>OX638254.1:15649483-16134483 GCA_951806755.1 Brenthis hecate
AACGAACAAATAATTAAACAAACAATTAAACAAACAAACAAACGAACAAACAAACAAACAAACAAACAAACAAACAAACAAACAAACAAACAAACAAACAAACAAACAAACAAACAAACAAAGAAACAAAGAAACAAACAAACAAACAAAAATACAAACAAACAAACAAACAAACAAACAAACAAACAAACAAACAAACAAACAAACGAACGAACGAACGAACGAACGAACAAACAAACAAACAAACAAACACAAACAAACAAACAAACAAACAAACAAACAAACAAACAAACAAACAAACAAACAAACAAACAAACAAACAAACAAACAAACAAACAAACAAACAACAAACAAACAAACAAACAAACAAACAAACAAACAAACAAACAAACAAACAAACAAACAAACAAACAAACAAACAAACAAACAAACAAACAAACAAACAAACAAACAAACAAACAAACAAACAAACAAACAAACAAACAAACAAACAAACAAACAAACAAACTCTGCCTCTTTATAATATTAGTACATATGTATATACTCATCTTTTGGTAAACGATCCAGTCCACCTTTTGGATGAAGGAGTAACTAATTAAAAAACATAAAATATTCGCATAGTAATATTAATATTAATAAATCTTTATTGCACACACAACACAGTAAGAAATAAAAAAAAGAACAATACAGTGGTAGGAAAATGCACAAGAGGTGGCCTTAACAGAGATTCTCCCAATTCGAAATGTTCCAGGCAACCTTTAGGTGTAGGAAATAGCACAGTGTGAAGTGGAAGGGCGTGAACAAATAACAGAGATAAGAAAAATAATAAAAAAATTATACATACGTATAAACATACATATGATATTTTATATACGTATATAAAATATATAATACGCATATAAAATATACATTAGTAGTGCGATACATAGGAAAACTGAAACTACGTGCCTATATTACATCATTGCTCATTGAAAGTAATTTTTTTAATGAATTAAAGTGTAGTGGAACTATTTTCATATGTTTACCTTCTATTATACCTAATTAACTCTTCGTAAATTGTATAAAAAAATCATAAATCAAATCTTACGTAGATTTTTTTTGTGTTTATAAGCTTTTTTTACTTAGCGTTTTTTTTCCGGTTTATTTTCGTCATCATTTTTTATCCCGACTCATTGTATGAGTATATTAGCTGTTGAGACAAAACAAAGTTTTAAGTATTGGCATCCAACTGTATAATATAATACATAAATAATGTATGTATGTAAGACTAATATATCTTTTGTAAATGAAAATTATCTATGAAACTTTTATATTATGAGTTAACTCATTTTGTACGAATTATTATAGAAATAGCTTTATAATATGTAACAAAACCCGGTTCTGAAATTCCGAAAGCTTTAGAACAAAGTCAAGGGAGAGAGAGGTCTTTCCCGTGACCATATTTGCTGAAGTATGTCAAATTTATATATTAAAACTAATGAATAATTTATATTATTAGAAATCTAAAATAAAATAACGATAATGATAAAGCCGAGTTCATATAATACAATAATTTGCTCCTCAAGCGAATCGAACCCATGATATTATGCAGTAGACATGATACAGATGATCTTTGAATTTGGTTCATATTAATTATCTTGTTGCTGACGTTAAATCTGTTAACATGCCTCATATGATTATACTAAATTATTATTATATAACTACCTTACCATACCATACATCCGTGTTTACTAATCGTTTTTTAAATTCACTCAGATGTAGGACGCGTTTAAAATTTAACAATTTTTTTTTTTATGTTATACAACTCATTGTATGCGTACTCATTGTATATTAGATCGAATATCTTACGCATGAGGCTTTCCTCCATTACAAGTCAATGGCAATTTAGCCCATGTCACTTTCACACGAAATCGTTACTTATCATTTAAAATAAATAATAAATATGTTGGGACATTAACACACAGCATCATCTAGTTCCATGATAACCTACGAGGTTTGTGTTATGGATACTAGATAGTTGATACACTATACATATATATGAATTTAAATACATACATATTATAAATATAAATACCCATGACTGGAGTACAAACATTCGTGCTCATCACACAAATGAAAGCCCCTTGCGGGACTCGAACCCGCGACCGCCGGCATAGCTAGTTGGGTCACTACAAACTGAACCAAACATGTGGAAATGTAAATATTATTCGTATTTATTTTAGTGTTAACCTAAGAAAATACGTAAGTAAGAAAAACAACACAGTACATTGCTATACGGAACCAATAATGCGCGAGTTGGACTTGTATTTGTCCAATTTTTACTTAAAAAATTTACAAACATTAACATTATTTCCTAAACAATAAAAATTTTCAAATATTTTCATTATAAAATTGTTTCGGTCAACAAAATATTACTGATATGGTACTAATTTATTAAGCCAAAAAGTGTGTTTTATTGATAATTTGAAGACGGGCGAGGCTACGGGTAATTAGTTAATTCTAATAAAATGATAGAAAATCATATCTGTACATTCATTTTTTTGGAATTAAAACTACGTATTTTAAAAACACATGACTGACGAATAACTAAATAACACAATTTTTTTTTTCCTAGAGTTATTTTAATGAATAAATAATTTGATATTTTTTTGTGTTTGTATAAGGTCTGGATGGTTCTTAGCTTTAATTGGATTTAGTAGATGACGCCATTGTCAAGATCCAAGTTTTTTCATCAAACTAGATCTATAGCCTATAGGTAAGATATAGTTATGTATATTTATACATATACTAAAATTGTAACTATGCCGTATGTACTGTACATTAAATATATTTTGGAAAATCTTATTGAAATAAACATTATTATGGATACAGAGACCGAATCTATAGTTTTTATAATTTTTGTTTGTCTGTCTGTCTGTCTGTCTGTTACTGCATCACAGAAAAACCACTGGAGGGATTTTGATGAAATTTAGTATGGTCATTGCTGGTTATCCGGATCAACATATAGGATACTTTTTACCGCGGTAAAATATCTCATTTCTGAGAAAAAATACAAAAACTGAATTGTAAGATTATATTTATATGTAAAACTTAGGAATTTGATTTTTGGTCATCTGAACGCGGGCGGAGCCGCGGGCAATACTAGTATAAAATAATTCTGTATCAAAATATGTAAATTGATAGCGCAACCCAAACAGGTTTGGCTCCATTTTCTTACCTTGTCATATTATATAGTCTATTTGTTGCGTCAGAGTAACTTTTACGAACAGCTATTGATGGATAGGGAGCTTCATACGCCCTTCAAAGCAACGAAATATTATGCCATTAAGCGGTCACCCACCGGGCCACCAGATGAGTGCTACACGCACAGTTACTTAACCGTAGTTAATATATTTAAATATTAAAATTAGTAAAGGCACTATTTTAACGCGATTGTTTTATATTATAAGAAAAATTATAAACTAATGTATCTTAAAATAAATGTAAATGAGAAATTAATGTGTCTTATAAAAACACACGTATAAAAACTACACATGTATAAATTTAATAATGTTTATTATCTTTTCTATGTTTAGTATGGACAATTTTGAAGTGTTGAAAATAAAATAATTTATGGAATTTAATAACAGAAGCAATTTATTTGTTTTAAATAATTTCATAATAAAATAATAAATATAAATAAAATAAGGAAGAAACATTATAAGTTATTATTTCTATCCATGGAATGTTTTTGAACCTTGTTATAAAATAACGACGAACAAGTATATATCCGTTACATAAATTATGCCACTCCCAAAATGTTTAGCTATAAGTCGACCTACACGTGTTATCGTCAATGGTAAAACGTAAAAAAAAATCTTACAAAAATCACATTGAGACATTAAAATTTTTGTAAAAAAAAAATATACTAATAATTAATTACTTTTCGTTAATTTTCAGGAAAAATTGCATTTATATATACTAATATTATAAAGAGGTAAAGTTTGTGAGATTGTGAGTTTGTGACGTTGTAGGGGGTAATCTCTGGATCTACTGAACCGATTTAGATGAAATTTGATAAGAAGATAGTTTGAGTCCCTGGGAAGGACATAGAATACTTTTTATCCCGGAAATCAACCCTTAAGGGGGTGAAAATGGAGATGAAAATTTGTATTGGGAAATAAGCTAAGGACGAACCCGAGCGAAGCGAGGGTGAGTCGCTAGTTATTACTATTAGAAAACTCCGTCGCTTCGCTTCGCTCAAACACACCTTAGGTCTTTTGTATGTACAAAATTACATAAAATCATGTCTTACTACAGTTCATGGTCTATCTGTGTACTAAACTTTATTGAAATTGATCCAGCTGTATTAAAGTCAAGGAATAACAAACACATACACATACGTATAAACTGTAGCATTTATAAAAGTAATTCAATTAAAACAATTCGAGAATCGAATCGACAACCTACAAAGCTATATGAAAAGCTTTTAACAATTATATTAAAATATTATACAGCTATTTAGCACTTACAACGTAGAAAGTGGAGCATAGTAAAAAAATTACGGACATAATTTGGTACGTTGGCCGTCTAAATCACCTGTGAATGACCTACTCCACATAAAATATCGTAGGTTTGTGATTTAACAATACTTATGTAATTAAATACCGTTTGTTAGTCTATGAATAATAATATTTATATATAGCCTTTATATAATCAAATAAAAGTGTATATAGAGGACGTGATATTACATATTATTGACCTTCAGTAAAATAAATAAGTAGTTATAAACAAACAATTTTACAATAAATATGGTAATCAAAATTAAATATAAATCGTATTCTTTTTGTTTATTGTCCGTCAATCTGTACATAATTGAATAAAATTGTATATAGAAAAAGCTAATTATTATAACTATAGAAAATTGTTCTATCTAATATAAATTATGAAATTTATGAATGCCTATCCGCGTATACCTTTCAAGTTAAACTATTTCACTACGTGTTAAAATATGAAGCAGCATTTTATAGAGTATACGTGTGTCAATATTATATGCGCAGATGTCACTATCATTATTATAACTAGCGACTCACCCTCGCTCCGCTCGGGTTCGTCCCTAGTTACGTTTTAACGTTTAGTATAGATTTATCAGAGATGAGATATTTTTCCGCAGTAAAAAGTATTCTATATGTTGACCCGGGTAACAAGCTATCATACTAAATTTCATAAAAATCTGTCCAGTGGTTTTTTCGTGATGCGGTCACAGACAGACATACATTCTAAAACTATAATTTCAGCCTCTGTATCGATAAATATAATATTTTTTGCGTCCGAGCAGGTTTTTCTCACGAACCGATTCTACTGACTCTCTTTCAATTAAATTGATCCAAAAGTTTTTATACAAGTTTAATTGAATAAAGTGTCATTTAATTTCAATAATTAATTCTTAATTATCCAAATAACGGACTAATCGTCCTTTACCTTTTAACCTTACTATGATGTAAAAAAATAAACAAAAACATGTCTACTTGTTAAATTATATAATATTAATAGATAACCTAAAACTTGCTTTAGGTAATAAAAGGTATTTGTGTTTTGGCACAACTATACTAAGAGTTATAATTAATAAAAATAATATGAAAAACTTGTGTTAGTTTGCTCTTAGTGTCTTAAGTCCTAAATGATAGTCCGAAGAAAGGTGGTTAGTGACCTGGACCATTATCGCGACCATGAACTTAGTGACCACATATTAGTACGATGGTCGCAGACACGTGGTGGTCGCGTACGCATTATTGGATGTTATGGCGGTCTTTTAATCCGGTTGGAGTTTTTGTTGATGATAATTATGATGTTTGGTAAATACCTACTTTACATTAAGTAATATGTTAATTTAAATGGATTTATTACGTTAAATTTATTATTTATTCCTTTTTGGTTGGGAATTTTAAGTGTGGAAAATTTCAATAAAAAAATATTTTAAACATCTTATAAATAGGCGACGATAAAATGTTTCAGTATCTTTCTCACGTCTGTGTTTGTCAACCATTTTTTTAGCGAGTTTTAGTGTTTACAATGAAAAATTTTAAGCAATTAGTTTTTTTATAAAAGTGAGTAAAGTATTATGCACGTTCCCATAATATCTATGTCCTGTCAAATTTCATTAAAATATACATACTTAACAATTGAAACGTGAAAAGTAACAAACAGACAGAAAGAGTTTCTTTCACATTTAAAACATCAGTGTATATTTATTTAAATTTCCATAGTAAATTATATTAAACTAGCGACTCACCATCGCTTCGCTCGGGTTCGTCCGTAGCTTGCTTCCCAATACAAACTTTCATCCCCATTTTCAACCCTTCAAGGGATGATTTTCGGGATAAAAAGTATCCTATGTCCTTACCAAAGTCTCAAACTATGTTTTCACCAAATGTTATCCATATCGGTTCAGTATATCCAGAGATTACCCCCTACAACGTCACAAACTCACAAACTTTACCTCTTTATAATAATAGTATAGAAATGTAGACTACAATGCCGTTATGTTAATAACTTTGTTAAAGCAAATTGATAAATAGCATTCATATCAATAAAACAACTAATAAAAATGATTTACTGCATACACAGCAACAATAAACATGATATGCAATTTAATTAAATTACAATATGAATCGAATATAGATGTAGATTTGAATCGTTTTTATTGTTCCTCTTTTATACATAATTTCAGTATTATATATGCATAATCCTTATTCAAAATAATAAAATAAAATATATTTGTTTACCGACTCTAAAAAAGGAGGTACTCGATTAGGGTTTAAGCTATTTTTTTTGTGAACCGTTTTTTTTACATATTTTTGTTATTTTAATGGGCGGGATATTAATACATGTTCCGTAAATTTTATCTAGAGTTTATGAATTATATATACCTATAATAATAAATGGAGAGCCGATTTTTTGTTCGGTTATATTGCGATAACTACTGAACCGATTGGAATAATATTCATACCAAATGATACAGCGTGTTTTAGTATATGATATGTTGGTGATTAAGGTACTATGCGGGCGGAGCCCCACGAAAACACTAGTAGGATATATGTGAGATTTCGAAAAGGACACATAAGGATGATTTTGAATAACTAGTTATGACAGGTTGGTAACATAAAATAAGTATGTTAATTTAAAAATTAAAGGAACAATTTAAAAAAATTATCTACATATTCTTCAAATCGGATAAGGGCTACCAAAAACATGTCCGTGTGATTCTTAGCGTGGATTTAATACGAAAATTAACTGACTAACTTTTTGATTTTATAAATAACTGAGGGTTTCCCAATTGTCATTAAAATTAAATTAAAATCTAAGGACTGCGAGTTGAAAACACAAATATTATTTTTTTCATATTTCTATGAGAGACTAGCGATTTCTCAAACATGAGATATTTTCTTGCAGAAAAAAGTATTCTATATTTTTAGTTGACCTTTTTTTGTTGTTAATTGTTTTTGCTTGATATGAATCGATCAAGCAAAAACAATTAATAATCCTAAATTACTTTAAAAGATGGCATGGTAACGCAGCGATAACGCGATGTTAGTGGTAAACCGAGTGGTTCAAACCCTGGGTCTCGCACCTCTGATATTTTCATGTGTGAATAATTTCCAACATGATTACCACTTGCCTTATGGTGAAGGAAAACATCATGAGCAAGCCTGCATGTCTGAGAGAACCTAGCATGTTTTCGAAAGACATGTGAAGTCCGCCAACCCGCACTTGGCCAGCGTGTTGGACTATGGCCTGATCCCCTTCGTACTGAAGGGAGGCCCGTGCCCAGCAGTGGGACGTAAAAAAGGGTTGAATACAGTCATACATACATACATATGTATATTATATATTCAAAAGATAGGTATAAGTCCCCCACATTAGTCCCTGTATTATCTATGTTACTTATATGTTACTTATATTATTTATGTTAAGTTGTATATATTTTTGTAATCGCCACTTAAAAAGCTGTATTTTGATAACTCACTCGATTTATTCGGATGATTTTTTTTTCCAAGACACAAATAGGCGCCTAGGGTTCCCCATTTTGATTTTGAATGATATCTGTGACACTCGCGGTAACAAGACCAATCGAATGCCGTTTAGTAATTACGAGGGAACATAGGATCGGTCATACATACATACATACATATATATGTACACACATCCATCCATACATACATACAGGTCAATACATAACCCTCCTTTGAGTCAGTCGGGTAAAAATCTTCTAATGCGTACGTCTAGAGTTACAATTTCCAAATTAATCCCTCCACGACCGCGGACACGCCGGCGTTACAGTTAATAATAGATTTCTTAGAAATTAAATTAATTTCTTAGAAAAATACCTGGAGGTGTTAACAGTCTATCTATACTATTATTTCGGTTACATTGTCATATTGTATGCCTCCTTAAGGCTAAAACTGCTAAACACTATATAAAACTATATAACCTGGAGTAGCATATTATGTTGTTTTAAAGCACCCAGAAACGCACTCGAGCGAAGCGAAGTTATGTCACTACTATGACAATAAGTAAATCAAAATTTAATATATACATATATTAAAATAATATATAAAGATTGCATTTTGCGTATTATTTTAAGAATCCCATTGAATTTAAAATGTTTATTCGATTGTTATTTAATTTTTTATACAATAAAAAATATTATATAAAATGTTCTAAATTGAAGAGCAATTTAAATATTGACATAGTTGCAAAACTTCTGACACAAATTAATATTTATAAGCGCTCCATGTAGGCTTAGATTTACTATTTAGGGTAATTTATGGTAACATAATGGTAACGCGCTCGCTTGGGAAACCGAGTGAAGCGGGTTCAAATCCCACGTCTCGTACCTCTGATATTTTCATGTACCAATTATTTCCAACATGACCGCTTACGGTCTCTCTTACGGTGAAGGAAAACATCGTGAGAAAACCTGCATGTCTGAGAGAACCTAGCAAGTTTTCGAAAGACATGTGAAGTCCGCCAACCCCCACTTGGCCAGCGTGGTGAACTATGGCCTGATCCCCCTCATATTGAAAGCTCGTGTCCAGTAGTAGGACGTTAAAAGGGCTGAATACATTATATTTTATAACAATAGTACCTATTGTTTATTGCACGCCAATTAACATTTAAAATATTTAAACTTTACTTCGATGCAATGTTTTTACGTAAATGATAATTAATGGAATCTTTATTATAAATACAATTACAAGGCATTACGAGTAGTAGCCTAGTGGTAACGCGCTCGCGTAGGAAACCAAGTGAAGCGGGTTCAAATCCCGGGTCTCGCACCTCTGATATTTCCATGTGAGAATCATTACTAACATGATTACCGCTTAACTTACGGTGAAGAAAAATATCGTGAGGAAACTTGCATGTCTGAGAGAACCTAGCAAGTTTTCGGTAGACATGTAAAGTCCGCCAACCCGCTTTTGGCCAGCGTGGTGTACTACAGCCAGATCCTCCTTGTAGTAAAGGGAGACCCAAGCCCACTGCCCAGCAGCGGGCCGTTTAAAAAGGGCTGAATTCAATTACTATTATTGTAAATGCAAATGTATGTTCGTTCGTTTGTTTTAAAATCTAGGTAACGAACGGGTACATAAAAACTGGTCACTTTATTCCAGATATTTTTATTTCCGGTATATAATTTTCATAGAATATATTATGGTATGGGGTGGTAGTTGCTTAGCGCTTGAGTGGTTTCCGAGATATGGGATATACGTAAAATAAAGTATTTAAAGTTGAAAAAGTACTTGCTAAGTATTATATAAAAATATTTCATGATTTACAGTTAATTAAATTTATTCCAAAACTAATCATACTGCACAAGGCTTTAAACTATGTTTTCACTTTATATAAAGGAAGTAAAACTTCCGAGCAAATAAATGTAAATATTTGAAATTAAACATTAAAAAAAACAAGTAGCCATTCAGAATATTACCAATTATTTAATATTAATCACATTATAATGATCGAGATAATTGATTTGAGAAAATTCTAATACACCATAATCACCTTCTTCAAAGATGACTTTAACGTAAATTATTAAAATTGATATTTTATAGTTTCAATAATATTTTTATCATTTTAAATAAAACTATCTTTTCGGATTTTTTCGCGAATTTATTTTGATTTTTGGTTCCCGATGTTTCGAATGCTTTACAGCATCCATGGTCACGGGAGACTCTCTCGTGAGCATGGATGCTGTAAAGCATTCGAAACGTCGGGAACCAAAAATCAAAATAAATTCTCGAAAAAATCCGAAATGATAGTTTTATTTAAAATGTCAAGTATTCGCGTAAATCTAAGAAAGTATTAATATTTTTATCATAAATAATTGTAGCATAAAAATACTAACCTCTTTCCAGGGATAATCACTAAATAGGAGAAGTCACGACACGGTTTATAAGTAAAAGCACAATATACCGATCGTTACGGTGGTTCGAAGACGACTGAATTCGCGTAAGAAGCCTGCGTGAGCGCAGGTTGTTTGCAACTTATGCAATAGTTTGTAAGATATTTTATTGGGATCGGTGTTTTCTCTAGGAAATTTAACTTTTTGGTACAGTCAGGTGGTGTTACACGCGAGTTTCGACGTCAAATGATAGGGATCTAAATGCTGACTGCTTATAACGTGTACATACTCGTAATAGAATCAGTCTAGTGCTAGACGGTAAATAAAATTCATAGTAATTTTTAATTAGTGTATATTTTGGTTATTTATGAAATATAAGTTAGATTGATTTTTGGAATAATAATGAAGTTATAACAAGATTGAAGTTATTATGTAGTCCTAAGTTTTAATACATGTTTATATATGCTCTTTCACGCCGAAATGAATTTGGATGAGTACACAAATAGACGTTGATCTGAAATAGCATATAGGCTACTTTTGGTACCAAAAGTTGTCACAAGGTGGCTTCCTGTGTGTAATATTTTTGTGTATTTACAGTAGTTGATAAGCTTTATCTCTTATACCCTTGTCAAAGGCACATACAAATGTTTGCTCCTCTATCTGTCAGCTGATTTTCTTTTGCTTTGTTTAGTGGCTATTGACGAGCTTTGGAGATATCAATAAAAAACACTTACTTTTCAAATAGATAGGTAAATTATTTGCGATATATTTTCATGTGCGAATGAATTTTCAACATGTTTACTATTTACCTTACGGTGACTGAAAACATCGTGAAGAAACTTTCGAAAGATATGTGTGATCCGCCAACCCGCATTTGGCCAGCGTGGTGGACTATAGCCTGATTCCCCTTTTTTTATTGAAGGGAGGCCCGTGCCCAGCAATGGGACGTTAAAAAGAACTGAATACTATTTTCTATAGCTTTGATTGAAAAATTGGCTTGAAATAGATTATATATATGTTATATACATATTTAGGATTTAAAATGCCTTTTATTTTTAAAAGCCCTTTTAAGACTTGCATTTACTTTAATTTGTAGAATAAACATTAGTCTGCTTCTAAATTTCCTATTAATTAACTATTCAAAATGTTTTTGGTATGTTTTTTCATTATTAATATCTTAGTAAGATTTAATACATTTCAATATGAATAAAAACGATATTAAACGATACGAACGATAGGATCCTCCTAGTAACTGTCTGTGTGTGATTGTGTGAATATCTCTCAGAGAATGTTTCTAAAATCTACTGAGCAGAAAAATAATATCGCATCTGTATATCTGTAAATAAATATTACAAATGTGAAACTTTGCGAGTATATATGTTTGTTACTCTTTCGCGCCATAACGGCTGAACGGATCTGGATAAAATTTGACACAGAGATAGATTATAATGTGGGAGAATACATAAGCATATTTTTTATCCCAGAAAAAAGCAGGTTTCTATGGGATAGGTTTGTTTTTGTTTTCCTAGAGGTGAACCCGAGAGAAGCGAGAGTGAGCTGCTAATTAATATTATAAATGCGAAAATAACTCTGTTTGTTTGTTACCTTTTCACGACAAAACGGCTGAACCGATTTAGACGAAAATTGGTATGGAGATAATCTGAGACCCTGGGAAGGACATAGGATAGGTTTTACTCTGGAAGTCATTCCTTAAGAGGGTTAAATGGGGGGTGGAATTTTGTATACCGAATTAATCATTTCTCAAGTAAGAGGTATAAAACTAGCTAGAGGTACATATATAACTAACTAGGCAAGGACAAAAGAGTTCAGTACACTTTTATCGTCTGTGTGTCAACTGATTCAATTTTTTTTTATTTACTAGCTATTGGCATTTGTTTTGGTTCATTTCCTACGATAAAAATACGATTAACATATTACTATGATCGTAATTACTAGTTTATATGTAGGAATGTCTATTAACACATAATGCAATTTTTCAATTGACTTTGACTATATAAATAACCTTACACATACCTACAATAAAATTTATTAATTTAATTGAGGTTGACGTCAAAGCTACAAACTTTAAGGACACATGTAAAATCTCAAATCTAATACATTTAAACCAGCAATTCATATATATATATATATATATATATATATATATATATATATAGGCTCCAACGATTTTCATGAAATTTAGTAGGTATACAAGGGGTTTCGGGGGCGATAAATCGATCTAGATTAGTCTTATGTCTGGAAAAACGCATGTTTTCGAATTTTCCTGCGGTTTTCTTTTGCATTATTCCACGCAAAATATTATGTTCGATAGTTTCGCACGCTCGGATATAAACATCATGGTCAAGCGACCAAGTCGCAAGATTGAATAAGTGTCCGGGTTCGGATCCCGGTCGCATACAAATGTATAATTTATTTTTGTTTGTTTTTTTGTATTTATTCAAGCTTTTTGTTTCTTTTTTTAAAGAAAACTGTACTTATGACCAAAAACTCCGAGCGAAGCTCGGTGGCCCAGTTATTTTTAGAAAATGTCGTTTTATTCCCGTTTTCAATAATCAAAAGGAGGCGTTTGGGTAGTCCTAATATTGCTACTTAAACATAAACTGAAAAAATGACTCTTTCTGACATCTATTGGCGATTAATAACACTATTTTTTTTTGTAAGTTGAATCTCGGAAACGGCTTCAACGATTTTCATGTAATTTAGTTTATCGAGGACGATAGAGATCTAGATTTTTACTTTTATTTTTTTTAATATTTATTCAAGTTTTTAGTTTTTTTTTAAAAAAAGACGCAAGATTGACAATCATAGGTGTCCGGGTTCGAATCCCGGTCGAATACAAAGGTATAATTTTTTTTGTTTTTTTTTTGTATTTATTGAAGTTTTTAGTTTTTAAAAAAAATGTACTTTTTAACCAAAAACTCCGAGCGAAGGCCCAGGTACTAAATATTTAAAAGATATATTGTTCTAGATGTTAATCTATATCGATGTTAATATCGAAATATCATTTTAATATATTTAGAATTTTAATTATGTTTCTATTACATTCAAAACAAATTCATGTAAATTTAATGCAAGAAACAAATACAAACTAAATTTACTTGTCATTAGAACTAAATATAGAATTAAAACCTGTATAATATTTTGCTAATAAATGTAGCAAATGGTTCTTTTCCGGCATTTAAACATAAATTAACAAATAATTAGAAGCTCTTTCTTACTAATTTATTTACATTTATATTTTTCGGTCACAACTGCATATGATTGTACCTAATATTAAATTGTAATTGTAACCCTAAAATAAATTATTCTTGCACTACCTGCTAAATACTTTCATACACTAAGTATACTTTAATGTGATTTACTTAAAATAAATTAATAAAATTAATAATTTTGTTTAAGTATAATTTACTAATAACTTTACAATAATCATATTTTCTTTGTATATTTCTATAAATTATAAATAGTTTAAAGATAATAACAATTAGACTCGTATATTCGTACAAAAATAGTTATTTACAAATAAATAATCAGCCAAAAAAATTAAAAAAATAAATAAAAAAGTAATAATTTATATTCTTTAACCTTTATTTTCATCACGACATCGATTTTTTAAACTTTCTCAATAAACAACTTGATCCTTCAAATTGTTTTATATAGTACAAACGCAAACTCTCGTTTCGCTCGGGTGCATGCCCTAGGTACGTTTTAAATAAATAAAAATAGTTGTTGCGAGTGTACTTTAGGAGATGCACGCATGGTATCGCGAACTCCGCTGTAGGTATTTTAAAGACCTACACCACGGTAATGTTACATATAGTATTCCATCTTCATACAAAAGGTCGGAAATCGAGTTATGCCTACGCGCGTCGCGTTCGGTATACACTCGGTAGACAACCGTGCGGGGCTGCCACATCGTATAATTTGATACGAAAATTTTATAAGATGGCTATGTTATGTAACTTTTATAATTAAATACAAAAATAAACATTTTATTCCTCCCGTAAATTCGCTATTATGTCAAACAAAAAAGTATCGAAACATCGTTGTTTTAAAAATAAAAACTAATTAATTAAATTAAAAATAAAAATTAAAGTATTTTTAATTAAACTTTTTATCCGAATGCGGATTGTTTATACTATTAAATTTAACAATAAAGCTTTTCTTATGTCTCAGTCGAGGTGCAAATATTTTTAAATCTCAAATTTATAAGGGTCACATACCACCCTTATAAATTTGAGATTTTTTAATTAAATCTACTAATAATATTTTTTAAATAAAATATGTAATATTTGAAATCACAAAACTAGAAAGAAACTCAAGTAGGTAGATGAAATTAAAATACTGGGCGGCGGGCAGGCCTGTCGCGTGGGTACGTGACGTTCGGCTGTAGGTAATTATTTTAAGGACAGGCCCGAGTTGGAATACTGTATGCATTACATTACCGTGCCTACACTTTGTTACGGCACTGTTTTAATGTATCTCTTAAAGTTCAGCCAGCGTTAGGCATGAAAGCGTACTAAACAACTTTTTTTTGACAAAACACCGTGATAGTTCGGTAATTTTGTAAAAAATATTTACAAATTATATACCCAGACCTTAATCTTTTATCGCTCTTTTGTTAGTGTAAATTGTATCAAAATTCATTCCATGGCTTAGTAAAAGTAAGCAGATATACAAACGGAGGCAGACAGCGACTTTGTTTTATACTACACTAGCGGCTCACCCTCGCTTCACTCGGGTTCGTCGCTACGTTTTAAATAGATATAAATAGTTATTAGCCAGCGTTAGTTATAATTTTTTTTTTGTTAATAATATTGACAAATATTGACATTAATATTTATACGATACTAACGTCACTCAATTGTTTTGCCTTAGGGCGCGTACACATAGAACGTCCGTTTTACAGGTCCGTTTAAACGTATATCTTATTAGCGTATGTAGTTGTATGAGCCAGTTCACACACATGACAGTATTACGGATCCAGTAAAAAATCCTACACACAACGGAAATACTAACCCGTTTTATCGGACCGAAACCGCGCGATGGTTAGCACAGGGGTGCGGGGGTTTTCTTCCAGTTTGAGTCTTTCTTTTTTAAATCCTTTTCTAATCTTTTAAGAAGGTCATCAAAAGTAGATGTCGTCATTCGGAAATAAGTAAAAAATTTAGATTCGTGTTCTTGCAGCTGACGCACAAGAGCACCTCGACAAAATCTTTGCAAAAATGGATGTATCCAATAACGCCGGGGCTTCCTCCGACGCAGACGACGATAGTACCAATACAACACGACAACGTCCATCGTCGTAGAAAGTAGGTGATACACTGAATAAAATTGGTCCTGTAAATGCTGTGTGAATATTACCTCCAGTAGCGACGAATCCGTTAAAATCGGTCCTGTAATGCTGTGTGAATATTACCTCCAGTAGCGACGGATCAGTTAAGAAGGATCCTGTAAAATCGGACGTTCTATGTGTACGCGCCCTTACCTGAACCTCTCCACTAACACTTAAAATTTATGGTATGGTATTAAAGTTCAGATTTAATTTTATGTATTATTACGAACCTTTTGTATGGCAGTATAGAAAAATGTTGTTTTTAGAATTTTTCAGTCAAATTTTTAAATTTTTCTCTCCGTAAGAACCATCCTCGTACTTCAAGGAATATTCTAAAAAAAAGAACTAGCAAAATCGGTTCAGCTGCTCTCGAGATTTGCGCTAACCAAATCGATCGACTTTCGTTCGAGCCAAATTTTACATTTTTCCATGAAAATGAGAGATTTTACCTTACTGAATTGTTAAATATATTAATTACTAGCGACTAACATCATCCGTAGCTTGCTTTCCAATACACACTTTCACCCCCTTAAGGGAAGATTTCCGGGATAAAAAGTATCATTTGTCCTTCTCAGATTTCAAAGGTTCTCCATGGTCTCAAACTATCTTCTTACCAAATTTCATCTAGATCGGCTAAGTACATCCAGAGATTACCCCATACAACCTCACAAACTCATAAACATTACCTCTTTATATTATTAATATAAATAATGGGGCTACTAAAATTCTCGTGTAATTTTTTTTTAGGAAAGACAAGTCGGCCACCATCGTGTTTTTTGTGGAAATGAGAGATTTTCCTATAGTAAAAAGTATCCTAAGAGAGATGACTCAAGTAATAAGTTATCACTACATAAAATTAAATTTATAATCAGTTCAATTATTTTTGCGTGAAAAACAAACAGGTATATAGACAAATAGACAAAAAACGTAACAACTACTGCTTTGGGGTCTATATTCTGTATACAATACAATACCTAATAATCATTTTTTTTTATATTTTAAGTACGGTTTTCGCCAAGTTACTATTTTATTATATGTATAGTTTAATATGATTTTAATAGCTTCACTTATAATCAAATGTTAGAATTAGATTTTTACTTATTTCTAACGTATCGGTTTAATACGCAGAATGCTGCGTCTTAAAATAATATACCCTATATTTGTTAAAATCTTATCAAACTGTATTTTGGCTGTAGGCCGTAACAAAGAAATTGACACACATACAAACATACACATACATACACTCGAAAAACATAACCCTTTTCTTGCGAAATCAGGTAAAAAATATAGGATACTCTGTTTACTTTGAAATATGTTCGAAAACGGCGTAAATGCAAAACCAATGAACCATTTTACGTGTCATCTCTTACTCAAATACTGAATCGAAGGTTTTATTGAAGCAACTAGACAAAGGCCGAAACTTTCTTATCCGCCGTTGCAACTACATCCGATTGTTATGTTACGATATACACATATCCGTGTCATGTACTGCGTGTTGCGAACATACTAGTTTGACCACTCGACTCTACCTTCCTTGTTACTCATTATTTATTTCATTACCTACATCTATACATATAATAAAATGGTAACTAAGCCGAATCTACACATTAGATAGTTTTTTGAAAATCTTATTGAAATAAACATTTTTATAGCCACAGAGGGCGAATCTATAATATTTAGAATTTTTGTCTGTCTGGCTGTCCGTCTGTTGCCACATCACAGAAACACCACTGGAGGGATTTTGATGAAATTTGGTATGGTGATAGCTGGTTATCCGGGACAACATATAGGACATTTTATCGCGGGAAAAGATCTCATTTTTGAGAAAAAATACAAAAATTGCAATGTAAAAATATACTAATTTGTAAAACCTAAGAATTTGGTTTTTAGTCATATAAACGCGAGTGGAGCCGCGGGCAAAGCTAGTATTTTATATAAATGTACATTTGTGTTATTTTACTTATAGCCTAACACCCTCGGTGGTCTAATGGTTGGCAGGTACGGCTGTAAATCCGGAGGTCCTGAGTTCAAGTCCCGGGTTGGGCTAAGTTTAATTACTTAGTTTTTCTGTTAAGATATTTTCAGTAGTAGTACGGAGTTGGGAAGTTGGCGGTGTTGCACCTCCTTGCCTCCGAGTGCACCTAAAACCGTCACGTCGGTCCTGCGCCTTAAACCTCATCGGTCGTGTCGAAGTATCGTCCCATCGGACTTTGAGAATGACAGGAATAGAGAGTGCACTTGTGTATGCGCGTACACTTGTGCACTATAACATCTCCTGTGCATCTGGTTAATCTCAGTGACATTGGCCGCCGTCACCGAAATAAGTCAGGAGGACATTATGCTTATGCTTATTATGGTGTGTCTTGTTTTTATTTTTATTTATATTCGACTTATTTCTTTTCTCGCATTTTTCTGCACTGCTAAATGGCAATCTTTCTCATTGACAGGAAGAGTTCTTTTTTAGAGGTAATTTTAGCTTTCGTTTTTCCTTATGTACTGTTTTTCAACCGACTTCAAAAAGGAGGAGGTTCTTAATTCGACTGTATGTTTTTTTTTTTTATGTTTGTTACCTCAGAACTCCGTCATTTATTAACCGATTTGGACAATTTTTGTTTTGTTTGAAAGGGTATACTTCCAGATTGGTCCCATTTAAATTTAAAAAAAAAAATACCACCCCTAAGGGTGGAAAAACAACTAATGATGAATTTAACCTACTTCTAATTGTCATATTGACTTGAAACTTTGCAAGTATTTCTATTTCCGTTGATAGTACAGTGGTTCGGTATTGTTGACCTGATCTGATGGCAAGGCCAGAAGGTGGATAGGTGGAACTCTTCAACGGCTAATAGTAGATACTTTGAGTTTGGGCTTATTTTGTTTGATTTGACAAGCCTAACACGTTAGAATTCTTACTTTGCTACTACTGTCTACACTAAAAAGGGAAAAATAAAAACTTTTTAACAAAAAAATAAAAACCGACTTCAAACAAAAGCACTAAAAAGTGAAAAATAACTGATTGGTAGTTTTCATTTACTATACATACCTAATCAAATATTTTCGAAGTCGGTGTGCTTTGCTTTGTATGGGCTGGGACCGATTTTAAAAATATTTGATTAGGTATGTATTTAATAGGTAGGCTTTAATTACTTAGCCAAAGCACACCGACTTCGAAAATATTTGATTAGGTATGTATAGTAAATGAAAACTACCAATCAGTTATTTTTCACTTTTTAGTGCTTTTGTTTGGAGTCGGTTTTTATTTTTTTGTTAAAAAGTTTTTATTAAGTGCATAGTGCACATAAAAATCTAAAATATTTGTCGTTTATCTGTAATGCATTTAAACTAAACGCCTGTATTTACTACTAATATTTTATAAATAAAAAGGATTTCTTTGATTGTAAACGATAAACCCTGAAACTATCGAACTGATTTTAATAATATTTTTATCATTGGAAAGCTATATTATCTTAAACTTGCAGAACTCGCAGCTTCAGCCGCGTACAAACTGCAAAAAAAACATTTTAAATAAAACATAAAAAAACATTATGGCCTTATGTTATAACTAATAATTTGATGGCTGTAATTATTTTCAAATGTGTAAGTATGGTTTTGATTCGTCCATCAAGGGTTCCGTATCGCCGAATGTCATGTGTTTACTAACATATTTACATTTTGTTATTATGCATAACTATAGGTGGAGCGCTAACCTCACGCAATATGCTGGCGACACGAGAAGAGGACTGTGCATTCCCACGTTCGCACTGTTATCATTGGAAAAATTAAAATCTTTTTAAAAAAGAATTTATTTATTAACACTAATTAATTTATAATATAATTAATGTAGGACAACTTAGACGTGAGAAATTCGGCAAGTGTTAATGGTTCCGCGATTAGATCCGAACTGCTTGAACTTTACTATGGGATAAATCTATGGAGTTAAAGATGCTGATGAAGCACTTACTCATTGTTAATCCCTACAGTACAGGGATGTAACAGCCCCCCTGATAAGAGGAAACTTACATTTTAATGCTAAGTTTCAGGCAATTATCCTGAGTCTTGGAACTGGTATTTCCTCTGTTTCCTGACTAGGTCCGATTGTTGCATCGGGATTTCTAATATCTTTTGATTTAAAGTTAAAACAATTGCCAAATTTCTGATAAATTTTAAAACATATAAAAATTAAAATGAAAACAATTATACAGTATGTAAGTATAGGATAATGTGAATCGTACTTGACAAGTGGATTAGGCTCATTTAATATTTTATCGATATCTGTCATAAATTGGTCATTTGCGACATTTGTAAGTTTTTCCAAATTTGCTTCAATTAATTTTATTGGTTTCAATTTTGGTTCTTGAGATTTAAATTTCATTTCATCACAGCAAGGGTCGTTAATTAAGTTAAAATCTGACGTTACAGGTTTTACAGTTATATTAAAGTTATTCCTACTTGAAAATTCTTTATTTCTGCAGAAGGCTTTACAGCTTGGCGGTAAATTCATTATGCCAGTACCTAATAATTTAAAATCTGATATTTGCCCTTGACATTCAACAGTGAGTTTAATAGGATCGGTCTCAACAAATAACCATCTATTACTAGTTAGTTCTTGCCAGATATCGATTTTTCCATGAATTATTTTAGTTTTACACTGCTGAGGTAATTTATCTAACACATTACATAAAATTTCTGTTTCACAAATAGGGATATTTTGAACTGAATATGCATTCAATTTGTTACAAATATGAATATCATTAATAATATTAACACAATCTCTTAAATCATTAAGATATATATATATATATATGTTGTCTTATCTCTACTTATAGCTATGTAATTACAATTTGGAATCACCATCGCATAGGAATAAGGATGGTTTTTGTCGTGTGGAATCGGTACAGGTATAGTTTTATACAAACTGTATTCTATTCTAGTAACTAAGGGTATCTTAATTACAAATACAATTTCCTTATTTACGTAGTAGCATGACAGTTGCGCTAAGTTAATCAAAGAATGTATACTATTTAGACTTAAACTTAAAGGTAATTCTAAATTATTATCTAAATTTTTAACATTATGAGATAATTCTTCGTAGAGTTGTGTTGGTGTAATAACAGATGGGTGAATCGAGTGGCTTTTTGTAAACATAATAGAGTCGATGACATTCTCGATTCTAAATGATAGAGTAAATAAACTAGAAGATAACTCATTATAAATTTCGTTCATTTTCGATTCTACATATAGTATTGATGTTGTATTGGATAGGCCGTTAACACCAATATTTAAGGATTCAATAGCGCTATTCAAACGGGCTTCGTTGATTTTAATAGCTTTTAAGGTTTCGTTATGATTATTTATGGCTGCATTTGTCATCAGAATTTTATCTTTAACAAGAGAAGCAAGTTTTTTATTATTATCATCTAAAGTTTGAATGGCATTATTGTATCTGATTGCGTCATTCTCATCCATTGTTCCTATTATCTGTTTAAATGCGGACCCAATTCCAGCAAACCACGCAGATCTTTTATCTCTATCCGAAATCAAATGTGATATAGCACTATAATCTCTTAGAATACTGTCAAGACGCGGCACCAAAGGTAACAAATAATTATGACATTTAGAATTATTGTTATATTCACTCTGTTGACAGAAAAATCTAGCGGTTCCTAAGATGGTTTTTATATTATCGATGTGAGGTTTTATGTAACTAATGTCAATGGGAATTAATACATGAAGGTAATCATCCGTGATTTTAATAGAACCCGCTGGGTCGAAATAGATTCCGGGACTTTCGTTTATCTGTTCTATAATATTTGATGCGACAACGAAGTTAATCGCCGTGGTAATTCTGAAATATGACAGAATCTAGTTTTATTATCTATGCTACGTCTAAATAACTACATCTACGCTTAAGTAACAATTAGTTTGAAATGAATCAATAAAATTCAATAAAAATAAAATGTAAAATATAAAATCTTATGATAAAATATGTTTATTCGGAATTAGTTTCCGCTAGTTTGAGCTCATCGTAATGATACTTTACGTGTCGACGATTTATTAGTAATGTTAATGTGTTGTTTCCGTTTATCCGGACAACTTTAAAGGGACCTTTCCATATGGGTGATAAGGCCTTACGGAGCCGTAAGTGATTTTTCACATACACCATATCACCTACTTTATACTTAACGGGCTTAGTTCGTTTATCATAGTATGATTTGGAAATCGATTTTGATTTTAATATGTTCCCTAGAGCCTTTTCTCTAGAAAGCTTTAAACGTTGTTGTAGGACACGTACATAGCTATTATATGTCGGTTCTAAGGAAGTATCGTAAATAGAGGACGGGATAAAGGGCTTATGGCCAAAAACTAATTCATATGGGGTAAAATTTGTTGTTGAGTGAACTGTAGTATTATACGTGAGCATTGCAGTGAAAACATACCTTGGCCAATTATCTTGGTGTTCATTTATAAAGGACTTAAGATACTCCTTTAGGGTGGAGTGACTACGTTCAAGAGCACCCTGAGTTTGTGGGTGATAAGGACTGGACCAAAGTTGTTTAATTTTGAGAAAAGTGCACGTTTGTTTAAATAATTCAGCCGTGAAGTTTGTACCCTGGTCTGTTAAGATAGATTTCGGTATGCCGAATTGACAGATGAAGTGGATAAGGCACTCGGCAGATTCCTCAGCCGTGGCGTTGGGTAAGGGATATGCAGCTGAATATTTTGTAAGGTCATCCTGTAGTGTAAGTATAAATTTATATTTAGAAGGTCCGGCCTCCGGGAGAGGGCCAACGAGATCTAGCGCGACACGTTCAAAGGGTTGTGTAGATGTACTCGTAATCTGCATAGGAGCTCGGTTAACTTTACGCAGGGCTTTATTGGTTTGGCATAATTCACATTTGCGGACATAATTTTCGACGTCACTGCGCATGTTTCGCCAGTAATATCGTTCTTGGATTCTATTTAACATTCTATTAGAACCTAAATGGCCCGAGATAGGGATATCATGGTTCTCTTTTAAGATTTTATTTATTTCAGTCGTCGTTGGATATATAATGAAATTTTTATAAATGTGGATAATTATGTTTGTATTGTGGAATAGGTACGTAATTATGTTATATATTTTTGTAAATGTATGTACATCAAAAGGATTACGAAAATCAGTTATACTAAATTCTGTAACGTTGTTTGCAATAAATTCGGTTTTTAGATTAATTAAGCTTTTAAAGATATCTTCATAAGTATTCTTTTCATAATGGTATACTTTAACGAATAATAAATAATAATTTGTATTGTCCTTCTGAAATGTTACAAATGAGTGTAAGGTTCTTTCTTTAGATAGAAATTCTGTGGACTCCGATAAGTTACCAATAATATCTGCAACGTAATGATTTGATTCGTCGAGGTCAATAGAAGTAGGTATGACTACATGTTTAATTTTTGTTTTTAATAGACTTTCGTTATGTTCTTCAATTTTAGTGTCAAATTTTATTAATTTATTATTTAAAGTTTTCATGCATTTAGAGTATGTGTCATCGTTGCTGACGTTACTATCGACAGATGGCGGAGTGGGAATATTAAAATCCTCCGGCAGTTCTAAATCTTCAGGGAGTACAAAGTCATCTGGTAAGTCAAGGTTGTCAGGTAAATCAATAGTTTCAGGTAAGTTTTCAAGTCTATTAGAATCAGCTGTAGGATTTTGATCATTTTGTTCTTGTACAGGGTTAACTGGATATCTCGAGAGTGCATCTGCGTTTGAATTCATTTTACCCTTTTTATATTGAATTTCATAGTCGTATTCTTCTAATTTTAGACGCCAACGTACTAACCTCGATCCGGGGTCTTTGCAGTTAAAAAGCCAATTCAGAGGCTTATGATCTGTGATTACCGTAAACCGACGACCAAACAGATAGGGACGGAAGGTCTTTGTGCCGTAGACGATTGCTAAACATTCTTTTTCGGTAACACTGTAATTACATTCTGCCTTATTTAATGTTCGGGATGCGTAAGCGATGGGTCTATCTTTACCTATATCGCCTTGTGAGAGAACGGCTGAGATGGCATAATTAGATGCATCACAAGTTAAAAGGAACGGTTTTGTAAAATCTGGATATATAAGAGTCGGAGCTGTGACTAGTTTTTCTTTAAGTTGTTCAAAAGCATATTGTTGACTATTTGTCCAATTAAAAGGAACATCTTTCTTGAAGAGATTTGTTAATGATTTAGCATATTTTGAAAACTCTGGAATAAAACGACGATAGTAAGAAGCTAATCCAAGGAAAGACTTGATATCTTTAGGACATTGCGGTACAGGGAACTGCATGACAGCTTTAATTTTATCAGGATTAGGTTTAACTCCTTGGTCACTAATTATGTGACCTAAGTATGCGACTTCTTTGCGAAGGAACTCGCATTTATCGGGTTGTAGTTTGAGGTTAAAGTTTCTTAATCTTTCGAAAATTAGATGTAGTTTCTCGATATGGGAAGACAGGTCGTGAGAGTAGACAACGATATCATCTAGGTACACAAAACAATGTATACCCTGTAACCCAGATAGGACAGTGTTCATTGTTCTCTGGAATGTTGCAGGAGCATTTTTAAGACCAAAGGGCATTCGATTAAATTCAAAATGACCTTGTGGTACACTAAATGCTGTTTTGGGTGCATCTTTAGGGTTCATATTTATTTGGTGAAACCCGGACGCTAAGTCTAGCGTCGAAAAATATTTACTTTGGCCTAATTGGTCTAATATTTCGCTAATTTGAGGGATAGGATAACTTTCTCCAATCGTTATATCATTAAGTTTTCTATAATCTATTACAATCCTCCATTTTCTTTGGCCAGATGAATCTAATTTCTTTGGTACAATCCAAATAGGTGATGACCATGGAGATTTTGAAGGTCGGATAATGTTTTGGCTTAACATTTTTGTTATTTGAGACTTTACTTCTTCTTTATGTACTTCCGGGAATCTATAAGATTTGACACTAATCGGTTGCGAAGTTGTTGTTTGAATTTCGTGCTGGACGACTTCTGTTGAAGTCAGTTCATCGTCTGGTAAATGGAATATATCGGCATATTGATTACAAATTTCTTTTAGGTTATCGATTTCTTCGGTATTTAAGTGTGATGTTTGAAGGAGTTGGAATAATTGTAAGCTTCTTTTAATACTATTAGTTCCTATTTGACCTTGTCTTCTGTGTCCTAATTCGGTATAATCAATTGGGGATAATGTGAATAATAAATTCGAATTTATATGTATAGGTTCATTTGATACATTAAGTACTGTTAGGTTAATTCTATTATTATTTTTTAATTTTACTATACAATTAGATACAAGCAATGAGTCCGAAATGTGTTGGTCAAATATTATCCCTTCTTTCATTTCAGGATTTTTAACAGAGCATTCAATTACTGTTTCTGTCCGAGGCATAATAGTATAGGAAGGTTCATTAAATGATAGCTTAATATTGCTATCTTCTATTTCTAGGGACTTTGAGTCATAATTAATACTACAGGCATGTTGTATGAAAAAGTCATTGCCTATTATACCGTCATAAGGTAAGTTAATGCTATCAAAGACATAGAATTTATGTATTATTTGTAAGTCTTGAGAGAATTGTAGTTTTAAATTAAGGTAACCTAAACTTTTTATAGGACTATCATCTTTTGAGTCTATACCCTTTACCTTAACATCGGTATCGCATAGCTGTGTTGGATTGGTTAAGCAATCATTTTTTAAGATGCAAAGGGATGCTCCAGAGTCTACGAGAAAGGTAAGTGGATTTTTATTAGCAGATGTTTGGACTACGACGTAAGGTAAATACTTTCTTTTGGTATTAATTTCGTAAATTTGTTCAATTTCAGAATTTTTTTCACAAGGAAGGCCACGAGTTTGGGGCTGATTACCCTGTCCATGGGCCTGTGTAGAAGAAAGACCACGAGTTTGGGGCTGGCTACCCTGTCCATGGGCCTGTGTAGAAGAAAGACCACGAGTTTGGGGCTGAGTACCCTGTCCATGGGTCTTTTTGAAGGAATGACCGTGAGTTTGGGGCTGGTTACCCTGTCCATTGGTCTTTAATTTAGCGTGAGTATCGACTTTAGTAGGAAGAGACTGACCCGTGCGATACTTATACGGGGCAGTAATTAGTTTAAATTTTTATCCGTTTCATACTCGCCTTCAATTTCGTCATTTTCTGCATAATTTATGCGGGGACCTGGTTTATAATCATTCGCTTTTGAAGTTGATTGGTAAGGTGTAAATGTTCTAGTAGGTCCATTCGCATATTTTTTGTTATTATATTCGCGGAGCCTACAATTATCTAAGGTATGACCGATTTTCCTACAATACCTGCAAAACGGCGTTTCTTTAGAAGGGGAAGGGGCATATTGATTTTTGGCATTATTAATATTATTATTTGATCGGGGTCTGTCATTAAAGTCATTTCTTTTAGGGATAGTTTCATTGGATTTTTGTTTGAAATTATTGCGGGAAGAGAACTGTTGGATTTTCTCCTCCGATATGGCACAGTTTATAGCATCATTTAGATTCTTAGGGTCTCTACACCTTACTAGGTTGGAAATGCGGGGATGTAAACCTAATGTGAAAGTATGAAGGGCAAGGTCCTCCATAGCTGCTAACCTACCCGCTAGCTCCATTTTCCTAGAATTAGAAACCGTGACCTCAGTTAATAATTTCTGCAAGCAAGTTTCTACCCTAAGGGAGAACTGGCTAACAGTTTCTAGATTGCCTTGTCTACAGTCTTGTAATTCTGTGAGAAGGTGGGCGTAATGTTTACGCTCACCGAATTGGGTTTTAAGAAATTCTTTTAAAGATGCCCAGGAATCGAAGTCTTTTATGGAACAAGCTGTTTCAGCTTTACCCTCTAATTGACTAAGGATGTATTTTAGAATTAAATCTTCTTGTCGTGGAGATGCCAAGGAGATTGCGCTGTCGCAATTCCTTAAAAAGGCAGTAAGTTTATCGCGGTCACCGGTAAAAGGTTTTATAAATTTTAATATAGTATTTAATGGGATTTCTTCTTCTTCTACTCGAGTCTCTCTCAATTCCTTTTTGGAATCTGATTTCGACATTTTGAACAAAAACAAAACAACAAAAAAAAAAGAATGTAAAAAAAATATATATATATGAAAAATAAAATTAAGAGTAGACGAAACCTGTAAATAGGAGTAGTATAGTATTCTAAGGTATTATAATACAAATGAAATCGATACGCTACGGATGCGATAATAGTTATGAGAAATAATTGATAAGAATGACTGCGTTGAATTATATTGAATTACAATTAGGTTTCAATTTAATAAATATTAACAAATTAAATCATAAGATGCCTTAATATTTCTATAAACATGTAAATTATGACTACACATATAAAAGGTTTTTTTTTTTTTTTATACTGGAAATTGTTCACGATAATTACTGGATCAATAAAATGAAATAGTTTGACTCACAGGAATAGTTTCACACACTTCATCTTTGATTTGACTGGAACCTGGGTTTAACAACTGGACTCGGTGTCCGGATGCCGTCGGGATGTCACGTTGATTAGGTCGGTGCTGGATACAGAGCTGCGTCAGGCGTGTATGCCTCAACAGCTAGATACCGCTTGCTGCACAATGGACTCTCTTCGTGATTCAGGATACCGGGATTTTTCCGGTTTAGAATGGTCAATGCTGTGACCTTGGGTTGAGTTCGGATCGGGAACTTGACACTGGATTATGACATTGGATTTAGACACTCACTCACTCACTTGCACGTTTTTATTTTATTGGGATCCTTATTTATTAGGCACTATGGAATGTTTTCGGGATCCCACCGCTGCCACCAAATGTTATCATTGGAAAAATTAAAATCTTTTTAAAAAAGAATTTATTTATGAACACTAATTAATTTATAATATAATTAATGTAGGACAACTTAGACGTGAGAAATTCGGCAAGTGTTAATGGTTCCGCGATTAGATCCGAACTGCTTGAACTTTACTATGGGATAAATCTATGGAGTTAAAGATGCTGATGAAGCACTTACTCATTGTTAATCCCTACAGTACAGGGATGTAACAGCACGCATTTGCGTCATACCGTAACTCTACACATTTGTTAGTTCAATAGAAGTTCATGTTAATATTAAAATTATCTTAAATTCAATTTTAATTGTTACATCGCGTAGCATTAGCATATTAATTATAATGTAATTTTAAGTATAGTTTAAATTTTATAATTTTAAGTAAATTTTAATTTTTTTGGAACCTCTGGTTGTGTTGCTCTTAACTCAATCTAAAATTATTATATTTTTTGCGCTTTCGCAATTATTAATTATTATGTTTCTATTATTTCTTAAATATATCGTGGAAAACAAATTTTTGCGGTCGTAACTAATATTATCCACTATCTTAAAGGATATTTAATGAACATAAATATATTCTGTAATTTTTTTTTTTAAGTATTTAACAAGCTCCGCTACCGTTATTTTTTTTACATTTGTTTACTCCACCTTTCCAAAGTTAAGATGACAGTACCTATAATGATAGAACTCGCATACAGTCTTTACGACTTTACGAGGAGAATTATGTAACTCCGCTAATATTTTTTTTGACATGCATCAGCTAACAAAATTTAAAGTTCTTAACCCCTGTAGTTTAGGCTCTGCGTTGATGAATTAGTCAGGAAAAGTAATCTATACATATACTAAAATTCTGAGTCGAATCTGTACATTAAATATTTTTTGGAAAGTCTTTTTGAAATATTCATTATTATCGACACATAAGTCGAATCTATAGTTTTTAGAATTTTGTATCTGTTTGTCTGTCTGGGAGCGCATAGGTTAACACAGGCTATATTTTATCCAAACGTGCGTTCACCTTGTCGTGGTGGGGGGGCTCAGTAGTGCCCGGCAACCCAACCGGGCGCGAAGCCAAGAAACGCACTGGGAGGTGGCCCGCTTCGGTGGGCGGTGGGAGGCGGCCCTCTTCGGAGGGCGGTGTATCATGCGGGTTGCTCCTGGTACTTCTCTGATAGCAGAGTGGACCTTGGAGTAACCCCGTAGTTGTTGTGGTCTGCTTCGCCAGACCTGCCGTCGCGTCGGGGCGTCGTAGTTGAATGCGTAAGCGATCCTGCGACACCCCATTAAGACGGGGAAGGTTTTGTTGGGTTTTAGTGGGTAGTACTGGCTTCGCCGATGAGTCCCACACTTCGTGCGTAAATGCATTTCCCAACGTTAAAAAAAAAACGATTTTTGCTTAATAGTGTAGTATTGGATGCTGTAAAATTAAATTATCATGCTGATACTAAATAATCCTATCCTATATTTGTGATATGAAACATCTATAGGCGCTCCTTGGCCCCGACTCGTGTTTATCGATATGGACTGTCATGCGATCAGCCTGTTCTATGCCACCGCTCTCAACTCCCATGTGTGTACGCGCGCTTATACTTTAATCTGTGATTATTATAATAAAATAATAAGAAAAATCAATTGATTTATTAACGAAACTCTATTTTTTCTTTATTTTAATAAATATTTCGTTATAGGTCTTTATTAATTATGAATTCTAATATTAACATAGATGTTTTAACAAAATGAGTGCTTACAATATTAAACTTTTTTTCTCCCTGCACATTTCCCAATCACTTGGAGTCAGCGCAATACACCTTCCATACCTACTGCTGATAGGATTTGGAAGTTTTACGACCGGCCGCCTGCCTGACATCAACCCTCCTTGGGAATGCTATTGTCTCTCTTTGTCTGGATGGTATCACGGAAGTATGCACTTTCGATTTTTTGTCTTTTGAAACATTTTTTATACTATTACTTGAATTATTATTGTTGTTTTCAGATATATTTTAAAATAAATTTTGATTGCACAATAAATTTTGTTTTGACGTTGTCAAATTATAAACAGTAATACTGATAACAGATCGCTCGTTCATAAAAAAAAATACAGAAATAAACTTCAGTTCAAGGACTATTCATTTCTTAAAAAAGAAATTAAATATTAAAAACTATACTTTAAAAAAATATATATATTACTCGACGCAAGCTTAGAGCCAACAGACCGCGCCGAGCGCTTCTAGGGGGTGGATGTATCGCTCTGCGATGTCCGATGTTACGTGACTAGTGTAACTGACCTGAGTGTAATGGACGTATATAGCTCGACACGAGTTTGTGAATTGTGATACTTTTGTAAAAAATATTTTATTTAGATTTTTAATACAAGTAATTGTGTAGGTTATTAATCATATTTAAATGTCTAATGTTGTTTAATGTATTTTAGTATAAGTACCTACGTATTCTACTACTTCTATTTTCAAAGTTATTCTGTCAGCTTAATCCATTAAAACATATAAAAGCGAAAGTAACTCTGTCTGTCTGTCTGTTACTTTTTTACGCTTAATCCGCCGGTTTAGACGAAATTTGGTATGGAGATAATTTGAGACCCTGGGAAGGACATAGGATAGTTTTTACCCCGGAAATCATGCCTTAAGTGGGTGAAAAGGGGAGAGAAACTTTGTATAGGGAATCATAAATGATATAAAACTCATCAGACCTATATATATATATATATATATATATATATATATATAAATATATATATAATATATATATATAGATCTATTGGCGAGCACGTTATAATTTTTTTTGTGAAGAATTAAGATATTTAGAGCTTTAATTCAAAGTTAAAATATTAAAAAAAAAATATGTCGAAGTTACTCAAACATCCATTTAAAATCTTTACTTCCGGTTTACTATACGTAAAAAGAAACAAAGTAATTCGATAAAAAAAAATAAAAACTGCATCCTTTTAACTTTCAGAAACGATATTTTTTAGATATTTTTACAAATTGATTGATACAAATAATAAGCATTAAAAAGTACAGATTTCATACTTCGTAAATTTTTGAAAGCTCATAACTCGGCAATAAAGCATCATACGAAAAAAATAATGTATTTGGACATCCATGTCCACTAGAACTGTAACTGACCAGAGTATGAACAATTTTCACAACCTCACTTGATTTTCGTTGTCCGCTTCACGTGAAATGCCCCATATACATGAAACTGAGAATTAAAATAGTTATTATAGATAAAGAAGCCGAATCTATAGTTTTTAGATTTTTTGTCAGTCTGCCTGTCTGTCTTTATGTGAGCGCATCATAGGAAATCTGTTCACGGGAAATCGATTACATTTCGTATGGTGATAGCTAATTATCCGGGTCAACACATAGGATACTTTTTACTGCGCGAAAATACGTATTTTATATCTTAAAAAAAATATACATTGTATGACTTGTAGTGTATATATTACAAAGGTATGACCTTTATTTGATTTCATTCAAATAGTCAGTACCTGCGACATTAACAAATTATTTAGAGTTTATATATACTTTATACTAGTGACTCACCGTCGCTCCGCTCGGGTTCATCCGTGGTGACGTTGTAACGTTTCGTATAGTTGTTTATTAATTCTTAGTTGACCCGGATAACCAGCTATCATCATACCAAATTTCATAAAAATCTGTCCCGTAGTTTTCTCATGATGCGGTCATAGAAAGACAGACAGACAGACAGACAGACAAAAATTTAAAGACTCACTAGATTCGGCCTCTGTATCGATAATAACGACTATTTCAATAAGAGTTATTTAATGTACAGATTCAACTTAGAATATTTTATTATACGAGTATGTATAGATTAATAACATTTAGTCACCGATTTTTTTTTTGAAATGAATATAAGTATTTGTAAATTTTGTCATCGTGTAATAAATAATGCTAATGTTTGTAAATACTGTGCTGTTTTTACTTACGTTACGTTAACACAAAAAAAAAATATTTACGTTTTCACAGTATCAACACCTATTGGCATTATATCGATCGGAAAAATACGTCCGTGTTTCATATTAAATATTTTTTTTACATATAATTGAAAACAAAATTAATTTTACGAATGCTATTTAAGTGACTAAGCGGGTAAGTGAAAATATTCCAAATCTCAAAAAATATTTAACGTGTGTATATTCTGCAAAGTAATGTTCTTTGAGAGTATTTTGGCAACTCTTTCTTTTCTCTTTTTTTCAACCGACTTCATTTCTTCAAAATTTTCATATTTTTTGACAACATTTTTTCAAGGACTTTAATTTCATATAAATCGGGGGCTCAGACCAATAAAAAATATTGGTCTGAGCTCGGGGGCTATAAAAAATTCTATTTAAAAAAACTTAAAAACTTAAACTTTTAAATTGTTCGAAATACGTAATTTTTAAAATTATTTATAACTTAGCTTCGCTCGGGTTCGCCTTTAGAAACATGAAAACAAATCTATCCCACGAAAATCGTACATTTTTCCCGGATAAAAAGTAGCCTTTGTGTTATTCCCGACAATAACCTATCTCTGTGCCAAATTTCATCGAGATCCGTTTAGCCGTTCTGGCGTGAACCGTGGTGGTGTTACCGTGGGATAGGTTTGTTTTTGACTTCCTAGAGGCGAACCCGAGCGAAGCGAGGGTGAGCCGCTACTTATTTATAAATCTACATTACAGTAAGTACTAATCACACAGAGTTTCGAACTTCTATTAAGAACGAGAATAGAAAGACATCAAAAGTGTAGAAATTTGACGATATCCCAACATATTTATTTTAAATACGGGAGTCAAGATGAATCAAATAAGCTCAAATTTAAAGTTTTTCTAGTAGCCATTGAGGAGTTCCAATATCAATCTCCTGCTTCTATCATTAAATTCACTTAATAGTATCTAAATATTTTGCCGTGTACTTAAACATCTTGTTAGTTAGTTAGCTTCACTAACACCAAGCCTGCCTAGTAAAAAAAATAAATGTAGTAAATAAATTATACACCATCAACAGTTAATTATTATTCTTAGCTATGTGTCAACATTAGTACACTTTGGTAAATGCAAATCAAAGGTAACGCACATCGTTCAATATTTCTTTAATGCTAACTGTCTTACGCCATATTCACTATACAGTGTTTATGTATTATTAACATGGAATGCTTCATTACCCGACTGCGCCAGAAGGAGGGTTATGTTTTTCAAGTGTCTTTGGCACGCTCTGTAGCCTAAACAGCTTAATGGATTTTAGCTTGAGAGGTGTCGTTTGATTTGTATTAATTGTAAGAGTGACACTGGGTAAATAAAAATTAAAATTACCTATTTTTGGCGCCATATTAGCTCTTCAAAATTTTTTTTCCTTAAAATCTATCGAGTGGGGTATCAAAATAAAGGGTTTTATAAATGGCTTACAAAAATTCACACAACTTAAGTGTTTAAATGTATTTTGGAATGCGAAATGCTAAAAAACAGCAAACATTCTTTTTTACAAAAATAAAAAACCCGACTGCTTAAAAAGTTTTTTTTATATTTTTTTATATTTTTTTAGTCTAGTGATAAGCTTATGTTCCTGGATTCGAGTCCCGGACGGTTTTAATGTGTAGCAATAGCAAAGTAATCTACTGTCGCCAAAGCGCTTATTCCTCACTTAAAGTTACATTAAAATCAAACCAGTCCTTTCGTTTATTAGTGTTTATTCCGTTTATTAATAACAATACCAACGACATGTATTTTTTTACAATATATTTAACATTTGCAGCTCATACATCATCATATCACGGAAGAGATTTTTTTCCTTCTGTACTTATTTGGTATACCGAGTTTATTATTTGTTTATTATTTGAAAAACACAGACATACACTTCTTTATTTATAAATATATTTATGAAATTATTAGTTTTTTGTAATTACATATATTATACTAAGTGTACAATTTTTGTTTATTACAATAATTTACTCGTTATTTAACATACATAATTCAGTTCATTTTTTGCATATCAACATTACAGCCAATGTTAATAATATCCATTTTCTTCTTTTGTATAGCGCTATAATTTTGTATATAGAAATGTATGAAGAGAAAGAAGAAAGAACAGACGGAAAATAGACAAAAATAATAATATGCTGACGGAATAGGGCACATCGTTATCTTTTGTTGATAATATATGTTCGTTGTCCCTAAGATAAATTGGATCTGTAATAAATTAAAACATTATAATTATTATCTATATCAATGAAAAATATGTACAGAAAAAATTGAGTATTTTAGGAGTTTAATTAATAATTTTAAATGTTTATTTGTATGTCAGTTTGTTTGTTTGTATTACCTAAATATTTTCTATTAGGGTTGTCTGAATTCAAAAGAAGGGGTTATTGAATTCAGGCATACGTGTTTTTAGGCAATATTCCACGAGGTTTTTTTTATGTTTATTATATATTATTCAGCCTGTTTTAACGTCCTACTGCTGGGCAGGAGCCTCTCCATGGGATCAAGAGGTATTCATAATTCAACAACGCTGCTAAAGTGCAGGTCGGCGAATTTCTAATGTTTTTCAAATGCATGCATGTGTGATAGAAGTTTCCTCACGATACTACTCTCCAGCGTAAAGTTGAACATGTATCACACTTGAAAATCTCGACCGTGCGATACCCGGGAGTTGAACCCGCTTCACATGATTTTAATCACGCATTCAGCGTTATTATTGGATTACCATTGTTTTAGTGCATTTGTTTTAAGTCAAGCATTTTTCCATACCACAATTTCGTCTCCAGACCACTTGAAACACCAGACCCATTGAAGAAATTTGATTATGTTTATACGAAAGAGTGTTTAAATTGCCTATTTATTGACCGTGAAAAAAATACTAAAAACAATTACTACATACCAGTTGAACTTTTGTCAAATGCTTCTTCCACCATATAAATTTCGAGTACTCGGGTCCTAACGACGATATTCCATAGTACGCATACATTAATACATGGACGAAACTGTTAGCAAATGCCACTGCCACAAAGTGGTCTGTCGTATGGTACATTAAGCAATACCATACCCATGTAATCATGAGAGCGTGGTGAAAAACATGCAAGAAAGTCACTTGTCTATCTTTTTTTCTCAATACGATAAATACTGTATCCAACAGATCTACGTGCTTTGCAATGAAATATGGCCAGATTTCTGATATAACCTTAAAATAAAAAACAAATATTAAGTTTTCAATATTAATATAGATTAACTAGCGATAGATTGATTCCCCAAACAAACTTTCATCCCCATTTTCACACCCTTAAGGGTTGATTTCCGGGTAAAAAGTGTCCTATGTCCTTCCCAGGGTCTCAAACTATCTTCTTACTAAATATCATCTAAATCAGTTCAGTAGTACCAGAGATTACCCGATTACCCCCTACAACGTCTCAAACTCACAAACTTTACCTCTTTATAATATTAAGTATGGATTAAAAATCATAAAAACTGGTAAAAATTAAAAAAAATTAACCTATACCTCCTAGTAAGTACCACCTATCCAGACCCGAACGAGCTAAGGTGGGTCACACGTAGTTAAATAAACATTAAAAAAAACTGATCAAATTATATTACTATACCTCATGGAATTCAACTCCTTTAGGACACCTTGTAATTATAATACCATATTTATACATGTATTTAGTATACTGAAAACAAAAACAAATTAATTATCATAATTTTAAAATATTTTATCTACATTGTAGTTATATGCTAACCACCACTTCTGTTCATTTAAACAACATTTTTTTTTAAGTTTTTATTTTAAATAGATATATTGATAACTGCTTTTAACAAAACCTATTGATATTTTTATTTTAATAGTGTTTAACTTTAGCTAGCCCCATCGATCAAAAAATACTAGATACACAATCAACGACAAAAAATGTCCTCACAGAATGAGCGCTTATTTAAACATTTGAGCGCGCTTTCATATTTTTTTTAAAAACAATTTTAAACATTGCATTTAAGGTTCAATTTACATTGTAGTATATTTATTTCAACTGAAATAATTACCTAACCACAATTGGTGACAGTTTTAAGAGAACATTTGCGTGGGATTTTGTACTTTTTTTATCGATGGGCTAACTCTATAATAAAAAACTTATAAGTCTTCATTCGTGTACCTAGCTATTTGAAACATGCAAAATTCATAATATTGGTCACATGATACCGAATCCCATACAATTATAGTTTTCTTGTTTAATTAAAACTAGCATTGCCCGCGACTCCGCCCGCGTTTAAATGACCAAAAACCAAATTCTTAGATTTTACATATTAGTGTACTCTTACATTGTAGTTTTTGTATTTTTTTTCAGAAATGAGATATTTTCCCAGGGTAAAAAGTATTCTATATACCCGGATAACCAGCTATCACCATACCAAATTTAATCAAAATCCCTCCAGTGGTTTTTCTGTGATGCAGACAGACAGACAAAAATTCTAAAAACTATAGATTCGGCCTCTGTATCGATAATAATGTTTATTTCAATAAGATTTTCCAAAAAATATTTAATGTACAGATTCGGCTTAGTTACAGTTTTATATATGTATAGACTATGCATAAGTGAATATTGTAAGGACATAATTTACAGATTTGGTTACTTATAAAATAATCACTGAACAAAATAAATAGCAATTGTGCATACTTACAAGAAAAACTGCATACGCAGAGAAGGCGACTTGGAATGCATTGTAGAATAATAAAGTATTAGTCAGTTGGTACGGCTCTCTGTACTTCATAAAACGTGGTAATATCCATAACACAACAGCAAGGTAAGATAATATAACTAACGATACACCAACGGTTGTTTCATTAAAAGTCCATGTTTCAACGAGAACTGAAACAAAATTTACTATGTATCAATGTATGATGTATATATGTACATACTTACATACTAATATTATAAAGGTGAAAGTATGTTTGTACGTTTGTCCTTCTTTCATGTCGAAACTGAGTGACGGATTGGCGTGATTTTTTGTGTGAAAGTAGTTGGAAGGCTGGAAAATGACATAGGCTACTTTTTATCGCGGGAGAGTATCTCATTCTCATGGGAAAACATGTATAATATAACCCAAAAAAATATTTATGGTCAGAATTACTTGAAACTTGGTAAGGGCACCGAACCACGGTAATGTTACATACGGTATTCCATCTTCATACAAACGGTTGGAAATCGCCTACTCGTATATACGCGCCTCGAGTTCGGTATACACTCGGTCACGGTAATGTTATAAATATTACCGTAGTAACTGTCTGGGGCTGCCAGATCATATAAGTTGATACGAAAATTGTATAAGATGGTTATATTATGTAACTTTTATAATTGGATACAAAAATAAACATTTTATTCCTCACGTAACTTCGCTAATGTCAAACAAAAAAGTATCGAGACATCGTATGTTTTAAAAATAAAAATAAATTAATTAAATTAAAAATAAAAATTAAACTATTTTTAATTAAGCTTTTTATCCGAATACGGATTTTTTATACTATTAAATTTAAAAACGAAGCTTTTCGTACGTCTCAGTCGAGGCGCAAATATTTTTCAATCTCAAATTTATAAGGGTCACACACTTACCACCCTTATAAATTTAAGATTTTTTAATTAAATCTACTAATAATATTTTTTTAATAAAAAATATAATATTTGCAAACACAAAACTAGAAAGAAACTCAAGTAGGTAGATAAGTAGGAGTGGGGAGAGGGGGTGAAGGGGGGGGGGGGATGGTTACGATGGACGGGACGCGTGCGAATTTAGATATTTCCTTCGTATTATCTAAACAAATACATACATATTTAAAAAATGTAAAGTGTATACGTTAAGAAAACGTATAGTTTTGTTATTTTTAAAAACTTGATTAACTTCCTTGAATTATTTACGCCGCACTAAAGATTTATTTTGTTTTTTAGAGTTCATTTTGGATTTTTTTTTCTATCAAGGAAACTAATAATAATGTAATCGTGTTTCTAAAGTGTATGTGTAACTCAGAACTCGGGGGTATCAAAGTTTTGTTCTTACAATTAAAATTGTACATGGAATTATAATGTAGAATTAAAAATTGCCTCGGTGGTGTAGGAAACGGTGCGGTTGCACTTCCGGAGGTACCGGGTCGTAAATCGAACCCACTTTTAGTTTAGTTATTGAGGTATTATTTATAGAATAAATCCTTAAATATCCTACATATTAATTATCCTTGCTGTATTGTTATTACTAGTACTTTAATTATGCATACTAAAAATTTAATTATGCATAATTAAAGTAATAGTAATAACAATAAAGCAAAGGATCAAACGAACGCAATTATTTCGTAATTGCCTCCGTGCCCCCTCAATACAATTAAATACATAGTCTTTCACTAAATATTGTTACAAAGAAAAAAAAAACATTTTTTCTATTGCACGTAACATTTATTACTATTACAGTGTGTTAGTTTAATACATATTATAAAACCATTAAAAATATATAAAACTTATTCGAAGTGATCTCCACTGGCTGCAATACAGTCCTTTAAACGTTTAGGCTAGTTATTAATAGAAGCACGCACTCTTTCCATGGCACGCACTCATTCCTTTCTTTAAAAGGGTAAAAAATTATTTTATGATCAGAAATACTTGAAACTTGGTATTAATGATCTTTAATTCAATTAAATAAACACGTTTTACCGTTATTGTAATTCATACTTTAAGGGGGTAAAACGGGTGGTAAAGTTGGTAAAAAATTCGCCATTTTTATTGTTAAAATTAAATATTCAAGATAATAAATAAGCAATACGTGTTATCAATCTCATTATTCGAAATTCGTCTCCTGAGAAGGCAAACATATTATCAGAGTCGAGTTGACTAATAAATCAGCATTAATGAATCGTAGTGTGCTTTACTTTGTATCGGCTGGCACCGAAAACAATTGATTAGGTATGTATAGTAAATTAAAACTAAAAATCAGTTATTTTTTACTTTTTAGGGCCTTTTTGAAGTCGGTTTTTATTTTTTTGTTAAAAAGTTTTCATATTTTCCCTTTTTAGTGTAGACATAGTAGTAGCAAAGTAAGAAGAAAGTATTTTAATAAAATATTCGCTTAAAACCGTTTTAAGTTACTTTGATGCCAATTTTTATACAAAAAGATACAAACTAAAATTCGCTTTTATTAGTAACACTAAAAATTCTGGCCCTAAAATCCGATTCTAACGTATTAGGCTTGTCAAATCAAACAAAATAAGTCCAAACTCAAAGTATCTACTATTAGCCATTGAAGAGTTCCACCTATCCACCTTCTGGCCTTACCACCAATCAGATCAGGTCAACGATACCAAACCGCTGCACTATCAACGGAAATAGAAACACTTGCAAAGTTTCAAGTCAATATGACAATTAGAAGTAGGTTAAATTCATTATTAGCTATTTTTCCACCCTATAGGGATGGTATTTTTTTTTGAAATTTAAATGGGACCAATCTGGAAGTATACACTTTCAAACAAATTAAAAATTGTCTAAATCGGTTAATAAATGACGGTGTTCTGAGGTAACAAACATAAAAAAAAACATACAGCCGAATTGAGAACCTCCTGCTTTTTGAGGAAGTCGGTTGAAAATGTGCCAAAAATAGAGATAGTGGCGTTTGCCAACCAAGTTAAATATCTTTTAATATACTGGATATTTTGAGTTGTATGTATGTATGTATGTATGTATGTATGTATGTATGTATGTATGTATGTATGTATGTATGTATGTATGTATGTATGTATGTATGTATGTATTCAGCCCTTTTTAACGTCCCACTGCTGGGCACGGGCCTGCCATCATTACGAGGGGGATCAGGCTATAGTCCACCATGCTGGCCAAGTACGGGCTAGCGGCCTTCACATGTCTTTTGAAAACTTGCTAGGTTCTCTCAGACATGCAGGTTTTCTCAATTCTCAATGTTTTGCTTCACCGTTAAGACAAGTGGTAATCATGTTGGAAATGATTCACACATGAAAATATCAGAGGTGCGAGACCCGGGATTTGAATTCGCTTCACTCGGTTTCTCAAGCAAGCGCGTTACCACTGGGCTACCACTGCCTCATCTATAAATTTTGAGTTACGATCACTAAAATGAAATTTGTTTTTCATATTATATTTCAGAAACACAAGCTTATTTTTGAAATAACAGAGTATGTATTGTAAAAACGTAAAAAAATATTTTAGTGTGTAAAGAATAAAAATATTTGTAAAAACAACACAATATTCGGCGGTACGAAACCCTCGAAGAGCGAGTCAAAATCATAGTCATACCATCAAATTATTGTTAGTCTATACTATAATAAAACAGTAGAGATCAAGAAAAATGCTAAAAACCGAGTTAGTTATCTTCTTACATCCCGTAAGAAGAAAAATTGAACAAATCCAGATTTTTTTTTTGTTTCTCTGTCTGTTTGTCCGGGCTAATCTCCGAAACTGTTGGACCGATTTAAATGAAATTCTGCATGGTGGTACCTTATATCCCCGGTCAACATCTTAGATACTTTTCATCCCAGAAAATTAAAGAGTTCCCGTGGGATAGTTAAAAACTATAGTATCTTATACAGCTTAGTACACAGCAACTTATGTACCTAATTTAGTAAAATTTAATATTCTGATATCTTATATTACCGGTCAAACAATATGTTACTTTTCATCCCAGAAAAATGAACGGTTCCCGTGGGAACTAATAAATCTCTATCAGCGTGTTTCTAGAGGCGAGCCTGAGCGAAGCGAGGGTGAGCCGCTAGTTATAACATAAAGCTAAAGAGTTTGTTTTTTTTTAGTAGTGTGAACGGCTTCGCTCAAACTACAAAAATACTCTAAAACTGCACAAAAAATCACTAAAAAGGTAGTTTCATACCAATATTCATCCCCTATTTTACCCCCTTACAGGATAAATTTCGAAAAATGCTAAAACACGTATTTATTTAATTTTATTGAAGAGCGTTAATACCAAGTTTCAAGTAATTCGGATTATAAATATTTTTTGTATTGTATTATAATGTGTTTTCCCGTAGGAATTAGATAACCTCCAGCGATAAAAAGTAGCGTTCGTCATTCTCCAGCCCTTCAACTATCCCCACACAAATATCACGCCAATCCGCCACTCCGTTTCGACGTGTAAAAAAGACAAACAAACACACTTTCACATTTTTTATATTAATATGGATGTTACAGGAATTGGAAAATTTATCGTATTTGCGGCTTTGACTATGGAACCTTTTACATTTAAAGCAACTCAGTCTTACTCTTTATTTTTACGAAATAATAGTTTTTTATAACTACAATATAGGAAATATCACTCACATGACTGATGAATACTTTCTGGATGGACCACTTCCACTCTCGTAGCCATTCTATGACTTATATAATAATACTATTAATACAATATTTAATTTATTTACAGAGATAAAAAAATCGTTCACGTCTTAATATTGGAGTATTCTGTGAACTAAATAAAATAATTTGTTCTAAATAATAAAATAGCTCGAATGTTTGGGTGTAGGGTTGACGAAATGATTTTATTATAAACTAGCGACTCACGCTTTCTTCGCCCGGGTTCGTCCCTAGTGAAAAACAAATACAAACCTATCATACGGGAACCCATATATTTTCCCGGGATAAAAAGTATCATATGAGCTTCTTTAGACTATAATCTATCTCTGTGCCAAATGTCATCCAAATCCGTTTAGCCGTTGTGATTGTGACGTGATTGAGTAACAAAGATACATCCAAACTTTTGCATTTATAATATTAATGAGATATACTAATTACTTTTTAGGAATTCGTATTTTATTACGTTAAACCTTAATATTAGAGTAAATCAAAATATAATAGAAAAAGGGAAATATGTATATAGAAATGTAGAGCATCTGGAATTCTGTTCTCCGCGCAGGGAATATAAAGTCTACATTTATTGCAAACAGTATCACCAATATATGTAATAGTAGTTTTTAATATTATTATTACGTTCAATCTTATGATATTATTAAAATATGTGCAACTCTCGTATATATATATATATATATATATATATATATATATATATATATATATATATATATATATATATATATATATATAATATATATATATATATATATAATATCTTCGTGTATCTCGGAAACGGATCTAACGATTTGAATAAAAATTTGTATTTAGATCAGGTTTTGCTTTTTAAGTTTATCTATATAGGTTCTAAAAAAAGGCAATTTTTATATCTTTTCCGACAAACACCGAGTGCAACTCGGTCGCCCAGTTTCTATATACCTAAAAAACACAAACGTAAAACGTATCAACCCTATACACAAAAAAAAAAACATAAAAAGTCTTTGTATGTAAATTGTTCATGCCAATTTAATTAATTTCAAATAGAAGTATGTAGTGTACTTTAAAAGTATGTATATCTTATCTGTACATATAATAAAATTCTAAGAGTCGAATCTGTACATTAAATATTTTTTGAAAAATCTTATTGACATAGTAATTTTAAGAAATCTTGTCTATATGTCTGTTTGGGACCGCATCACAAGAAAACCACTCGACAGATTTTAATGAAATTTGATATGATGATAGCTGGTTTTCCAGGTCAAGATATAGGATACTTTTTACTGTAGAAAAATATCTCATCTCTGAGAAATCTATACTAAACGTTAAAATGTAACCAGGGACGAACCTGAGCGGAGCTAGGGTGAGTCTGTAGTAATTAATAAAAATGAATAGCTAAATGTGTGACCAATTCGGCAATGTTTTTTTCAAATGTTCGTGAAGTCCGAAAAAGGTTCTTATGAAAAGAAAAATTGGAAAAAATTCATGGAAAAATGTCAAAATCAAACTTTTCTTTTTCCTTACAACTCCTTTATAACTAAGAACGTAACCTTAAAATTAATGTAAACTACTTGAACGCATTTGTAGATTTGACTCTTTCTCTTTCTAAGGTATACAGTTTGACTTTTGCTGTGTTTGTTTTTCCTTTATTGACGTCAAAACAGAGTGACGGATTGGAGTAATTTTGTGTAAAGATAGTTTGAGGGCTGGAGAATAACATAGGGTACCTTTTACCGCGGGAGATTATCTCATTCCCACGGGAAAACACGTTATATTACAACTCACAACAAGTCATCATAACTAAGTTTGTATGTACATAATACGAGTATATAATGTATAATTATCAATCTATTAGCAGAACCCGCGGATTCGCTCGCGCTAAAACTACAAAGAATCTCTAAAATGGTAGTTTCATACAAACTTTCATCCCCTATTTTACACCTTTATAGAATGAATTTCGAAAAATGCTAAGCTACGTATTTATTTAATTTTAATTATTTGCATAAATATCAAGTTTCAAGTAATTCTGATCAGAAATATTTTTTGGATTGTATTATAACCTGTTTTCCCGTGGGAATTAGATAATCTCCCGAGATAAAAAGTAGCCTATCATTCATCATTTCAGAACGCCTGCACTTACTTGGCTAATTATTTTCTTGTTGTGTTTGTAACTGTCAGGACCAAGTTTGTAAGATATTTTTGTTTTTTAAATTGTACGGAAAAGTGATAAATTTGGGTTAAAAAATTTCTGTATAAAAAAGTATTGACAGATTGTCGTTCAATTGTACCGCTTCTTACATTGTCTTATTTTACCTTTTATTAGCGGCTCGCTTCGCTTGGGTTCGCCTGTAGGAAAACAAAAACAAACCTATGCCACGGAAACCGTACATTTACAAGCATTTTCATTTCAAATGTGTTTTAGCCAACAAATTATATTTTAATATATACAGACGAAAAGTTTGTTATTTTGTTTGTTGTTTGGTTGTGACGCAAGTAATACTTGTACATTAATTATATTGAATGTTTTTTGTCTTTTTTATTTCTTTATTGGCTTAGAGTTGCGTCAACTGGCGCAGCACATGTTTTCAACCGAATTCCACAAAAATTAGGAGGTTTTCAATTCGGCTGTATATTTTTTTTTATGTTTGTTACCTCAGAACTCCGTCATTTATTAACCGATTTGGACAATTTTTATTTTGTTTGAAAGTGTATACTTCCAGATTGGTCTCATTTAAATTTCAAAAAAAAATACCACCCCTAAAGGTGGAAAAATAGCTAATGATGAATTTAACCTACTTCTAATTGTTATATTGACTTAAAACTTTGCAAGTGTTTCTATTTCCGTTGATAGTACAGTGGTTCGGTATTGTTGACCTGATCTGACGGTAAGGCCAGAAGGTGGATAGGTGGAACTCTTCAACGGCTAATAGTAGATACTTTGAGTTTGGGCTTATTTTGTTTGATTTGACAAGCCTAACACGTTAGAATTCTTACTTTGCTACTACTGTCTACACTAAAAAGGGGGAAAAAAACTTTTTAACAAAAAAATAAAAACCGACTTCCGACTTCCAGGTACTGCAACCAATTCCAGGGACTAACAGCAGATGCAAAGCAAATCTAATATATTTCGATACGTATAATACATATTTACCTATTAGATATTCATATCTTAAATTATTGTGGCTGGTAAATAGGCTGGCACCGACTTCGAAAATATTCTAAATGAAAACCTCCGTTTAGTTATTTTTTACATTTTAGTGCCTGGAAGTCGGTTTTTTTTAAGTTTTTATTTTTCCATTAAATTAGTGTAGACGTAATAAGCAGGTATTTTGTTAGAAGAAATTTTTCTAATAACATATTCGATTAAACAATTTATTTAGGAAAAAATTTCCAAATCGGTTCAGGCGTCTTCGAGTGATATAAAGATTCCGACGAATTGAGAACCTCCTCCGTTTTGGAAGTCGGTTAAAAATTGACCCGACCCGCGACTCAAACCCAGGACCTCTAGATCTACGGACGTACATGCTAGCCACTACTCCACTGAGGCAGTTGATTATTTAATATACAACAAAAAAAACCAACAATGACTTGCTTTTATAACTATGTATAAGTGAATTTAAAGTTTGCAGGTATGTGATAATGCTTAAATTCGGTCAAATTCTCGTATATTAACATTATTTAAAAACATTACGACACAATAGGTGAAATTGACGTAATTTATGGCCAATATTAATAAAAATAAAGTTACTTTAATCAAAAAGTTTTCATCTAAATTAGCAACAAGACATATGGACGCCACCTCTTAGTTATCTGTAAAACGTTTGACACTTTTTATTTATTTACCCATACATTTGATTTGAACAGTAATTACTTGCTGAGTAATTTATTACGATTTAGAATATTTGTTTTAAGAAAAATTTAATATTTTATTTTGTGAATATTAGGATTAAAAAATTATGGATTCTATACCTTCAGGTAAATATATTGTTAGTAAATACATAACTAAAACGTTTACATTACATACGACTGTAAAGACACATATTTTAAACACAAGGCTTATACTTTATCTCTTTATCTATTTTTTCTCACAGTGAAAAAGTTTATACTCAATCGCACTCAACCTGTTTTTACACATATTTATAAAGCACTAGCAAAACTTTCATCCGTTATTTTACCCCCTTTTAGGATGAATTTCGCAAAATGTTAAAACACGTATTTAATTAATTGTATTAAAGATCATTTATACCAAGTTTCAAGTAATTCTGATCATATATATTTTTTGGATTGTATTGAAACGTGTTTTCCCGTGGGAAAGAGATAATCTCCCGCGATAAATAGTAGCCTATGTCACTGGCCAATCCGCCAAGCCGTTTAATCGTGAAAGAAAGACAAACAAACACTCTTTCACATTGACAATATTAGTATGGATATTTCAGTAGCGTTCATATAATCCTAAATTTCGCTGCGTCTACTTGCGCCACCATAACAAAATGGACAAAACCCAACAACGTATGCGAACTGTAAAAATATTCATAATCACTTTTCAGGTAGCTCTACAAACTATTGAAGATTTGTTTCAACAGATCCCTACATTACTAGTCTCAGAAAACTACTACAAAGACAAGTTAAGCCCTATTCTCAGGACGTTATAATTCTATTAAAAAAACAGAAGTTTGATGATTTAATTGTATTATCGTTTTTTTTATTTAATTAAATTTAAATTTAGTATCAATGAAGCTTTATTTGGTAAGGCGCTTATTTCCAAATTATTCTAGCAGCCTTGTAAATATGGTGTATATTCGATAACTTTACTACTTTTGATTCTATTACATAGCTAACTTATGAAACGTAGATGTAATTGTTGACTCAATAAATAAACAGCTTAAGGAGTTTAAAGAAGAGATAAGAAAAATGTTTTGTCACTACTCAAAAAAACAAGAAAAAGAGATGCAATATATGACCACCATTACTTTAAAAGAAATCCAACAGTCTAATATTTCTACTGAGAACGCGATCGCATATCTTACAGATCAAAATCAAGAACTTAAAGCAAAAGTAGGTCAACTGGAAAATCAGGCCAAAGAAGACAAAAACTACATCAAATTACTAGGAGATAGAATCGAAAGGATCCACATGAGTAATCAAAAGCGCAACTTTGTTATCAAGAACGAGCCAAGAAGAACCAATGAGACTAAAGAAAACCTAATTGAAATGACTCTGTGTCTTTCTAAGAACATTGACTGTCCGATCATCAAACGACATAAAATAATTAATATATAGGGCTTATGACATACTTAATACACCAATAATTGTGGAAACTGGTTCGACAATAATCCAGAAGGAGATAATAAAAATGGGTAAGGCATTTAATATAAAGAATAAATCATAATTACGTTGTATGCATCTCTTAAAACACATGAAGATATGCCCATTTTTCTCTCGGAGCACTTAACTTGGAAGGGCTCTCGTCTTCATTTTCTTGGTCGTGATGATTTAACAAAATCTAGTACTTACAAATTTAGTGTGACTGCCTATGGCAAGTTCTATTAAAGAAGGATGAAAAATCGCCGTCAATAACTATTAGAAGTGAGCAACAGATACAACAGCTTAAAATGAATAAATGACTATTATATTATAATTTAACTAGCATTACCCGCGGCTCCGCCCGCGTTCAGATGACCAAAAAGCCAATTCTTAGTTTTATATAAATATTAGTATACTCTTACAATGTAGTTTTTGTATTGTTTCACAAAAATGAGATATTTTCCCGCGGTAAAAAGTATCCTATGTGTTGACCCAGATAGCCAGCTAACATCATACCAAATTTAATCGAAATTCCTCCAGAGGTTATTTTGTGATGCGGTAACAGACAGACAGACAGATAGACAAAAATTCTAAAAACTATAGATTCGGCCTCTGTATCGATAATAATGTCTATTTCAATAAGATTTTCCGAAACTATTTAATGTTCAGATTCGGCTTGGTTACAATTTTATTATGTGTATTGACTTATAAAGTCGGAACACTAAAGTTTTTCTACTTCCTGTTATATTTATTATGCTCCTATTGTATTCAAATATATTTTTTTCTTATCATAAGCGAATAATAACTCATTACGTTTATTGCTACATAATGTCTAATACAAATAATAGTGACTCTATATATATATAGCGTACATATCAACAAATTTTATTACCTAACATACATTGTTAACCGACTTCCAAAAAGGAGGAGGCTCTCAATTCATCGGAATCTTTTTTTATGTATGTTCACCGATTACGCGAAGACGCCTGAACCGATTTGGATTTTTTTTTGTTTCAAAGGGTTAAGTAAGTAAGTTAGGTAAGTTATTTTTTTTAATAAATTGCTTAATCGAATGTATGTTACTAAAAAACTTTCATCGTACATTCTTCGTCGATGAGAACAAAATTCTCATCCGGATTTCAGTGATCTACTTAAACAAGTTGTTAATTAGTTAGTGAAGCTAATACCTAGGTATTAGCTTCACTAACTAATTAACAACTTGTAAAAAACCTGCCTAGTAAAAAATATAAAAGTAGGAAATAAATTATACACCATCAACAGTTAATTATTATTGTTAGCTACGTGTCAACATTATAATAAGTATACTTGGGTCAATGTAAATCAAAGATCACGCACATCGTTCAATATTTCTTTAATGCTAATTATCTTACACCATACATATTCACTATAAAGTGTTTAAGTATTATTGACATAGAATGCTTCATTAGTCTACATAGTGATTAGCCTTCAGTCCTGGAATCCAGTACCTGACGATTTAATGTGTAAAAATGGCAAAGAAATTTACTGCCACTAAAATCGTCTGTTCCTCGTTTAAAGTAACATTAAAAACAAACTAGCCCTTTCGATGATTATCAGTAACAATATAAAAATAAACAACATGTATTATTTACTATATATTGGGCATTTGCAGAACATACTTATAACCACGGAAGATAAATTTTCCGTGCTTATGAGTTTATTATTTGGTAGCTATTTAGCTATTTGAAAATCACAGACATACAGTTCCTAAATTATATATATATATATATATATATATATATATATATATATATATATATATATATATATATATATATATATATATATATATATATAGTTTTTAGTGCTTACAAATTTGTACAATAATGTACTCGTATTTAATATACATACATAATTCAGTTCATTTTTTGCATATCAACATTACAGCCAATGTTAATGGTATCAATTTTCTTCTTTTGTATAGCACTATAATTTCGTACATAGAAATGTATGAATAGAAAGAAGAAAGAACAGATGCAAAACAGACCAAAATAATGAAATGCTGACGGAATGGGGCACGGCGTTGTCTTTTGTTGATAGTGTAAATTCATTATCACTAAGATAAATTGGATCTGTAATAAAATAAAATAATATTATATATCCCACATCCCATTATCCATATTATTATTATAAATGTGGAGGTTTCTTACGATGAATGTTGGATGGTTGTTACTCAATCACGCCAGAACGGTTAAACGGTTCTGGATGAAAGGCACAGAGATAGATCATAGTTTGTTTATTTATTTATTTATTTATTAATCCTTTATTACACCAAAAATAAAAATACAATATAAATGAATATATAACTTAACAAATATTAGTGTAAAGGCGGCCTTATCACTAAAGTGATCTCTTCCAGGCAACCTATATTATAAAGAAACTCATAGGGTGACATGGATTATGGTTGGTGCAAAAAAAAAAAGAACTAGTCTATAATAAACTTACTTAAACGGTACATACTATAAAGTACACACAAGCTTACATAATTAACGATAAGGACATACATAAATATATATTATAATATATAAGTATAAACAATAAACGTATATATTCTACAATAAACTTACATAAACAGGGCTTACATAAATATACATAGACTTATAGCGATAAATAGTAGTGTTTAAGACGACGTTTGAATACTTGCACCGATTCCGACTGGCGAATGTCCTGTGGTAAGGCATTCCATAATATTGCAGCTTTTACTGTATACGAGTCGCCATAGCTTTGGGTGCGACTGACGGGCAATGCTAATTTGTTGTCGGTTTGCGAGCGAAGGTTTAGGGAATGGATAGAACCAAGGAAATTGAACCTTGTTTTAAGATAAGGAGGAGTGTGGGAGTGAAAGAGGATAGTGTATAGGAGAGTAAGGATATGCAAGTTTGTTTTTTACTAGAAGGCCTTTATGAACCCTAGTTTAGAGGAGTTTATGAACCCGAGCAAAGCAAGGGTGAGTCGCTAGTAATTTATATCTATGAGAAATGCGTTTGGAGAAAATTTGAATATTGTATACGTATAAACGTATAAAAGGTTTTAAAATGTTTGTCTGGCGAACATATATAAAAATGAAGCATCAGAATTTACGTGAAGTTAAGTAATTATTTTGGGACCTTTAAAGCGTCTGTTAAGCAATGCAGCCGACGGAAAGTGTCTGGGAGTTTTTTAACCACACATTCAAGGTTACCATTGGGCTACCACTGCCTTTGTGTATTTAATTTAAGTCGAAGATATTTTCTATTCCATAACTTCCTCTTCAGACCTCACAAAACACAATATTGATAATTTTTCCTAACTATCGAAGAAATTTGGTTATGTTTATACCAAAGAGTGTTAATATTGCCTATTTATTGACCGTGGAAAAAAAGATATATAAAACAACTAGCGACTCACCCTCGCTAAACGGGTTTTAACGGTTAGTACAGATTTATCAGAAAGTAGATATTTTCCCACAGTAAAAAGTATCCTTTATGTTGACCCGGATAACCAGCTATCATCTTACCAAATGTCATCAAAATCTGTCCAGTGGTTTTCTCGTGATGTGTTCCAAGACAGACTGATAGAAATTCTAAAAATTATAGATTCTACCTCTGTATCAATAAGAATGACTATTTCAATAAGATTTTTCCAAAAATATTTGATCTACAGATGCGATTCAGTAAAAATTTTATAATATGTATAGATTGCTACTTACCAATTGAACTTTAGTCAAATGCTTCTTCCACCAGATAAGTTTCGAGTACTCGGGTCCTAATGACGATATTCCATAGTACGCATACATTAAAACATGGACGAAACTGTTAGCAAATCCCACTGCCACGAAGTGGTCTGTCGGATGGAACATTAAGAAGAACCATACCCATGTAACCATGAGAGCATGGTGAAAAACATGCAGGAAAGTGACTTGTCTATCTTTTTTTCTCAATACGATAAATACTGTATCCAACAGATCTACGTGCTTTGCAATGAAGTATGCCCAGATATCTGATATGACCTTAAAATAAAAGAAATATTAAGTGTTTAATTTTAATTAATTAAAATGAATGGAAAGTGATAAAATTATTATTATGTAAAAGTAAAAAAAGAAGTAAGATTCTGACGACACGTTTGGCTCAGTTTGTAGTGACCCTACTGGCTGTGCCAGCGGTCGCTGGTTCGTTTTGCGGTTTATGTCTACAAAAAAAACGAACTTTACTCGCGCAACGAGGGTTCCGTAAACATCGAATATTGTATTTTTACTTATTGTAATAAGAAAATTATTTTCATGGAAAGTATTTTTAGAAGTTTTAATCTATTTCAATCAATGGCTTAAACTCAAATATAGCCACTTCACTTAAAAATAATTAGTTTATAAAATATGTGCTTCTAAAGTAAAAAAAAAACTTTTTGTAAACGGTCAGGGGACTGTAAGATTCCTATTCACTAAAACCCGCAGCAATGGGGCATTGCCGGATGGCTTCCGCACACATTACAACACCCCAACGCAAAGTACTTTGGATTAACATAACACTAGTTAATACTACGTCGTCTTAGTGCTTATTTGTCCAAATCATGAATTCACCAAACGAGTTAATATTACAGAATTACTAAATTTGACATGCCAATACAAATATTCTTTATTGCACTAAACAAGTAATAAAAATAATTATACAGGTACATAGAAAATGATGTGGACAAAGGTGGACTTATCTCTATAAGAGATCTCTTCCAGTCAACCCATGTATGTGGGAAATAGTGTTAAGTAGCGGGACAGAAAGAGAAAGTGCAAAGAAACGATAAGAAAAACAACAACAAAATAAATGCGATATATAAACATACAAATATATATACACACTATATTTCCATATATAATATATAAGCATAAATACAAATATGTATTATAAACAATACATAAACATTAGAGAGAATAAATAAATACCAGAACTACGAGTATAGATATATATATATATATATATATATATATATATATATATATATATATATATATATATATATATATATATATATATATATATATATATATATTTATATAAACATACTTATATTATTACAAAACATATATATTTTTCAATTATGAACTAGAAAATGTTTTTTTTTTTTATATTCATACCAAATTTCATCTAAATCGGTTCAGTAGATACAGAGATTATCCCCTACAACGTCACAAACTCACAAACTTTACCTCTTTATAATATTAGTATAGATGAATCTTTGAAATAAAGTGCAACAAGTATTGGTAGTTTGAAAGGGTAAGCACTAAGGCGACGAATATTAGTATAGAAACCTCGTAGCTCTCATCAGTCCGTTTTTATGATTTTGGCTTCGACAACATTATTTTCGATTTTATGCTGTATTGGTGTAGGTACTACGTTTTAAAAGATATTTATTAATTTATTTAAATTTTATTATGAGAATAACTAAATAAATGTTTTTAATTAACAAAATTTGCGTATTATCTATTAGTATTGGGGTGCCTTAGTTTTTGTGACGAAATATTTCTAGGAGGGTCACAGAAAATGTGACACAGCGTGACAATAGCGAGGGAGGGGTAAAAAAAGGTGATTTTAGCGTGACGTATCTTATAATAACTCTTAAAATAACGGCCTCAATTATATAACTGGTTATTATTACATACATTTTACATCATAATTACTTAATTTAAATCATAAAGAAAGATTTGTTTCGTCTGTAATAGAAAAGCTCTAAAACCATTAAACCGACTTTGATAATTCTTTAAAGCTTCATAAATCAATCATTTTAAGCAATTGAAAAAATAATCAAGTATAACTTTCCAGCTTGAAATATCACCTACCCGAACGAGCTAAAGTGGGTCACATGTAGTTAGTTACAATATACACATATATAAAAAATTTGCAAATGCATAAATAATTATATTACTATACCTTATGTAGGTCAACTCCTTTAGGACACCTTGTAGTTATAATACCATAATTAAACATATATCTAGTATACTGAAAACAAAAACAAATTATTTAATATAATTTTAAAATATTTTATTGCTATTGTAGTTATATGTTAATCTTAAATCTTAAAACTATTTTTATCAAATCCTATTGATATATCTACTTTAAAACTACTTATTTATAACTAACCTTTTAAGCATCCGTGATATATAAAAATATAAGTCTATATTCGTGTAGCTTTTTTAATCGAGAAAAGGATGGTATTGCCGTGCCCTATTTTGTTCGATTTGGCGGGCTCACTACCATGCCCCCATATTATGTGTATTTTATATTTTGGTCACATGATACCGAATCTCATACAATTATAATTTTCTTGTTTTAACTTTATTATAAAACTTTGCATAAGTGAATATTGTAAGGACATAATTTATAGATTTGGTTACTTATAAAATAATCACTGAACAAAATAAATAGCAATTGTGTATACTTACAAGAAAAACTGCATACGCAGAGAAGGCGACTTGGAATGCATTGTAGAATAATAAAGTATTAGTCAGTTGATACGGCTCTCTGTACTTCATAAAACGTGGTAATATCCATAACACAACAGCAAGGTAAGATAATATAACTAACGATACACCAACGGTTGTTTCATTAAAAGTCCATGTTTCAACGAGAACTGGAACAATATTTACTATATATACATACATTATACTTTGATATACAAAAACAAGATGCACAATTAGCGTCTCAAAAGTCCTCAAAAAGAAGTGCACAATTCGAAATTTTGCACTTTTTTCAAATCTCTTTTGTTCATTGCTTTTCGGAAGACAACATTAAAAGGCGCGTTGTTTCGTTTAAAAAAGTACTCCATGTAGCGTGCAAGTTTTAGAACCTTCAATTTTTGATTTTTTCTTTATTTCGACTTAACGTGTCGATGCCACTTTTTACCCGACTGCAGCGAAGCTCAAAGGAGGGATATGTGTTTGATATGTATGTATGTATGTTTGTATATATGTATGTATACATACATTATGTATATGTATGTCCGACCCTATGTTCCCTCGTCATTATTAAATGGCGCAACCGATTTTAATGATTCATACGTTGTTAGATTCGTCTTGATAACGCGAGTGTCATAGGGTATATAGATATCAATAAAAAAAAAAATTAAAATGGCGGATCTTAGTCGGCATTTTATCGTCACAGTGCTTATTTGTCCAAACGACCAATTTACCGAAAAAGTTTTAATACAGAATTATTATCTTTTAAATATCAATTTACTTAAAAAATCCAAAAAAAAAATTACATCTATATAATATGCATATAAATTAAAGCTTTATTTTTTAAGATGGAGGATATATATCATACCCATAACTTACAAACATTGTAATATTTTTGTAATTTTATTTTTACCCGACTTAAAATATTAATTAAAAACACTATTATTTATTTATTTTTTAAATTGTAATAATAATAATAATGATTGTAAATCATAGCAACTAAAATTAAAAGAATATTATTTAATTATAAAACTTATTAAATTGATAAAAATTGATTAAAATTAAAAATTAACAAATATTGTGTTACACGCCACTAGTTTAGTCGAAGACCCTCGTACACCCTCTGTGATGTTTGTCTACGCAGGTGCCAGGCAGCCATAAAAAGTATGACGACGAATATATTTTGACGTTTTGGCGGGACGTATGATTTTATCTATTCTAAAATAAGATACTGTCAATATAATGATCAATACAGGAAAAGTGTTTCACTGTTTTACTATTGTAAGGTACTTTGGTGCCACTTTTGTATTTTTGAAATCTATGTATAATTTTGTGGGTGATGTCTGTAACAACTATAATATGATGGACCTTTGAAACGTCTAAAACTTTAAGCCCCGTTGATACGCTCAAAGTCTGCTTTGACAAAGTAGCTTCGATCAAAGTTTACTTGGATACCTGTTGACACGCTCAATGTCTGTTTTGACTAATGTGCTTTGACAAAAACCTTTGAAATGAAGTTCCTTTAGGTGGAGGTATAACATTAAAATCCTTCTATTTAATACTGTTAATCCAGTCTCTTAGTGGAATAACTCAAAATATCACCGGCCAATCTCGAACGTGACTCCTCCATTCAAGGTGACATAGGCGAAATAATTTGTGCTCAACTGGCACGCATTAAAGCCATTAAAGCAATGAACTGAACTGAACTGAAACGAAGTTCTCCTTAATAAAGTCCACTTTGATTGAACGCCGATATAAAAGTGCGCTTTGATTGCTCGTTTACACGATCAAAGTGGCGTCAAAGTAGAAAACAAAACTATTTTGTCAAAGTAGACTTTGATCGAGTCAACGCGGCTTTATCTCTCCCGTGACTGCGATTGTTGTAAAGTATTCGAAACGTCGGTAACTTAATATCAAAGTAAATCCGCGAAAAATTTCAAAAAGATCATGTAGTACTGTGTATTTAATATTTATGTATATTTTCGACTAAATAATAATATAAATTGTTCTCATCTTTTTAGTTCAGTCGTTTTTTTTTTTGCAAATTAATAATTTTATTTCACCTTTGAAATTTCAGCATAGTCTACTAATCCTAACTGACAACTAACGTAAGTGTATAGAGAGTGTAATCGTACGGGGCGTGCGAGGTGAGATGCGAGTAAGGCGCACCCAGGTACCATATTTCCTTTTATACGACAGTTAATTGTCTAGATGGTCTAGTGGAACTGAAAGGAGGTTTGAGTCCCGGGTTTGGTCAAATTAAGTTATTTGGATTTTTCTATCAGAAAATTCTCTGTAACAGCCGGATTTTTGAGTTGGGAAGCTACTGGACGATCTCCTACCATATGGATTTTTATAGTATGACTAGCATTGCCCGCGGCTCCGCCCGCGTTCAGATGACCAAAAACCAAATTCTACTACCATTCTACCATTGCAGTTTTTGTATTTTTTCTCAGAAATAAGACATTTCCAAGCGGTAAAAGTATCCTATATGTTGACCCGGATAACCAGCTCTCACCATACCAAATTTCATCAAAATCCCTCCAGTGGTTTTTCCGTGATGCGGTAACAGACAGAGAAAAAATCTAAAAACTATAGATTCGGCCTCTGTACCGATAGTAAAGTCTAATTCAATAAGATTTTCCAAAAAAATATTTAATGTACAGATTCGGCTTAGTTACAATTTTATTATATGTATAGATAAATAATAGCTTCAGATGAAGACGGTAAAATAAAGACAGGTACTTCAAAATTTATCGTATTTGCGGTTTTAACTATGGAACCTTTTATGTTTAAATTTGCAACCCAGCCTTAGTCTTTATTTTTACAAAATAATAGTTTTTTATGAGGTAACTACGAAATAAGAAACACTCACGTGACTGATGAATACTTTCTGGATGGACCACTTCCACTCTTGTAGCCATTCTAAGACTTATATAATAATACTGATACAATAATTAATTTATTTACAGAGATACAAATATCGTTCACGTCTTAATATAGAAGTCAGACTAAGCAATCTGTGAACTACATAAAATTATTTGATCTAAATTAGATTTTAATACAAATTTAAATACTCGTATAGCTCGACTGTTTTAGTGTAGGGTTGACAAAATGATTTTATTATAGTCTAGCGACTCACTCGCTTCGCTTGGGTTCATCCCTAGTATAAAACAAATACAAATCTATCCCACGGGAACCGCACATTTTTCCGGATAAAAAATAATAGTCAATTTTTTTTACTTATGTGCATAACAAACTATAATTTATGTCTGTGCCTAAATGTGATCCAGATCTATTCAGCCGTTCTGACGTGATTGAGTAACAAACATACATCCAAACTTTTGCGTTTGTAATATTAACTAGCGGTAAACAAAAACAAACCTATCCCACGGGAACCGTAAATTTTCCGGGATTAGAAGTGGTCTATTTATTATTCCAGACTATAATCTATTTCTGTGCCAAATTTCATCCAGATCTGTTCAACCGTTCTGGCGTGAAAGAGTAACAAAAATCCATACATCCATACTCACAAACTTTCACATTTATAATATTAGTATAGATGACATATATCTATTACTTTTTAGGAATTGGTATTTTATTACGTTAAACCTTAATGTTAGAGTAAATCAAAATATAATAGAAGAAGGGAAGTACGTATGTAGAGATGTAGAGCATCTAGAATTCTGTTCTCCCTGCAGGGAATATAAGCTCTAAATTTATTGCAAATTGTGCCTTTTTCGTTTCAGGTAGAGAACAATAAAACCTCTGTGCTAGTTCACTGTTCCGATGGCTGGGACAGGACGGCTCAGTTGACTGCCCTGGCCATGCTCATGTTGAACCCGTACTATTGTACATTGTGGGGTTTCCAAGTTCTCATAGAGAAGGAATGGCTATTCTTCGGACATAAGTTCCTTGATAATCAAATATATTGATTATAATTACTTTTTTTTTGCACGCAACTATTGCTACTCTTTCCAATAATAGAAGTCGTTGATATTATTATTACGTCCTTTCTACTATCTTATAATATTAAAATATGTGTCAGTCTTGTATATGTGTAATATGTATATAAAATTATTATGTATACCTCGGAAACGGCTGTAACGATTTGGATCAAAATTTGTATTAAGGTAAGGTTTAGCTTTTTAAGTTTATCTATATAGGTTCTAAATAACGCAATTTTTTTATTTTTTTCAACAAACGCCGAGTAAAGCTCAGTCGCCCAGTTAATACTTTAAAAACACAAACCTAAAACGTATCAGCCCTATACACACAAAATGCTACACAAGTAACAAAAGTCTTTGTATGTAAATCGTTGATCCCAATTTAATAATTTCAAATACAATTCTACTTCACTATAAAATTATATCTTACTAGCGACTCACCCTCGCTCCGCTCAGGTTCGTTCCTACTTAGGTTTTATTGTTTAGTATAGATTTCTCAGAGAATAAATATTTTTCCGTAGTAAGACATACAGACAGACAGAAAGACAAATATTCTAAAAATGATTGATTCGGCCTCTGTATCGATAATAATGTGAATTTCAATAAGATTTTCCAAAAAATATATATTTACAGAATCGACTGAGTTAGAATTTTATTATATGTATGTATAGACTATAGATCTATACATTATTATAATCTAATACCTTTAAACGAGCAATTCTTGTATATTTATTTATTTATAACGGCGATCTCGGAAACGGCACTAACGATTTTGCTGAAATTTGGTACGTGGGGGTTTTCGGGGGCAAAAAAAGGATCTAGATTAGTCTTATGTCTGCGAAAACTCGTGTTTTCGAGTTTTTATGAGGTTTTCTTTCGCATTATTCCACGCAAAATATGGTCAAGCGGCCAAGGCGCGAGATTGACAATCATAAGTACCCGTGTTCGAAATCCGATCGGATGCAAAGTTTTTCTTTTTTTTTGTATTTATTCACGTTTTTAGTTTTTTTTTACGAAAATTGTACTTTCAGCCAATAACTCCGAGCGAAGCTCGCATCACAGTAAAACCACTGGAGGGATTTTGATGAAATTTGGTATGTTGATAGCTGGTTATCCGGGTCAACATATAAGATAATTTTTACTGCGGGAAAATATCTCATCTTTTAGAAATCTATACTAAACGTTAAAACATAAGTAGGGACGAACCCGAGCGGAGTGAGGGTAAGTCGCTAGTGGTTATATAAAATCGGAAAATGTTTCAGTTTGTTACCTAAATTGTCACAAATTTTTCAATAATACATTCATATTTAAAATTTAAATCGCGCTGTATATCAAATGAACTATATAAAAATACTATTTTCTACCGCGGCTTCTCTTCTCTTCTCTTCTTTATACCAATATAACGAAGCTCAGATTAAATTCAGGATAAAAGATGTTTTCATTACGTATTCCAGTCAAATCCATCGAGCAAGTACAGTCTGAAGAAGTAAAACATTGCACATTAATATAATATTGTCTTGGCCATAGTGGCCAATCTCATTGAGACTAGCCAACTGCGCAGGAGATATTATAGTGCGTTTACAAGTGTACGCGCAAACACAGGTGATATGGGACGATACTTCGACACGTCCAGTAAGAGTTAAGGGGTAGGACTAACAGCTTTCTCTACAAGCACAGGGGAGTAACATCGCCAACTTCCCAACTCCGGGCTGAACTGAGAATATCTAACAAAACTCGGTAATTAAACTTGACCCGACCCAGGACTCGAACCCAGAACCTCGGGATCTACGGCCGTACATGCTAGCCACTATCCACCGAAGCAGTTGACTATTCAATATACAACAAAAGGAAAACAATGAACTTATAATTATTCATATTAAGTGAATTTAAACTAATTCCAATACAATTATTAACTTGCGTAAGTAGGTACATAACTGAGTTAGCCAAATACATGGCAATATTATATTATGTACCAATATTTAACTTTTTCCGTCCAACAGATTAGTAATTAAAGGATTTTTATATCACTCTACTAGCACTGCCCGCGGCACTGTCCGCGTTCAGATGACCAAATTCTTTGGTTTTACATATTAGTATACTCTTACATTGCAGTTTTTGTATTTTTTCTCAGAAATGAGATATTTTTCCGCGGTAAAAAGTATCCTATATGTTGACCCAGATAACCAGCTATCACCATACCAAATTTCATTAAAATCCCTCCAGTGGTTTTTCTGTGATGGGGTAACAGACAGACAAAAATTCAACCTCTGTATCGATAATAATGTCTATTTCAATAAGATTTTCCAAAAAATATTTAATGTACAGATTTGGCTTAGTTACAATTTTATTAAATGTATAGATAAAGAAGAGATTCAGTATATTCCCTTTGAGTTACGGAACCCTAAATTTCTGAACGAAGATGAAATGGCTCCTTTATTGTTTATGTACATAATAGATTTTGCATTATTATTAAAAGTTTGTCGTGGGTTTCATCTCGTTAATACATAGAAGGTTCAGATTTAGAAACATTCACAAATCGGTATAACGAGTTGAGACATCAACGCTTTGTGTCAATCAGCCCGTATTCTATACTATTGCTTAAGAGTTTGTTTCCATTGTACCGACACGGTTTTAACGACGTGTGAAGACATTTGAAATTTTATTTTATTTTTATTTTATCTATGCAACATCAGTTTCATAATCACTTTTGTGATAATTCATTATTTTAATGCAAGAAAACAATATGAATGAAACGCTTCTAAGAAAATTATGACAATAAGCTATAGCTAATTTATGTATATAGCCTGGAGCAAATTTTTGGTGACATTTCCCCTGGGTCATGTTTGTTAATATGTTTTATGATTTAAAAAATATATTTGGTCTGGAAAAAGAATGATGGGTCCGCATAGATCGGGATCTAAGATTAAATAAATTACAGTACCATAGTATATATTAGCGGTGTATTACCGAAAACGTGCTATGGGAATAAGAACTCGGTATATGTCTCATAATTTGTGTTTAACCTATTAATTTTCTTTGCTTAAAGGAGTTCAGTTAGACAAGTATCTATTATTATTAAAAAAATATACAATCCTATTATGAAAGTTACTCGTATGTAAGACCGCAGTCATATTTCTACGACTGTAGAGTCTTTTACATATAGAGCATAAAGACATATTTTTGGATAGATATGTCGAAGAAACAACTCCCTAAACTAAGTTTACACTATTCTCTATTGATTTAGTATATAACATACTTTTTAAATTTTGAATTACCTCAAGGAACCAACCATACTTCGGTATTCTGAAAGCATATTAAAATCCTCAAGATTCTCTATCTATATATTTTATTTATAATATTATAACGAATGTTTAAAAATATATATATCATTAAACTGCTTCAATAATACCGACATAATGACGTCTCCTCTTAAGTAATGTAACCAAACAGTCTTGCATGCGAGTATCTCCAACAAAAAATAAGTCACTATTACACTCAATGCGTGATCATCAATTGTGTCATAATATTCTCAATACTGTTCTAAGAAAATTTTATATTCTACTAGCATTGTCCGCGGCTCCGCCCGCGTTTAGATGACCAAAAACCAAATTCTTAGGTTTTACATTAGTATACTCTTACATTGCAGTTTTTGTATTTTTTCTCAGAAATGAGTTATTTTCCCGCGGTAAAAAGTATCCTATATGTTGACCTGAATAATCAGCTATCACCATATCAAATTTCATCAAAATCCCTCCAGTGGTATTTCCGTGATGCGGTGACAGACAGACAGACAGACAGACAGACAAAAATTCTAAAAACTATTGATTCGGCCTCTGTATCGAATATAATGTCTATTTTAATAAGATTTTCCAAAAAATATTTAATGTACAGATTCGGCTCAGTTAAAATTTTATTATATGTATAGATCTACATATTTTATAAAGCATTCTTTTAAATGTCAGTGTATAACAATAAAATATTATGTATTATAACAATATAATATAATGTATAGCTTGCAACCTGCCTTCTCTTAGGGTCTAACCTCTACTCCACCTTATCTTTGGGCTAATTAATGTCCGGAATCCAGCCGGGTGTGAAGTCAAGAGATAAACTGGGAGGTTTTCCAAAAAATATTTAATGTACAGATTCGACTCAGTTAGATTTTTATTATATATTAACGTTTAGTATAGATTTCTCAGAGATGAGATATTTTCTCACAGTACAAAGTATCCTATATGTTGTCCCAGAAAACCAGCTATCATCGTACAAAATTTTATAAAAATCTATCCAGTGGTTTTCCCGTGAAGCGGTAACAGACAGACAGACAAAAATTCTAAAAACTATATATTCGGCCTCTGTATCGATAGTAAAGTCTAATTCAATAAGATTTTCCAAAAAAATATTTAATGTACAGATTCGGCTTAGTTACAATTTTATTATATGTATAGATTATAGTAACATTTATTTACATAAAGCTAAATAAAGGATGATGATGACAAAAGGATGAAAATACACGTGCATTATGAAAATTTTAAGGAATTTTAAAAAAAACATATTAATATTATATTTACCTGGGAGCTTTAAATAAAAACTTTAAAATAAAAACCGACTTCCAGGCACTAAAATGTAAAAAATAACTAAACAGAGGTTTTAATTTAGAAGAGATACCTAATCAGATATTTTCGAAGTCGGTGCCAGCCGATGTAAAGCAAATCTAAATCTAATTTATTTCGATACCTAAAATGCATATTTACCGACTAAATATTCATATCTTAAAATATTGTAGGCTGGCACCGACTTCGAAAATATCTGATTAGGTATCTATTCTAAATGAAAACCTCTGTTTAGTTATTTTTTATATTTTAGTGCCTGGAAGTCGATTTTTATTTATTTTTTTAAAGTTTTTATTTTTCCATTTTTAGTATAGACGTAATAAGCAGGTAATTTGTAAGAAGAAAGTTTTTTAATAACATATCGATTCTTTTTTAAAACTGCTCGACTGATTTCGATAAAATGTATATGGGACTACCTGGGAAGTATACCCTTTGAAACAAAAAAAAATAATTCCAAATTGGTTCAAGCGTCTTCGAGTAATCGGTGAACATACACAAAAAAAAGATTCCGACGAATTGGAAACCTCCTCCTTTTTGGAATTGGAAGTCGGTTAATAAAACTCTACATTTATTGTATTTTTTTTTCATTTTAAGCTTATTATATCAGAAGTTGTGATAAATTGATATAAACAAGCAAGATAAATATTATCTAGTTAATAGACTAGGTACTGTGTAATTTTCAAATATTGCCAAGTCATGTACATTGCTTAACAGCTTATTGATACTGAAAGTGAAATGAACGTACATAGTAGTGTTTGTTCATTGCTCAATGGACTTAGAAGGCTATATCTGAAGTAGTTGATTACTATTTAAAGTTATAGCTCAATTATAATTAAATACAAATAAATTGAACTTCACCTAATACTTTCTTAGATACACGCGAATATTTGACATTTTAAATAAAACTATCTTTTCAGAACCAAAAATCATATACGTATACATATCGTCGCCTTAGTGCTTATTTGTTTAAACCACCAATACTTACTGTACTTTACTGTAAAAAAAATTTTTTCGTATATTTTTAAAGCAAAATGTGTATTTTATACAAATTGTATTGACGTTTAAAAACTAATAATTCTATATTAAAAACTCTTTCGTTAAATTGGTCGTTTGGTCAAATGAGCAGTGAGATTAAGATTTGAGTGCCTCATTATTCTAGTACCTAGTATGTACGGCTGCAGATTGAGGGTTCTGCTTTCTAGACGGGTGGAGCTGAATTAATTTCTAGATAAATTAATTAAATTCTCAAATAGTTGTTAGGTTTAGCAACTTGAAGTTAGGTACTTATTTATAACTTAGGAGAGTACGTTAACAAAGTCGTCGAAATCTATACTATAATAAAACTGTAGAAGTTGAATGTTTGTACGTATAAAAAAAATGCTACAAACCGAGTCAGGGGGATGTAAAAAGACAAAGAGAACAAATCCAGATTTTTTCATTTTTTTTGTTTCTCTGTCTGTCTCTCTACTTTTCATCATCCCGGAAAATGAAAGACTTCCCGTGGGATAGTCAAAAAACTATAGTAACTTATACAGCTTAGTACACAAAAACTACTGATTGGATTTTAATAAAACTTTACAATAATATAGTTCATATATCAGAATAACAATCATGTTACTTTTTATCGCGGAAAAATGAACGGTTCCCGTAGGATAGATCTCTTTGTGCTTTTCTAGAGGCGAACCTGAGCGAAGCGCGGGTGAGCCGCTATTATGGAATAAAGACCACTTGTGTCTACATACACTTGTATGAATAAAATATTGGATATGATGAAAAAACTGTTTTTAATGAGGGAATATGTTCCTTTTTCATGCTGTTAATGCTCAATGGATTCGAAATAGGTTTTTATTTTTTTTTTATATTTATGCTAATTTTATTAATTTATCTTCCACGTGAGAAGAGTAGGTCAATTAAAAAACAAGTCTATGTACATATTAAATAAGAATAATCTGAAATTCTAAAAATGTCTGCCTTATTTCATTACAAGTGGTAGCTGCAATATTTCACACATTCTAATTCTAGATAGCTAATATACTGCTTGGATTACAACATCACTAAAATTATCAAATTTGTTGATTTCTTCTTGCATGACGACCTTTTTGGCTTCCTTGATGATTAAAATTTAACGTCTTTATAAATATATTTTTTTTATATACATCTGAGTATATTTTTTTATATCCCACTGCTCTGCACGGACCTCTCTTAAATATGTACAAGGAAGATTAAGCCATAGACCACCACGCTGTCCAAGTGAGGGTTGCTGGACTTCACATGCCTTTCGAAAACTTGCTAGGTTATCTTAGACATGCAGATTTCCTCACGATGTTTTCCTTCATGTTAAACATCTAAATGGTAATCATGTTGACAATGCTTTGAATTTTGAACCCCATTCACTCACTGAGTTTCCCAAGCGTACAGTAATTTAGTACATACCAAGCCAAGGACATGTTCAGGAATGAGCAAAAAACCGTTCACCGTCAAAATCGACCTGGCCGTTTCCGAGAAAAATGGTAACAGACACACACACAAACACCTCTTACCGCAAATGCATATACCGTCTCCGTGGCCATCGCGGGTGAAAAGGATCTTTAAAATTGGTGAAAAATTGACAGAATCATCGTGTAACATATGTACATATACATATAAAACAACATAACATACATCCAAAATAGGTGACTCCTTCAAGTCAGTAAAATAATGATAAAAAAATCATTTGATTTTTTACGCGAAAATCACCATTAGTGATAAAGCTGCTTTTGGAACATCGGCTGTAACATAATACAATTACCTACTATTTAACAAAAGAGGTGCATAAACTTTAAAAAACACTTAAATTATTTTTAATAAGAATTTTTTTATTTATTTATAACATAACGTTTAAAATATTACATACTAGTTGCTGCCCGCGGCTTCGCTCGCGTGATAAGCGGGGATGGGTTCAAGGGTAGTCTATATCCGATGCCAGAGTATAATCTATGTCCTTGCCAAATTTCATCGTAATTTGTTCAGCGGTTTAAGCGTGAAAAGAGTAACAGACTAAGAGGTTAGTTACCTTTATGAACTCATTAATAAAAATAAGAAAATTGATGCGTTATTCGCTACAGTAAAATACCGAAAAATAGACTCGAATATCGCTTCTTATTAAAATCGGTCAAAATCTTTATATATCTTATATCTTTAAACGAGCAATTCTTATATATATATTTAGATTATATATATATCTATATATATATATATATATATATATATATATATATATATATATATATATATATATATATATATATATATATATATATATATAATATATATATATATATATATATATATATATATATATATATATATATATATATATATATATATATATATATATATATATATATATATATATATATATATATATATATATATATATATATATATATATATATATATATATATATATATAATCTGAATCTCGGAAACGGCACCAACGATTTTCGTGAAATTTAATATAAAGGGAGTTTTGGGTGCGATAAATCGATCTCGATTAGTCTTATGTCTGAGAAGACGCGTGTTTTCAAGTTTTCATGTAGTTTTCTTTTGCATTATTCCACGCAAAATATGGTCGGTAATTTGCATTCTCTGATGAAAGCATCGTGGTCAAGCGGCCAAGGTGCAAGATCAACAATCACAGGTGTCCAGGTTCGAATCTCGGTCGCATACAAAATTTTTACTCTTGTTTTTTATATATTTATTCAAGTTTACATTAAAAAAAAAACAAAATCGTACTTCAGGCCAAAAACTCCGAGTGAAGCTCGGTAGCCCAGGTACTGAATTATAATATGTGCAATTTTAAATTATAATATGTGAAATTAACTTAATCTTATTTTAATAACCGACTCTAATTTAGAATGTGTGTGAATAGTGTTAGGTCGGTATGTTTTATAGAACGACCTTTACGCTTGTCTTTTTTCCATTCTAAGAATACTTAAGTTGTTTCATCTTTGGCCTAGTTTCGTTCTCTAATGCTCTTTGCAAATATTTCCTTCACTACATAGTATAAAACAAAGTTGCCTCCCGCTGTCTGTCTGTCCCTATGTATGCTTAGATATTTAAAACCACGCAACGGATTTTGATGCGGTTTTTTTAATAGATAGAATGATTCAAGAGGAAGGTTTATATGTATAATACATGCAATTATAGTACAGAATAACTGAGAAATTCAAAGATTTATATTTCATACTAACAATTAAAACGTACCTAGGGACGAACCCGAGCAAAGCGAGGGTGAGCCACTAGTTTCATATAAAATAATGTAATTGATGTAAAATGTATTTAGCCATCTTTATAGTAAAGGCTAGATATATGTATGTCCAAAGTATCCTAAGGCCCTTCCTATCCTATTAATAAATTATTAAATGATAAAGTTAATGAGGATTGATGGATAAATGTATGGATGTAAGAATGTAAGTTTGTTACTCTTTCATCCAAAAAATACTTAACGGATTTTGATGACACTTTACAGTTATATAGCTTATACATCTGAGTAAGACATAGGGTATAATTTGAAAATATATTGCTATCCATATTTGAACTACTCGTATGAATCCGCGGGATACTACTTAAGATCCATCGAGTTAAACGTCATATCAATGATCAATTGAAGTGGACGTAGAAGTTTTAGTTATCTACATATGTATGAGTATACTAATATTAGACTCATCAGCGTCCGGCAGTTTAGCCGGGCGTGAAGCCAAGAAACGCACTGAAAGGTGTTCCACTTCAGTGGGAAGTGTACCATGCGGGTTGCTCCTGGTACTTCTCTGGTAGCAGAGTGGACTGTAACTCCATGGTCATTGTGGTCAGCTTCAGCAAATCTGCCGTCGGGGCGTCATATTTGAGTACTTAAGCGATCCTGCGAGGCTCCATTAAGACCGGGGAGGTTTTGTTGAGTTTAAGTGGGTAGTGCTGACTTCTCTAGCCGGTGAGTCCCACATAACGACATATATATCTACAGGTAGTATGCGTAAATGCATTTACCAACATAAAAAAGGCGTAACAATTTCTACCTCAAGTCAGATACCAATCAAACTATAAATGCAAAAGTTGATATATAATTTACTGAGTCAATCTAGCATTAGCGATATAAAACATTAGAGATAAAATTACGTAATGTGTATTTACGAAAACCACACCATGTAGAGTACTACAGTCTTTTTTTTTTTTAATTGCAAAGGTCATACAATTTGGCCATGGTCTTAAAATTTTCTTTGCGACCTTCAATCTTTATTGTATGTGAGTGTCGCAAATTGAATTAGACAAGATAATGTACACTCCGCAATAAATTTGGCCACTATTTCAATTGTATACGGCACATTATCGAAGTTAATTACCTGTAAAGTTTTTAGTAATATTGAGATGACAAAATTAATTTTTTACCCACCACGACCACGGAGACAGTATATGCAATATGACACGTTTGGCTTGTTCTTTACTTGTTATGCCAACGGTCGTGGGTTCGAGTCCCGCTGGGGGCATTCATTTGTGTGATGAGCACGACTGTTTAAACTCCAGTCAAGGGTGTTTATATTTATAAAATATTTGTCAACTATCTGGTATCTATAACACAAGCCTCGTAACTTACCATAGAACTAGATGGTGCCGTGTGTTAATGTCCCAACATATTTATTTATTTATTTTTAGGCGGTAAGAGGTGTTTGTATGTCTGTTACTATTTTTCTCGGAAACGGCTAGGCCAAATTTGACCGATAGAATGCAAATTAATCTACAACATTAAATTACGCACGAGGCGGGCTGAATGGACGGCGGTATGTCGTGGGTTCTTCAAATTTTTTATTTGAAGTTTTTTGATAATCTTCAATCATAATTGTGGTACTTAGAATATTGGGATTTTATCGCGGACTTAGTTTGATTTTGGTTGCCTAAAATAAATATTCACGTAATTATAATACACTAACATTTCTCGCGGCTCCGCCCGCGTTCAGATGACCAAAAACCAAATTCTTAAGTTTTACATATTAGTATACTCCTACATTAAAGTTTTTGTATTTTTTTTAGAAATGAGACATTTTTCCGCGGTAAAAAGAGAATAACCAGCTATCACCATATTAAATTTCATCAAAATACCTCCAGTAGTTTTTCCGTAATGCGGTAACAGGCAGACAGACAAAAATTCTAAAAACTATAGATTCGGCCTCTGTATCGATAATAATGTTTATTTCAATAAGATTTTCCAAAAAATATTTAATGTACAGATTCGGCTTAGTTACAATTTTATTATATGTATAGATTATTGTGCACATATAGGTATAATGTATATATATATATATATTCGAAAATTTCCGAGCGATACTTATGTCGCCCAGGTACTACTATAACATAGTAAATACCGTAATTGATAGTTTTTGATAAAATATAACGAAGATGACAGCGAAGGAGTCTTTTGGAAAATTTCCCAGGTGAGATTCTCCCTTAAGCTCCGGTAATTCTAAATTGTATTAGGTATATCATCATGTTTTAGAATATCCCTTATATAATATATGGGATATTCTAAATATCAAATATGGGGTGAAAATTGTAAGGTGAATTAAGTAAGATATTTATAAAGAGGAAGGAATCAAAGCTATATTTATATTAAAAACTTATTTAAAAACAAGATTTTATTTCATATAAATTGTGTAATATGTATAATAATTGGAATTGATTTAATTAATTTATTTTTAAGGTATTTATTCGTATTCTTCTCAACAAACCCTTTCATTTGATATCCATGTCATGGGGGTGCATAAAAAAACATAGTCCGCCATCGTTGAAAATCCGCGATGTTGTCATTTATCTAGCTTTGCATTGTCATATAAACTAAACGTGTATGCAAAGTTTCAGCTAAATGGTTGAAGATAACTGCATTAAAATTCAGTTGCAAGATTTGACCCAAACAAACACACATACAAACATTGCAAGCTTGTAAAATAATGCGACAATGGACTTTGAAGCGATGAGTAGCTAAAAGAAATAACAGATGTAGTAAGTACCTACTATTACCAAGGATATTTAGAGAACAATTTCTGACTAATATTCACGAGATCAGGGTAGACATATGTATGTATGCTCAAGGCACATTTTCACGACTCATGTTTATTTCTTTGTTTACGTAAGTTACTGTAGTGGTTTATTTATTACGAATCTTTAGAAAATCATTGATCTGTTCAAGATACCTATTTAAGCTAACAGACGGTAGGAATGAACTGCTTACCGTTTTATGAAAACTTACCTCCACCTCGAGGTTGCCTGGAAGAGATCGCTTCCAGCGATAAGGTCGCCTTTTGTATTTTTTTGTTATGTTTATTTTTTCGTGTGCAATAAAGTATATTATTTATATTTCTACTATTCCAAAACAAACATCATTTTAATTCAAAAGACCATAGATTTTGAATTCCAAGTAAAATTATTGCGACTCTCAATTAATTAAATACCATGAATCTTAAGAAAATTCTCCCAGAATGAATTTCTTACGAGTATTTAGCAATGCATTGGACACTTGCGACACGACTTTGCGCAAATGGGCCCTAACCGTGACGACTTACATTAGATCTGGCTTTTCACCCACGTATGCACTAACGGGTGACTTTTGTAAATACACATAGCAATATATGATACTCGCATTGCCCGCGGCTCCACCCGCGTTCAGATGACCAAAAATCAAATTCTTAGGTTTTACATATTATTATACTCTTATATTACAATTTTTGTATTTTTTCTCAGAAATGAGATATTTTCCCACGGTAAAAAGTATCCTATATGTTGACTCGGATAACCAGCTATCACCATACCAAATTTCATCAAAATCCCTCCAGTGGTTTTTCTGTGATGCGGTAACAGGCAGACAGACAGACAGACAGATAAAAAATATAAAAACTATAGGCTTGGCCTCTGTATCGATAATAATGTTTATTTCAATAAGATTTTCCAAAAAATATTTATTGTACAGATTCGGCCTAGTTACAATTTTATTATATGTATAGATTTATTTCATCTATACTAATTATATACTAGTATAGATAAAATATATCATATATGCTAAATAATATATAAAGCTAAAGAATTTATTAGTTTGTTTCAACGCGCTAATCTCTTGACCTAATGGTCCGATTTGATAAATCTACGAAATCAATAGACGCATGTGGAGCCGCGAGAAAACGCTAGTATAAATTAAAAGGAATCTTTTATTAGATATATATTATATGTGTATGTGTGTAAAGTAGAATATATGGTTCGTAATAAAATTAGCCAAAAATCAAACATATGAGTGTGCACATCTCGCGGCAAGGATGAAACGTGTATGTCTCCGACTGCATAATACTATATTCCTTTGTGAACTTGTTTTCATCTTTTTAGTTATCTTTTATGCAGTCGGATTTTTTTATTTTTATAATATATTTATTTATTTATAATAGCGTGTTGTATTTATATACAACTAGCGACACCCGTCCCTACGTTTTATCGGTTAGTATGGAATAGATAGACTATATATTATAATGTATATACATAGATATAATGAGTTGTTATAACGATGTTAGTTGTTTTTCCAAAAAGCTTATGTCACTCTCCAGCCCTCCAACTATCTTCATACAAAAAATCACGCCGATCTGTCACCCTGACAGTGAAAGACGGACAAACAAACAAACACATTTTCATATTTATAATATTAAATATGAATATATTAGTATAAAAACTTTATATTATTAATATTTTAGAGAGAAAGATTTTTAAACCTATCTCATAAGGTTTTAGACCAGTTCAACGTTATGAGTCACATCCACAGTGACTACATTACTATTGCACAAACTGTACCGGTCTGTTGGACACATCTAAATAAATGGCATATACACAAGAAATATTCAAATTTCAAAGCTACAAGTATCAAATTATACCAAACTCTTCTCTTTAGATATCAAAAGAACAAAGAGAATGTTAAGAAATTATAGTATTTAATGTTCATAATTATATTAAGTCTCGATGATGAATCAAAAATTTTAAATTCAGATTGGGACTCAAATATCAACATCATCATCGTCATCACCATCCTGTGCGGTTATCATCATAATCTCATCATATTTATATTCGTTGCCTTAGTGCATTATTTTTTCAATCTTCCAATACGTTTTATACTTTACAGTAGAGAGTTTTTCCCTCTATTTCAAAAACAAAGCTTTATTATTAAGATTTATATAGTATATATATATATATATATATATATATATATATATATATATATATATATATATATATATATATATATATATAAAGTATATTTTTAGACTTTTTAAGTCAAATATGTTTATAATACCTATCCTTAAAATTTACAATGCTGTACTAAAATCTCTTCGGATAAATTGGTCGTTTGAACAAATAAACACTAAGACGGAGATATGATGATTTGTTTATAATACATAAACACAAAAATCTGTAAAAGCATGAAAAAAAGCTTAATTTACTTAATATGTAAATATTATAATTAGAAACAATTGAGTAGAAATTATAATTTGAGTTACGTCATATTATTCTTTTTTAAGTATTCTATTACTTAACTCTTCTAAAATGTTAGCTTAAATTCATTTTTTGCATTCATGTAATGAACTTAAATTGTGATTACTTAATATTGACTCGTTGGCTTAGCAGATAACTTATACGGCTTCAATTTATGATGCCACAGGTTCTAAGCTCGGATCAAGCCGATTTTTTTTAATTTATCAGAATTTGATCTTACAAATTAAATCTTCTAATAATTTGATCTTTCTTCAGTAGCAACCTTCCATCCCATCGGCCTGCGAAATGTATCAATAAGCGAAAATTTAATATGGTAATAAATGAATATGTTGGTACTTTAAAACAAAGTACCATGTAGTTCCATCGTAAGCTACAAGACTTGTGTTATGGATACCAGATAGTTGATACACTACACATATATAACTTTAAATATATACATATTATAAATATAAGCACCCTTGACTGGAGTACATACATTCGTGCTCATCACACAAATGAATATCTCCAGCGGGACTCGAACCCGAGACCGCACAGTAAGTAGGTTCACGACAAACTGAGCCAAACGTGTCGTCAATATGTGTGTGTATACTTTTATTTCCAAAATTATCTCTTACCACATTCTAAAATTATATTATCTATTATAAAAGTATATAACATGTGAAAAAATCATTATAAAACATAAAATTTAATTTACTTATAATAATTTTAAGTCAATAGTAATAAATACCTGAAAAACTCGTCCCTTACAATCACTATTATGACACCACCACACAGGGTTGTGAAATCGTTCAGCAGGCGCGCTCAGCTCTCAGTAGTGAAGTAGCTGTGGAACACTTGTGTACTACGCAACGTGACCTTGGTAAGTGTGGCAATGTCTTAAACTTGACTTTGATTTTGACAGGTGTTTTGTCTATAGATATTTAATCTGTTGCGTGGACGTCTTCATATATGGATATAATCTGTGTATTATCTATGACCTAATTAAATATTTTGTATCTGTAACAGGCCTTTTTTTACATGTCGTTAGTAATAATTGAGTAATTGCTTAGTTTGCTTTTGTAACCGCTTTTGCTAAAAAATAATTTATTGATTTTTCTAATATTATGTATAATATATGTAATATATATAATAAAAACTATTATATATTTTGCTTATTTTATAGGGGCTGTTTTCAAATTACTACTTTTTATTATTTTAAAGCAAGCTAGAGCAAATAAAAAACTTACTTTTAAGACATTTCTTGTAAAAATATGATTTCCCACATTTTTGTTACATTAAGCCCATTGACAAAAAACAAGAAAAATAACATCTAACAGGAGTCATTAAAATATTTTAAAATTTATTGGTGTTATTATAATGGTTTTCCACATTTTTTTTGTTACATAAAGCCGATGGGGCTTTATGACTATATGAAAAAAAAAAATAAGGAAAACAATATGTAAGAGGCGTTATTGAAATCTTTTATTTATTATGTAAAAAAATCTATTAGGAAATCGACATACTATATTGCCACTACATTGCATTTGCCTTTCGTTGATGATATATTGTATTGTATTAGATTGTATATCTAGCACATTTGCGACTGCTTACAAAAATACTGAAGCAACTGGTAATTTCATATTAGCCACTCAAATATTAGTCGGTGTAATTTTGATTTTTAACCGCCATCATTTACCTATACTAATAATATAAAGAGGATAGATTTGATTGTTTGCACCCTCGCTTCGCTCGGGTTCGTCCCTAAGTCGATTCCATATACAAACTTTCATCCCCATTTTCAATCCCTTAAGGAATGATTTCCGGCATAAAAAGTATCCTATGTCCTTCCCAGGGTCTCAAACTATCTTCTTACCAAATTTCGTCTAAATCGGTTTAGTAGAACCAGAGATTAACCCCTACAACGTCACAAACTCACAAATTTTACCACCTTTTAATATTAGTATAGATAAATATTTTACTATGGCATACAAAAAAAAAAAAAACAAAAGATTATTATTTTTTTGCTATAACGTTAAAATTATAAGTAAGACAAGTGACAACTTACTTATTTTTGATCTCCTACCATACGAGTAGAATTCACTTCCTCAACCAGTGGGAATTGTGTTTATACTCGTAATAGTAGTTTAATTAAGATGGCTGGATTTTTATTCGGTTTTGACCATTTAGTACTGTTACTTTTTTAAAGATTTTATTATATATATTATACTTAAAATAAGTAGGCATTTTGCTTATATTTTATTGATTGTAAAACAAAGTAACGCGATATAATCACACAATCTGACTCTAGACATAGGATTTTCAGGTCAAAGTTATTTTTGTAAAATGTAATTTAAAATCAACACTAAGCTTTATCAAACATAATATTATGAAAAAAATTACTACGCTAACTAAAGTCGCGGGAATTACCTAGTATATTAGTTTTTTGCTAAACATCTCTGTTGATATTTCTTGTTATCTACAACTTAAAATCATGCTTGCCATAGGCGGGCTATATAACAAACAATAAATTACGCTTATTATAACTCGTTTTGGAGGCGTATTACTATAAAGGATTTGCTAAAATCGACTAATTCAATATTATAAATTATTTTTACTATAAAAATGTAGCCTAACAGGTTTTTGATTACGTTTGAATCGATTTTTTTTAGGCGTCAGTTTTATATTTTTTATAAACAATTGCATATTCTATCTCGAATTGGTTTTAGTTAGTGATAAATTTGATAAAGAACACTTGTGAATAAAGCTAAGTGGAAGTTTAGCACTTGTAAGGAAAACGCTATGGTATAGTACATTATAATTTAATATTTTCTACAAAAACAAACACATACACTTACTTATATATATTTTAACACTTTTGTTAAGAAAATTAAGTGTTAATTTTTTTCTTAATTTACAATATTTTTATTTTCGTTTTTTTTTAATAATACTCATATTAACGTCTTTTCTATATTTCTATTAAAGTGAAAAATGATTTCTATATCATGTGCAGGTATACCGTAGAAAAATCTCGATTTCAGCTATTTTTGTACGTAAATTTGCGTAATAATGCCTAATTTACAATTCTTTTTTTTTTAATTTTATTATAAACTAAAATATAAATTTTAAATAAACTTACATCAGGAGTGAGACATTTATTATAAGGTCTTTTATCAAATTTACGTTTCGAGCCCTAAATAAAGAGAAATTACTTCTATTCATATTAAGTATTCACTAGTACAACAAGGCATCGATAGCCCAGTGGTAACGCACTCACTCGCTTGGAAAACTGAGTGAAGCGAGTTCAAATCCCGGGTCTTTCACCTGTGGTATATTCATGTGCGAATCATTTCCAACATTATTACCACTTGTCTTATGGTGAAGAAAAAAATTGTGAGAAAACCTGCATGTTTGAGAGAACTTAACAAGTTTTCGAAATATATGTGAAGTCCGCCAACACGCACTTGGCCAGCGTGGTGGACTATAGCCCCCTCGTATTGAAGGGAGGCCCGTGCCCAGCAGTGGGACGTTAAAAAGGGCTGAATACATTCAATAGTAAATTGTCCTCGATAGCCTCAAGTAATATATCGTTCAAAGGAAATATAAATATTATAGCATAAAAAGTATTTTAAATAAAAAAAAAACTAAGAAAGTATTAAGCATAAAAAATAGTTTGTTTTACTCCCAGTAATATCAATACATCTATACATATAATAAAATTGTAACTAAGCCAAATCTGTACATTAAATATTTTTTCGAAAATCTTATTGAAATAGACATTATTATCGATACAGAGGCCGAATCTATAGTTTTTAGAATTTTTGTCTGTCTGTCTGTCTGTTACCGCATCACGGAAAAACCACTAGAAGGAATTTGATGAAATTTGGTACGATGGTAGCTGGTTATTCGGGTCAACATATGGGATACTTTTTACAGCGGTACAAAAACTGCAATGTAAGAGATATACTAATATGTTAAGCCTAAGAATTTAGTTTTTGGTCATCTGAACGCAGGCGGAGCCGCGGGCAATGCTAGTTCTCATATAAATACACATTTAATCTGCATTTATAATAATTATGTATATATATTTTACCAAGACAAATTATAGCTTTATCATTCGCTGAAAGCCCTTTTTAAATTAGATAAAAAACTCAAAATATTTGTTCAGTATTAAATTACTATAATTTATTACTGAACGTCATGGGTCTATCGTAGTCGTAGTCCTCGTATTGAAGAGAGGCTCGTGTCCAGCAGTGGGACAAAAAAGTTCTGAATACATTAATTTATAACAAATATTAATTTGGTACAAACGAAATCGAATTTCCTTTTAGATTATTCGCTTGATTATTTCAATATTGTTTCTTGTATTTCTAAGAGTATTTAATACACATCAACATATATAGCAATTTCACTTCAAAACATTGCTTACATAACTCAAAAGTGCCTGTAAAAGTTTAAATAATATAATTTTAAACTCCTTATTTTTGAAAGTCGGATAAAAATGTATATACCTACTTGGTCCTTAGAATTTTTATTTAAGTATCGACGGCTATGTCATTGCGCCCATTTTTGTTATATTGCACGAGTGACAAAGGCATTGGCAACTCTAATTATCGCCTCTGTAAGATCGATTAACGCTGTAACGTTAAGTAACCTTTTGATAGAAATGTTACCTCATAACCTAGAGTTCATTTAACATTTCAGAACAAGTCATAACGACTACTTTTATCAACGAATATTGAATTAGTCGGACGACGGAACCCTTTGTGTACTCGTACACAAAGGGTTCCCTACCATAATCGATTTTTTCTTAATTTCCATGGCATCCTTTTTGAAATTCGCCATCTTGGTTTTTTAATAATTTATTTAATATTTTCGGGTACGGAATACTAAAAAGTACTACTATTTATAATGTTACTTACAAAAAAAATAAAAAAATAATTCTGTCCCCGCTGAGTTTTTTTCGCCAGTTCTTCTCAGCGGGTCTAGGACTTAGTCTTTTTTGGTCATAGTATACCACGCTGGCCAAGTTTGTGTTGGCCAACTTCCTATATATTTCGAAAACTTGCTAGGTTCTCTCAGACACGCAGGTTTCCTCACGATGATTTCCTTCATTGTAAGACAAGTGCTAATCATATCAAGTATAATTCGCACATGAAATAATCAGAGGTGCGAGCAATTTTCAATACGCTTCACTTGGTTTCCCAAGCAAGTGCTTTACCACTTAGCTACCACTGCCTTAAATATACTAACTTAATCTACATATAAATAAAAACTGAGTTGAATTTGTACATAGAATATTTTTTGGAAAATCTTATAGAAATAATCCTTATTATCTATAGTTTCTAGAATTTTTGTCTGTCTGTCTCTCTTTCTAGGAACGCATCACGGAAAAACCACTGGACAGATTTTGGTGAAATTTGGTATGATGATAGCTGGTTATACGGGTCAACATATATCCTATATGTTGACTTTTACTGCAGGAAAATATCTCAAGTCTGAGAAATCTATACTAAACATTAAATCGTAACTAAGGACGTACCCAAGCGGAGCGAAGGTGAATCGCTAGTATGTTATAAATTAATATATTCAAAATATTCACGTACTTATACTAGGTACTTACATTAATTTATGTAAATATGGATAATAGTTGTTTACCCAAATTCAAAGTATTACATGTAGCTACAACATTTTTTTTTTTACTTTAAAATGGCTTATTTTTTTATCGTTTGTCGTATCGCATTTATTTTCCATAATTGCACCATTTGAGTATTTTATAAATATTTTTAGTATGTTTTATGAAATAGAGTTACATATAACGTTAGGGTTAGTAGAGACGAAATTACGTAATTAAGTTTTTTTATCATGAAAAGTCCAAGAAAATGTTAAAATTAGTGGCAAAGTAATTTTTTTTTTAATATTATCAAGCAGCCCTTCAGAAAATTTATGTAATATAAGTTTTTTCCGATGATAAAAAAAAAACAGTTTTTACTCAATACAATATTTTTTATCACTTTTTTTATTTAAGTTTATTTCAAAATTATGTAATTTGAGTAAAACAAGCAGAGAAGTGCTAGTGCTGCAAATAGTTTTGTTGAACTTAAAATTTCAACATTGTTATGTCATGCTTCAGTTCAAATGTCGTTATTACAAGTACATTGCTAATTTTATTTATCTATACTAATATTATAAAGAGGTGACGTTTGTGACGTTGTAGGGGGTAATCTCTGGATCTACTAAACCGATTTAGATGAAATTTGATAAGAAGATAGTTTGAGATCCTGGGAAGGAAATAGAATACTTTTATTCCAGAAATCATCCCTTAAGGGGATGAAAATAGGGATGAGAGGTTGTTTGAGGAATTAATCTAGGGTAGAACCCGAGTGAAGCGAGGGTGAGTCGCTAGTTTTTCATAATATAAACTGACATACGTAACTTCCTGAGTTAAGTTTTTAACCGACTTCAAAAAAAGAAGAAGGTTCTCAATTAGGATGTATATATATCTTTTTTATATACGAGTACATATGTTCGGGCATGACTCCGTCATATATAGAAACGGATTTCGAATATTCTTTTTTTGGTCGAAAGAGGTTTATTCTGGTTCCATTTAAATTTGAAAAAAATATCCACCCGGTTCGCTGCCAGCCGATACATATCAAAGCACATCGACTTCGAAAATATGTGATTAGGTATCTATAGTGAATGTAAACTACCAAACAGTTATTTTTCCTTTTTAGTGTTTTTTTTTTTAAATTGGTTTTATTTATTTTTTAAGTTTTTCACTAAAAAATAGACATAATATGTTCTGATCACGAACATTTTTATTGGAGTCATATTCCGAAGAGTAAGTGGTTGAGGATACTTCATGAAAATATATACAAAATAATGAAAGAATCAATACGAAGAACACGAAGGTTCTTGTTTGAGGATCTAGCAAAAACTTAACATGCTTTAAGGACGAGTCGGTATAAACAATCTTATAGTCTGTTATATGTATGTCGATTAACAAGCGAACCGTAAGCTATTTACAACAATTACAATCGTTGCGTAAGAGATCGATACTATTAAATCTACAGATAAAAAATATGAAATGCTTTTATTGGTAATCATCACTTAAGAACGGCTGAATAGATATATTTTGTTTTTATTATTCGTTTAGTTTGAATAAGGTTTTAGAAAAAAAAATGAAAAAAGTAATATTCTTAAATTATAAAAAAGTGAAAGTGCTTTTTCTATAACAATTTTGTATGTATGAAATAAAATATCAAAAATAAATTTATTGAAACACAAAAATGAGTTAGTTGTGTATATTAATAAAATAGTTATAACACTAACTGTTTAAAACCTTACCTACATACGAAACTATAGATTCGTCATCTGTATCGATAATAAGGATAATTTCAATAAGATTTTCAAAAAAATTCCAAAGCAAAATAATTCTTGTTTAAAATAGTTTACTTGATGTTTAATAATGTTACTCATTAACACGTCTTCCGTTAATTAACTAACCCCCCCGTAAGTTTATTTATATTAAATTGTTATTTTTCGATCCCGTACAGAGCTCTTTGGTTATTGTAGCACATTTCTATTACTTTTAGCCAATCGTCCTCATAACTTGACACCTAATTTATGTAGCATGTGTAATAAAAAGAGCATTATGAGAATCATCCCAGCTTTTTCGAGGATACACAATTGATTAGAAATATAGCCATTAAAACAATAAAGTCACTAAATATTGAATTTGAAAACCTTTTTTTTTCAAGCTACACAAAATGACGCGTAGAATTCACCATTTTGATTTTTAATGATACCTATATATCCTATGACATTTAAGTTATCAAGAAGAATCGAATGACGTATGAATCATCAAAGTCGGTTAAGTCGTTTAGTAATTACGAGAGAACGTAGGATCGGACATACATATATACAGGTCAAACACATAACCCTCCTTTGGGCTTTGCCGCAGACGGGTACAATAATTGTTTTAATATATGAAGTTAAAACTTATCTCAATTCGTCGGAAATTGCATAACGGAAGTTTATCAAACCTTATTATGTTTATCATTTGACTTAATACGAAATTGTTTATTATTCAGCGATTTTCCTATGAAATATATGCAATTATGTACTATTGCATCGTGTTGCTAAATCTAGCCGTTCACCTTCGAAGGCAAAACCTTAAAGAGAACGAACTGAATAAATTGTATTTCACGGAATTCAAGTCGAATATCTCAAAGTTAGTTAATGTTAGAGTATTTTAATTTTTTGTATATCTTGTGTAAGCCGTTGATTCTCTTGCACTTATGACTTTCTTCTCTGATTTACGCTAAGTTTTTTAACTAGACTATTAGAAAAAAACATTTTAAATAAATGTAAATAAATATGTTAGGATATTAACACACAGCACTATCTAGTTGGTAAGTTACGAGGCTTGTGTTATGATACCAGATAGTTGATACACTACACATATATAACTTTAAATACAACCTATGTGATCATCCCACAAATAAAAATATAAAAGCGCCCCCAGCGGGACTTGAACCCGCGATCGCACAGCAAGTAGAGTCACTACTAACTGAACGAAACGTATCGTTTACGACAGATAATAACATACATATATAACTATATTACTATACTGTATTTCTAACTAGAGGTAGGATAGTTTTAACATAATTTATATGGAACTATTTTTTTCCACTTGACCAAAAACCAAATTCTTAGGTTTTACATATTAGTATACTCTTACATTGCAGTTTTTGTATTTTTTCTCAGAAATAAGACATTTTTCCGGGGGAAAGAGTATCCTATATGTTGACCCGGATAACCAGCTATTACCATACCAAATTTCATCAAAGTCCCTCCAGTGGTTTTTCTGTGATGCGGTAACAGACAAACAGACAGACAAAAATTCTAAAAACTGTAGATTCGGCCTCTCTATCGATAATAATGTTTATTTCAATAACTTTTTTCAAAAAATATTTAATGTACAAATTCGGCTTAGTTACAATTTAATTATATGTATGGATATAGTAGTATATGCATGTTACATATAATATGTACCATCCCTCCACACGACGAAAGTTTCTGAGCTTAAAGCATTTAAATATATTATAAATTATGGAAGTCTGCCCGATTTAACATTTAAGATTACTGCTACGCTCCCTTGGATAGTAGCATGATGATATATAGCCTAAAGCCTACCTCAATAAACGGGCTATCAAATGCAAAAAGATTTTTTTTAAATCGGAATAGTAGTTCCTGAGATTAGTGCATTCAAGCAAACAAACTCTGCGTCTTTATAATATTAGTATAGATTTACATATATAGTCTATCTCTTCAATACTAACCGTTGAAACGTATCTAAAGAAGAACCCGAGCGAAGCGAAGTGGAGCATCCAGTGATATATAAAACAATCTACTGTGCATGTAGTTATGTACTACGATGAAACGACTACTGAGTTCTCTCTTTAAGTCAGCTCTAAGAGAGATTCATATTATTTCTAAGAACTAACGCATACAAAGCATTAGAATTTTAATTATCAAAAAGCCTGGTAAAGAAACTTAGAAGTTACTACAGCACACATTGCATAAATGACACTTTACACAAGATTACTGCAAAGGTACAAAAAGATATTCGCACTCAATATAAATGTTGACATCGTTACATTTGCTTCGTAAAAACTATCTTGACGTCTGAAATACTAGTTACGTTAGAAATACGATTAAAAGGGCCAATGATAAAATATTAAAAATCAGTTTAGCTACTTAATATTTCTAACTAATTTATCAATGTCCAGCTCATTTATATGGACCTAAGAGAGAGACTTGCTAGTTACCCTTGCTTCGTTTGGCTTAGGAACGTACGTATTTAAACGCTCAAAGAAAATTTATTTTGTTTATGTACCAGATACGTCCGCAGGTATATACAGATTAACCCACCAGAGTTTAATCACAACCGGATCAATGGCTTAGGAACGTGTAGAGGACAAACACACGAATATTCATTTTTATTTATATAGAAGATTAATTAAATCTATGCAAATGAAATTGCATCTAGAATTTATAAATAAAATTCTTATTATGTTAGAACTTAGAAATCTTATTAAATGTACAATAATATCTTGTCTAAGCTTCTAAATTCTATCCCAAACTCCAAAACTATTTATATTTTTTTCTCTCAAAATAGTTTTTCGTGAGATGAAAAATAAGTCACACGTTTTGATAGTATTATCATGAAACGAGAGTTTGTATGAGAATACTTTGAACCTATGATTTAATAATCAAATTACACTTTTTATTTATTACTAGCAGAACTCGCGGCTCCGCCCGCGTACAATCTACAAAAAAAAAACTCTTTGGCTTTATGTTATACAGCGACTCACCCTCGCTTCGCTCGGGTTCGTGTGTATATCTTTATATATTGTTCATACAAAAATACTAAAATCACGATAAAAAAATGGGAGATGGGGGTAGGAGGGTGGAAAATACTTTAAAACATATTCTCATACCTATCAAATATACAAAAAAAATCAATAAAATCGGTCGAGCCGTTACGGAAGAGTGCGACCACAAACACCGTGACACGAAATATTTATATATTAGATATTTATATACAAAAATAATGTAAAAAATAAATTACAATCGATTTTAAATAAAAGAAATTGATTTCAAACAATATTACAAAATCGACTGATGACTGACTGTACATAATGAATAAAACGTTTGAAAAGCAAGGTCGTACTTATATCACATTTGCGTTTTAGCGAGTCATTAGATGTTTTCACAACTTTGACAATATTTGATAACCTTGGGATGTCAGGGTCCGGAATAGGTAAAGAATTGTGAAATGCTCACTCAATATTTTTATTTCTAACAATATGAATGCACTCTAAGATTAAAAAAGTTTTAATTTGACGACATGTTTGGCTCAGTTTGTAGTGACTCTACTTGCTGTGCCAGCGGTCGTGGGTTGGAGTCCGCTGGGATTAATTTGTGTGATGAGTACGAATGTTTGTACTCCATTCATGAGTGTTTATATTTATAATATGTATGTATTTAAAGTTATATATGTGTAGTGTATCAACTATCTGGTATCCATAATACAAGCCTCGTAGCTCACCATGGAATTAGATAATGCTCTGGGATAATGTCCCAACATATTATTTATTTCTTATTATAACGGACTTCCAAAAACGAGGAGGTTCTCAATTCATCATAATCTTTTTTTATGTAGGTATGTTCACCGATTACTTGCAGTCGCCTGAACCAATTTGGAAAAATTTTGTTTTGTTTGAAAGGGTATACTTCCACGGTGGTCCCATATAAATTTTATCGAAATCGATCGAGCGGTTTTTAAAAAAATCAACAATAAATATATTTTTTAAACAAATTGTTTAACCGAATATGTTATTAAAAAGTTTCTCCTACAAATTACCTGCTTATTAAGTCTACACTAAAAATATAAAATAAAAACTTAAAAAAATAAATAAAACCGAGTTCCAGGCACTAAAATATAAAAATTAACTAAAAAGGGAATTTCCTTTAGAATAGATACCTAATCAGATATTTTCGAAGTCGGTGCCAGCGGACAATATTTTAAGATATGAATATCTAATAGGTAAATATGTATTTAACGTATCAAAATATATTAGATTTCCTATGCGTCGGCGGTCGAAAATGTTATAATTCTAAAATCCAAAATTTATGAATGCTTCTGGCATCATAATCTAATATATAAAATTACCATGTCACAATGTTAGTTACCGTACTCCTCCGAAACGGCATTACCGATTTTTACCAAATTTTATATGCGTATTCTGTAGGTCTGAGAATCGGCTACTATCTATTTTCCATACCCCTAAGTGATAAGGATAATATATAGGGTGGTCCTCCCAGGCCCCACCCCAGGGACGAACCCGAGCGGAGCGAGGGTGAGTCGCTAGTATAGTATAAAATTTTATAGAAAATAGACACGCTTCTTTAACGGCAAAATGCCTAAGAAAATGACAATTTCATCTGTATTCTATTGTTTAAACATTTTTTTATGTAAAGTAACATAAAAAAAAGATAACAATGTCTTTCTTATGTTATATCAAGCATTTAGAGCAAAGTGACCGACATTTTAATGTACCGGTCATCCAAGGAGGTCAAGATCGGCAAATATTATTACGAAACTCTCATGATTTGAAAAAACCTGTATATAAAAACCAGATTTTTCTGTATTTTCCGTGGTATACTCTTATTAACAAGTCCTTCTGAATATATACATATCTATACTAATATTATAAAGAGGTAGACTTTGTTTGTTCGTTTGAACGCGCTAATCTCAAGAACTACTGATTTGATTTGAAAAATTCTTTTTGTATTAGTCAGCCCGTTTATTGAGAAAGGCTATAGGCTATATATCATCATGCTACTACCAAAGCGAGCGGAGCAGTAATCATAAATGTCAAATCGGGCAGACTTCCATACATAATTACTAATAGCATAAAGCCAAAATAAATTTTTTTTGTAGTTTTACCGCTAGCGAATCCGCGGTTTCCGCTAGTTGTAAACATAATAATATATCACATTTTGCTATTTCCGGTTTTACCTATAAAGCTTCCTTTTGCGCATTTTCCTCCCATTGCATTGTTTTTGTCGTCTTTTTATGTGTACAATAAAGAATTTTTAATAATATTTTTATAATATAATATATTTGTACAATTTTATGATATATAGAGTTTGATTTATGTTTAAATATTTGTAAGATATTTTCATACTCTCATGCACATCTGTTGAGTGGGTGAAGGTCATCATTATATGAAGACAGCCTTGCGCCATTACACACATTACATTAAAGCTATATTACACTATTCTAGTATTACTGAGATTTTTTAAAATTGACTAACAAGTTAGGTATTATTCAAGCTATTATTTCATTTTACTTTCGCTTTACAGTTATATACTAAAAATGAAACGGTTGCGAAACTTAAATAAAGCATAATTTATTAACATTTTTGAGACTTCACGATTCACGCTTTCTATATACAAACAATAAATATACGTATTATAAATGCAAACATTTGTCGGTTTGTCGGTTTGTTTCAGTATCCTTCATTAACTCAATGGAGCAATAGATAAATTGTTTTGAATAGAAAGAATTTATTGGCTAAATTTTTTGGTTGTAAGGTGGATCAATTAATTAAAAGTGAATTTGTATTTTTGTCGGTATGTTACACAACATATTTGCCGATTGTAAATGATTTTTCCAATTTTTTTAATGAGTAGAGTGGCTTAAGATTTTAACATTAAAAGGGGATTATTCTAAATGAATATCATGAAAATCCATCTTTTAAGATGGAATATAGATTTTTTATGTAATTTTGAAGTCAGAATTTATTTTTTGTTCATCCATTGAGATGTTAGCATATTAGAGGTAGGAATAAGACGGAAGTAATAATTTAACCCTAACCCAGGACCTTCAATGTAGAAAATCTATAAAAGATAATAAATTATCATTTCTTATGTACAGTAGCTCTTACTGTATATTGGTTGTTGAACTCGTATGCTAGCAAGCGGCTCGAGTGAGTCAAGGTCACAACGAATAACTCAACCGGTACCATTGCGACACTTTCTACGACATTCGAACGGACGTATCGTTAAAATAGCTGTTTCCAGAAAAATATGGAAATGTGCTATACTCGGTACTTATTTTATCATTCATTTAGCTTTCTCTTTTCAATGAAAAATTGTTTTGAATTATAACTTTATATATTGGTTTTGAGGCCGAAGTACGTTATTACGTAGAAGCAGGTTCAGGATTATTATAAAACTAGCGACTCACCCTCGCTTCGCTCAGGGTCGTCCGTAGGTTAATTCCCCATACAAACTTTCATCCCCATTTTCACCCCTTTAAGGGATGACTTCTGGGATAAAAAGTAGCTTATGTCCTTTCCAGGGTCTTAAACTATCATCTTACCAAATTTCATCTAAATCGGTTCAGTACATGCAGAGATTACCCCCTACAACGTCACAAACTCACAATTAACAAACTTTACCTCTTTATAATATTAGTATAGATTAAGTATCGAAAAAATGGAAGGTACTAAAGGCAAAGGCGATTTGACACAATTATGTGTATCTAATTAAGATTTTGAAACTGTGCTATTTCATTTAAGACTATAAACACGGCCCAATAAACAAGTAGCTCAAGTACACCATCTGTAAGTATAGGTAACTAACTGTACAAAAAGGAAAGAATAAGTGACTGACGGCACGTTTGGCTCAGTTTGTAATGACCCTGCTTGCTGAGCCAGCGGTCGCGGGCTCAAGTCCCGCTGGGGGCATTCATTTGTGTGATGAGCACGAATGTTTGTACTCCAGTCATGGGTGTTTATATTTAGAATATGTATAATGTATGTATCTAAAGTTATATATTATGTGTAGTGTATCAACTATCTGGTATCCATAACACAGGCCTTGTAGCTTATCATGGAACTAGATGGTGCTGTGTGTTAATGTCCTAACATATTTATTTATTTATATTTGTTGACGGTGATTGTGAATATATTGCATTACAAATCTTTAGAAATTAGGGAACTTTAGTCAAGATGGCGTATACAATAGTTAAAAATAGCAATAAAAGAAATGGACGTGAATTACAAATTATAATTCTGTGACAACGATTTAAGTAATTTAAATACAAATATTCGAATTACTATTCATATGTGATATCAGAAGGTCATCTCGTGTAATATCCCAAAATCTATACTAATATTATAAATGCGAAAGTTTGTGAGAATGTATGGATGTAGGGATATTTAGATGTACCTATATATGTTTGTTACTCTTTCACGCAAAAAGTACTGAATAGATTTTAATGAAACTTTACAATAGCATATCTCATATATGAGAATAACATATACGCTACTTTTTATCCCGGAAAATGTACGGTTCCCGTGGGATAGATTTGTTTTTGTATTTCTAGAGGCGAACCCTGGCGAAGCAAGGGTGAGCCGCTAGTATAAAATATACTCGTTTCTGTGTTCTACATCATGGCACATATTAATAGATAAAAATTCTTATATCCTGTCTATACGAGATAATCGTTAATTTGTCATCATAATCATTAATCATTAATCAGTAACTAATATAATAAAAAAAATGTATTTTTGTTTGTAATGGATATACTAAAAATCAGCTGAAGCGATTAAGATGAAATTTGATATGAATATAGTTTGATACTCTGGGAAATATTTGACATTTAAAATGACAATTGAATGTCGAGATCATAAACACAAAATTAAATCACGATGCGTAAAGATAGTTTAGATATTCAGTAATTATAGACCAATAATTGTAGTACATAAACTGTGTCTAAATAATTTAAAGTTCACTAAGTTACAGATTTAATATATGGAATGTATAATGAATCATAAGCTTTGAGTCTATATAAAGCTAGGATATTAAAAGCTATTATGTTAGTAATATTATAAATATGAAAGTTTAGATGTTTGTATATTTGTTACTCAATGAATGGCTGAACGGATCTGAATGAAATGTGCCACAGAAATAGATTATAGTCTGGAATAGCACTTTTTTATCCCGGACAATGTACAGTTTCCATGGGGTAGATTTGTTTTTGTTTTTCTGCTAGTATAGAATAAATTAACATTAAGGAAAACTGTTACCAAATGAAGAAAAAAAAACAAGTGATAAATTTTATTGTCTATACATGTAATAAAAAAATAATAAAGCGAAATTTGTACATAAAATATTTTTTGAAACCAATGACTGCTAGGTATCGTGTACAGAATATAGACTCCAAAACAATAGTTATTGAAATTTTTGTCTGTTTGTTTGTTAATTTGTTGATGTGTATTTCACGCAAAAAGTACAGATTCGCGTTTGACTAAATTTAGTATGGTGGTAGCTTATTACTGAATTCAACATTTAGAATACCTTTTATTACAGGAAAATCTCTTTATCACTAGAAAACACAATATGTGGTTCTTTCGGGTTGACCTAAGAAATTTACATGGCTAACACTGACTAAGCCTTAAGAGATACATCCAAACAATGTATTAGAAAATTGTAGGTCCTAAAAAAGTCTGTAAAGTCTATTATAGCATATATCTATATCCTACGATGCACCCAAACAAAACAAGTGATATTAGGAATATTTTATGTTTTTCAAGATATAACCTACAAAAATATATAAGTTATTGAGACACTATTTACGACCTATAATGAATCATTTTGGCATTTCGTACCATTAGCTTCATGAGACATTCAGTTTAGGTTGTAGCTTAAACAAAACTTAAATCGTGTTCAGCCCTTTTTAACGTCCCACTGATGGGCACGGGCCTCCCTTCAATACGAGGTGGATCAGGTCATAGTCCACCACGCTGGACAAGTGCGGGTTGGCAGACTTCACGTCTTTTAAATACTTGTTAGGTTCTCTCAGACATGCACGTTTCCTCACGGTTTGTTCCTTGACTATAAGACTAGTGGTAATCATGTTGGAACACCCAATGCCCAGTGGTAATGCGCTCGCTTGGGAAATCGAGTGAAGCGGGTTCAAATCCCGGGTCTCGCATCTTTTCAACCAACATTTAAAATGAACCTCAAACGTTCATGTGATTCATTCAATTCGTACCAATTCACAACACTAATGATGGAACGAGAACTATCGATTTAGTTTAAGACCCGGAACTGCATCAAAAATAAATGGCTATGTAAAAGTTGGTGGAAGGCTCTCTATTTCTAAAATACAATATAAAGTATTTCTCGACAATTAATATTATTCAGATGGATAGTGGTGCTCTGGCTGGTGATTTTGCTATAAAATTAAGGAATGTAATTATAAACTTTGAACAGTACTATTAAGCTTAATAATTATGTCTTTTTTAAAGTTCTGATCTACTGACCCCTCCATTCCAAATGGTTCACTGATCTACAGAGCTAAAATTTCTAAAGCATATGACATATCCCTATAGTATGGACGATGGCTAAAATTGGCTCTTTTGCTTTTTCCCTAAGGATCACGGACCAAACTTCCTAATAACTAAATTAAATTAGAAATTTTAAAACCCCCGACCATTTTGGACCGATTTTCATCAAACATAGCTAATAAAACTCCCAACTAATTCACCTTTCAAACAAAAAAAAACGAAATCAAAATCGGTTCATCCGTTCGGGAGCTACGATGCAACAGACAGACGGTCACACAGACACGAAAAACTTATAACACCCCATCATTTTGGCGACGGTTGTTAAAAACTTATGGTACTTAAGTATAAAAGAAGTAACGAATTTATATGGAAAATAATATACTTCTAGAAATTACAGGCTATGATAGCTTTTAATGGAGTTATATCTTTATAACTCGTTCAGATAATAGTATAAAACTGGCTTGCGACGCTTGTAGCACTATTTCAAAACCATTTGAAGCATATGAGATCCTTAAAAAGGTTTTATAATTATATAGTTATTTCCTCTAAAAGCTAGGAGGAGGATAAGAATTTTTTTGTAGGATAAAATTTTCCTTTGTACCGAAAATCAATTTTTAATAAATTTTAGTTTTTTTTTAATTAAATTGTTGACTCTATGTGTATATGCAGACTTTAAGGGTGAAAGGAATAGATGATGATTAGAATGCGATGATGCATTTGCGGTCTCATCACGATCAAAGAAAAAAGTATTTCACAAAAATGTTAATAGATGGCAGTTTATGTATACATTTGTTATTAGTGTAAAATTAACAAAAGATAAATAAAGATCCTAAAAAGTTATATAATAGTTTAAAAAAATATTCTAAGTGAAGGAAACCAGATGATATGCTCGGTGCTTATAAATCAAATTTACGTAATTTTACTGATTATTAAAAAATCTGCACTTAGTTAAAAGTTGTTGCTTGCTACGGTTAAAAACTAATAAAAGTACTGATATACTCGTATGTTTAATAAAATCTATAATAAATTTTGTAATGATTAACGTAATTTAGTCTCGACCTCTTTTTTATATTCTGAATAAGTAAAAATTGCCCGAGGAATAGCGAATTAGCGCTGTCCAAGTGTTTGATATGAGATGGATCATCTATACTAGTAGTAACTGTCGCGTTGGCTTAGTAGAAAGCATGTACGGCTGCACATCCGGAGGTCCTAGGTTCGATTTCCGGGTCTAGCCAAGTTATCGGGTCTTTTAAGGTCCCTGTAACAGTCGGAGTTAGGAAGCTGGCGGTGTCTCACGCCCGTGCCTCGGAGAGCACGAAAGTCGTTGGTCCTGCGCCTTAACTCTCACTGGTCGTGTCGAATTATCATGCCATCGTACTTTAAAAGTGCACTTGTGTCTGCGCAATGCGCACACAGCTTGTGCACTATAATAATTAATATCTCCTGAGCAGTTGGCTAGTTTCAGCAAGATTGGCCGCCGCAGCCAAAATCGGTCAGAAAGACATCACTAGTATAATATTATTTCATCTGTGATTTTACTATTATAAAGAGGCAAATCTTGTAAATTTAACATAACAGATCAGTCCCGGAACTGCAGATCCAAACTTTTTACAAGCATATAAAGCTACATTATTTTTGAATAGTTTTCTACCAGTAAGCCATTCTTGTACGATTAGCTATAATAACTAAATGATACTAAAAAAAAGTTTAAAGTATGAGCCAACTAATGGATTTTCGCTAGCATTTTATATTTCAAATGTTTCGAGTAAAAGTTAGTAGATACTTAAATTGTATAATGTAGTAATTTCTGTCATTCTTTGTAAATATTATTACGTTATTACAAACTTAAGCAATTAGAACTCAAATTTTAGACAAATAAGGCTCAAGTCAAACTTTAGTGCCGATCACGTATCGTTCTCGGTCCGGTCTTGGTCTGGTAAAATCTTATCTGGCTTCGATCAAGATGGAGTTGCAAGTTCGATCTCATTCAGTTATATATTCTTTGATACGGATCGTTGATGGTATGAAAATTGTTTCTCACTTATACACTTATTGTTTCTTGTATAAAACTGCTTTACCAGTGATATTGGGCCGATAACGAACCGTAATTGGAGCTATAATGTGGATCGAGCCTTAAAAAGCTAGAAGGGACATTTGTAAGTAAAACAAAACATACGAATCGACCCTAGCAAACTATTTAACGATTATATAAGCGATTATTTCCGTCGTAGATCTATTACGAATCAGGAAACTCCATACAATGTCATTGTATTTAAACCATCGTCCCTCAAACAGTTAAGTAATTATGGCAATAACTATCATGTACTAACAATTACTTCAAGTCGTCACACTTTGACGCGGTATCATGCACTTGACCTGGTTAATTATTTTCAACGGACTCCTTATCTAGAATTTTCTGTCATAAAATACACACACACACATACGCACATGCAAAACTTCACGCTCTATCCCTTGTGGAGTAAACAGAGAGAACAGAATGCCCAGCACTAACAGCACCATCTAGTTCCATGGTAAGCTATGAGGCTTGTGCTATGTATACCAGATACTTGATACACTACACATATATAACTTTAAATAAATACATATTATAAACATAAACACTCATGACTGACTGACTCATGACGGTCACTAAAAACTGAGCCAAACCTGTCGTTAGAATATAAAAATTATTTAAAAAAATATTTTTGTATACAACTTTAAATTTTTATAATAAAACGTAACGAATATAATAACAGTTAATTTTCAGTAATAAAACTATTAATGTAATTGGCATGAAATAAGAATGATTATATTTCGCAAATACAAAACTCACAGCAAATCATTCACTTTATTATGTAAAACTACATTCTCTGCAATTGTTATTTCAACAACAAAGAATTTTATTATTTCCGTATAAAATCATCATTTACAATTAACATCTCATACACACTTGACCCAACAGGTCGATCTTTCATTTATACCGTGAATTTCAACCTTTGCTTACACGAGGGGGCTATTATGACTAATTATTATTGTCACACTATTCTTTACATTTACTCGTGCATAACATTTTGTATGTAATTCAAAGTAATATCAATCACTAGTGCCTTGCCGTTGCTTTGGTTAAAGATGCGCGTTTAGAAGCCTTTTGCAATATACATACAAAAAAATCTACTTTTATTTACTTATGTTAGCTTAATATATAAAATTCTCGTATCACGATGTTGGTCCGGGATGAACTCCGAAACTACTTATACGATCTTAACGATTTTTTTTAAATGTGTGATTTGTTCCAACTTAAAATATAGGATAGTTTTTATCCCTTTTATTTCTTTTTTGAAAAATTAACGATTTTCATATCCGGAGGAGGATTCCTAGTAGGGCTACCTACCCCTAAGCTGAAGAAAAATAAATTATAAGTGTGCCACAGCAACGCATAGCCGATAGATAAATTCTATATATATATATATATATATATATATATATATATATATATATATATATATATATATATATATATATATATTAGGGTGTGCCAAAAATTGTCCCAACAAAGCTCCTGTTAAAAGCGGAGCTCAAAATTCCAATTCTAAGAGGTGGTTCTCCATCGAACTTTAAGTTTTCCCATACAAATTGTATGGAAAATATGATTTTTAACACTTTTTTGTTGTGCAAACTGTGACGAAAACACACACACACACACATATATATATATATATATATATATATATATATATATATATATATATATATATATATATATATATATATGATGATGATGTTCTCCTGACCGATTCCGGCCACGGCGGCCAATCTCATTGAGACTAGCCAACTGCGCAGGATATATTATAGTGCACAAGTGTACGCGCAGACACAAGTGCACTCTCTATTCCTGTCACTCTCATACTCCGGTGGGACGACTGCTCGACACGACCAGTGAGAGTTAAGGCGCAGGACCGACGGCTGTACGTGCTCTCCGAGGCACGGGGGTGAAACACCGCCAACTTCCCAACTCCGGGCTGTTACTGAGACTTACTATACAGAAAGACTCAATAACTAAGCTTGGTCCGACCCGTGACTCGAACCCAGGACATCCGAGTGTGCAGCCGTACATGCTTATAAAACAAATGGAAAAAGCATGAAAACTACACTAATACAGCATTAAATTCAAAACACGTTACAAGGACACACGTAAGAAAACATCCTTCAAGTTATCTCAAAATTGTGTTTATTATATAAACAGCTCTAAAAAAAATAAAAAAATACTAACAAGTTAGAGATAAGACTATCTCACGTGCAAATCTTTTAGTTGAAGGGCATAATATCCATATTAGGTATTCCTGTCGCAAAAAATATTTTGTGATTTCATTTTTACAGCGCCAAATGATTCATATACAGTTTAAAGGTAACTAATGATGATTATCATTGTTTTGACCGACTTAAAAAATTAAGGATATGTTTCCCAATTATGTTCTAATTTTCTTGATTATTTAAATGAATAATTTACCTTAAACGTATTCATATATAAAAGTTAATAAAAATGCGAATACAAGAGTGGAATAATTATTTTTAAAGTTATTTTGAAGTTAATATGTCTTTTTAGTTAAAAAGTAGTTATGCTACCAACTGGTCACACTGCCTTCAAAGACATTTTAATATTAACCATATAAAACATAAAATTACTAATAATAATAAAGTTAATAAACAAGAAAAATGACGGGTGTATGGACCCCCGGTCGGAACGCAGCTAATTTCGCTTTTTGGTAGACATTTGCTATACAATCATTATAATTTATATTATAAAATATCAAATTGATAGAGTTGAAAAATTTACGATTAAATATATTTATCTATTCTATTAATATAATAAACAAACTTAACGTTTGTGAATTGTGAGTTTGTGACATTGTAGGGGGTAATCTCTGGATCAACTGAACCGATTTTGATCAAATTTGGTAAGAAGATAGTTTGAGACCCTGGGAAGGACATGGCCTACTTTTTATCCCGGAAATCATCCTTTAAGAGGGTGAAAATGGGGATGAAACATTGTATGGGGAAACAAAATGTATAAAATGCATAATGATAAATTAAACACTGAATGATCTCGGATAAATTAATAACAAATAAAAATTTAAGAACTGCATAAATCTTATTTTCTTAATAATACATTTTTAATTTTAGAAATAAACATTAATTATTTACTATAAAAATGTAAATAAAAGTTTAAAAAGCTGAAGAGAAGAGAGCCGTCGAGTCTTTCGGTGCGCGGGAGATCTGTTGCGGCGATGTTGGTTCATACACAGCTGTGACTATAGCAAAAAGTGTCGAAAAAAAGTCTTATAACGCCCCATAAGGAACTTCCTTTCAATAATAAATACCAATAACAGCAAAGTGCACTTATCTTCTACACACTTGTTCTCGTTTTTAATCTAAGTACTTTTAAAAGATATCTAACAAGAACAAATCTATCCCCCGGGAACCGTACATTTTTCTTCTTTTCTTTCTTTGCCTATCTCTGTGCCAAATTTCATCCAGATCCGTTCCAGCCGTTGTGACATGATTGAGTAACAAACATCCATCCAAACTTTCGCATCTATAATTAATATTTATATATGATTATTTTTCATAGACCGACTAACATTTATGTATACACTTTCAAATTTCGCTGTTTTCAACCGACTTCAAAAAGGAGGAGGTTCTCAATTCGACTGTATGTTTTTTTTTTGTTTATTACCTCAGAACTCCGTAATTTATTAACCGATTGGGACAATTTTTGTGTTGTTTGAAAGTGTATACTTCCAGATTGGTCCCATTTAAATTTAAAAAAAAAATACCACCCCTAAGGGTGAAAAAATAGCTAATGATGAATTTAACCTACTTCTAATTGTCATATTGACTTGAAACTTTGCAAGTGTTTCTATTTCCGTTGATAGTACAGTGGTTCGGTATTGTTGACCTGATCTGATGGTAAGGCCAGAAGGTGGATAGGTGGAACTCTTCAACGGCTAATAGTAGATACTTTGAGTTTGGGCTTGTTTTGTTTGATTTGACAAGCCTAATACGTTAGAATTCTTACTTTGCTACTACTGTCTACACTAAAAAGGGAAAAATAAAAACTTTTACTGACTTCAAACAAAAGCACTAAAAAGTAAAAAATAACTGATTGGTAGTTTTCATTTACTATACATACCTAATCAAATATATTCGAAGTCGGTGTGCTTTGGCTAAGTAATTAAAACCTACCTATTAAATACATACCTAATCAAATATTTTCGAAATCGGTGCCAGGCCATATAAAGCAAAGCACACCGACTTCGTATATATTTGATTTGGTATGTATAGTAAATGAAAACTACCAATCAGTTATTTTTTACTTTTTAGTGCTTTTGTTTGAAGTCGGTTTTTATTCTTTTGTTAATTATTTCTAATATGTTCCAAACATACTCATAGATAAAAAGTTTTTAACAAAAAAATAAAAACCGACTTCAAAACAGCACTAAAAAGTAAAAAAATAAATAATGTATAAGTGTGCTTTGTTTTGTATCATCTGGCACCGACTTCGAAAATATTTGATTAGGTATGTATAGTAAATGAAAACTACCAATCAGTTATTTTTCACTTTTTAGTGCTTTTTCGACGTCGGTTTTTATTTTTTTGTTAAAAAGTTTTTATTTTTCCCTTTTTAGTGTAAACATAGTAGTAGCAAAGTAAGAAGAAAGTATTTTAATAAAATATTCGATTCCAAATCGGTTAATAAATGACGGAGTTCTGAGGAAACAAACAGAAAAAACAACATACAGCCGAATTGAGAACCTCCTCCTTTTAGAGGAAGTCGGTTGAAAAACTAACTCGACTCTATAATATGTACAAAACGCTTGCTAAAAGCAAATGTCTGATTCAAAGTAACACACGTTGAGCAATACCGCCGCTGCATTATAAGTATGGATAACATTTAACCTATTGATGTATTGCATTGGCTCAGAGCTTAAGACCCTTTATTAGTTAAAAGTTCAATCATCTTATAGTGACTATCTCCTTTTAAATCTAGTGTTTAATAAAAGGTTATAGGTTATTTAGTACCAACGTTATTTATTTTTGACTGAATTTTAACGTAGCGGAGATGATTAGATTTTTTTCCCCCTGTTTTTAAAGGACATGTTGGTTTTTTAATACGAGCTTTCTTGACTAGCATATAGTACCAAATTTATTTATTTCTTAACTAGCATATAGTTGTTACAGACAGCCTATCCACAATTAACAAAATGAATTCTAAAAATTGAAAAATGGCACCAAAATACCTCACAATATTTTGTAACTTTAAACATTTTTATATTATAATTTTAATTAGTTTTATAATTGAATATGGAATATTATTTATTTAATTTGAGCTGTTATTATTATAATTATATAAAAATTAAGTGAGGAAAGACTATATAAATGCAGTGTTTAATGGATTTTCACATGCTAACAATAGCTTATAATTTGCATATAAAATAACATTGCAATTATTAATAATTAAATTTAACACTTTTAGCAAAATAAAATAATATTTTTTGTTGTTCTTGTGAATAATAATGGCGGCAATATTTTTATTAATATATAAAAAAATCACAACTACTTTTATCGAAACATCAAAATTAAAAGTCAAAAAACAAAAAAAAAATATTCATGAGAATGTAAAATACATATAAAACAGTACCCTGTTTTTATTACATTTCAAAATTTCGAAGTTAAAATATACAAGTAGATAGTACTTAATATCCGACTTCAAAAAGAAATGTACACAACTCGAGTATATGTTTATTTGTATGTTATGCAAAATGTTGCCAAAATGATTTTAATACTTATTTCTTTAATGAAGATTTTGCCTCAAAAGCGATCTTATATACCATTTTTTAATTGTCAAGAAATAAAACCCCTTAGGATGGAAATTTTTATTTTTAGTTTCATGTAAACGCTCTACGAGCTACCACTGCAACGACAACTGTGCTGTTCGATATTTTCAGTTATAGCTGTTATAGTTAGTTACCAATAATATATAAATAAAATAAATAAATAAATATGTTGGGACATTAATAAACAGCACCATCTAGTTCCATGGTAAGCTACGAGGCTTGTGTTAAGGTTATCCATAAGGATACCAGTTTGTTGATACACTATATATATATATATATATATATATATATATATATATATATATATATATATATATATATATATATATATATATATATATATATATATATATAACTTTAAATACATACTATATACATACAATATATAAACACTCATGGCTGGAGTACTTACATTCGTGCTCATTACACAAATTAATGCCCCCAGCGGGACTCGAACCCGCGACCACTAGCGCAGGATCACTACAAACTGAGCCCAACGAGTTATCGATTATCGAATAGATAAAATAAACATTTTCTATAGAAAGGCAGTGGTAACCCAGTGGTAACGCGCTCGCTTGGGAAACCGAGTGAAGCGAGTTGAAATCCCAGGTCTCTCACCTCTGATATTTTCATGTGCCAAACATTTCCAACATGATTACCACTTTCCTTAACGTCGAATACCACTTGTCTTTGTCTGAAAGAAAACATCGTGAGGAAACCTGCATGTCTGAGAGAACCTAGCAAGTTTTCAAAAGACCTGTGAAGTCCGCCAACCCGCACTTGGCGAGCGTGGTGGACTATGGCCTGATCCCCCTCTAGTAGTGGGACGTTAAAAAGGGCTGAATACATACAAATTAATGGTATAACTTCTCTTTTGTTAGAATTACCTGCATTTTTTTAGTAATTATCTGACTTAAACATTATAATGTAGTATTCCGAGGGAATTCCAGCTAAAAAATATACTAAATAAAAAAAAACATTTTTATAAATAGTCAAAAGTACGATGTAACGAGTCTGTTAGTTAGTTCCTGTCCGGAAATTATGGAAGGTTAGACATTTAGTCAAAAACATTCATGTAGGTACATTTTATTGACCCCCAATCAGTCGTAACTCTTAAAAATATTAAGAATTTCAAATAGATAACTAAACAATTTTATATAAGAATTTTTCCCTTTCTTTCATTATCTATACTAATATTATAAAGAGGCAGAGTTTGTTTGTTTGTTTGAACGTGCTAATCTCAGGAACTACTAATCCTAGATTAGATTATATTATTCAGTTATAAATTTGAAAAATTCTTTTTGTATTAGATATCCCGTTTATTGAGGAAGGCTACAGGCTATATTATCATCATGCTTCTTCTACCCACCGGAGCGGAGCAGTAATCATAAATGTCAACGAATTGGGCAGACTTTCATACATTATTGTAAAACTATATACATACATATAAGTACATTATATTTATTGCTAGTAACTTATACAAAAAAACCATTAGAGCAATACATTTCCATTTGTTTAAATCAACGCTACACTTTGGTACTAGTTTCTCACGTTATATGATTTTTTCTAAAGCCATAGGAAATTTTAGTCACGGGATATAATAAATTCTTTTATAATATAAATAATAAAAATAATTTTATTTTCACTATAAAACCTCTGTTAATAACTTTTTTTTATGAAAATTCATGAAAAATATAAGGCTTTATAGAACTTCATTTTATGTTGTTTTTTTTTAACTTTGAGGTAATAATACTATCTCATTAATATACTACAGAATTTTAATTTATGTGAAAACCAAAACAAAACTTTGCGTCTATAAGAGATCTAAAAATAGTTAAAAATGCTAATGTATATCGCTGTTATTAAAAAATATAACCAAAGTTTTTTCTTTGTTTTCAGACTGAAGTTCACGAAGCAGTAGATCGGTTTAAATATTTTATCGGTAAGTAAAAATTAAAACTATTTTTTATTAATTATGGAGTATCCCCATTAGTCTGAGCCTGGCGCTCTACTATAATAAAACTTGGTTCTCCTTTTTAAATGTTTATATACATATAATCCATACTAATATTATAAATGTGAAAGTGTGTTTGTTTGTTTGTTTGTCCTTCTTTCACGTCAAAACGGAGTAACAGATTGGTATTATTTTTGTGTGGAGATAGTTGGAGGGCTGGAGAGTGATATAGGCTTCTTTTAACCGCGGGAGCTTATTTAATTCCCACGGAAAACATATTATAATACAATCCAAAAATATGTTTATGATCAGAATTTCTTGAAACTTGGTATTAATGCTCTTCAATGAAATTAAATAAATACGTATTTTAGCATTTTTCGAAATTTATCCTCTAAGGGGGTAAAATAGGGGATGAAAGTTTGTTTCTATGAAACTACTTTTTTTTTAGATTTTTTTGTAGTTTTAGCGCAAGCGAAGCCGCGGATTCTGCTAGTAATTTATAAGTTAATCAAATTATATACCAAAATATGTTTCCTTTGAAATATGTCGAAAGATTGACCATACATTCTCTATTAGCCTGAGCCTAGATGGTGATAGCATCAACTAAGCATCCGGTAACACGATTTTCAGTTGAAAATCGTCTTAAAAAGAACAAACTTATGTCATTTAGTGTAATATGTGAGATCTTTATGGTTAGAAAAAATATTTTACTATTTATTTAATCATTGTTTTATATATTATAAAGGAGCCTGCCCACTACACCGTCTCATACCATGATCTTGCTAGGACCGTGTCAGGCAAAAAAATATTCTTTGTATTGAAAAGTGTGAGACTCTGCCCATTAGACTGTTCCGTCACCAACCGGCACCGTCGCGTGCCGTGCACGGAGCGGTAACAATTATTGTCGGCGAGAATATTTTGCCGGTGCCCGGACGCTCCATGTATGGCACGCGACGTTGCGGGACCGGTGCGCGCAGGCGGCGCAATACCAACAGGGCAACACTAAAACCGTTATGTACGAGTATGATACTCTATTGATACGGTCTTGTGGGCAGATACTTCAAATGCTAAAGTTTGTATAAAATAAAATTTGCCAAAAGATGGCGCTGCCTTTAGAAAAAAGGCATCTATAGAAAAAAATCTATAGAAAATAGATATAAATAATAGTATCTGTCTCTGATTTCAAAATGACTATGTTTTCTCAATTTATATAATCATATTATACCAGTACCTAAACAACCTATTTTTAAAATTTTGACTTTCCGTCTTTCTGTTTGTCCGGGGTAATCGTTCGAACGGCTTAACCGATTGCAATGGGGTTTTCACTGAAAGTTATGGAAGTTCATAGGGCTAAAACCAAAAATCTTTAAAAAATACCCGAGCGAAGCAAGGGTTGGTCGCTAGTAAAGTTATGAAAATAAAAGGCACCAAAACCAATTACGAGCTAGTTTTTGTTAATATCACAACACACAAATTGTTTAGTCATGGGTTTTCTAAATTAAGGTTTTCCTGTAGTTTTTACTATGAATCATTTCTTTAATGAAACTGATAGAGGTTTTTCCTGAGAGATATTTAAAAACTTACAGTTGTATATCTTATGGCTAGTTTTAATGCTAGAAAAGAAATGGTTCCCACAGGAAATATAATCATCGATAAATATAATTATCACGTGGAATTTTGTTTTATATTTTCTTAATATGTAGACTTTTAAACATATATCACACTACTACGACTCACCCTCACTCCGCTCGGGTTCGTCCCTAGATACGTTTTAACGTTTAGTATATATTTCCCAGAGATGAGATATTTTCTCGCAGTAAATAGTATCCTATATGTTAACCCGGATAACATGCTGTCATCATATCATATTCAAAATCTGTCCAGTAGTTTTCTCGTGATGCCTTCCCAGACAGACAGACAAAAATTCTAAAAACTGAATATTTTAAATTCAGCCTCTGTATCGATATATCGATAATAATGACTATTTCAATAAGATTTTCCAAAAAATATTTAATATACAAATTTAATTTTATTATATGTATAGTTAGATTTTTATACGGTTTATTCTACATTTGCTAAATAAAACGTACATACATTTACAAGCTCAGCTGGTCGGAGTTGAAAATCAACATAACACGTATTTGCTTCTTCTCTTTTGTCTGGTTAAAAAAAAGTTCCGGGTCCATAATCAAAATTTTAATTCAAATAAAAATAATAATAACCTCAAAAATTGATAAGGATTTTTTTAACATTTCGTATTAATCTAATCTTAAATTTTATCTTCTTCAACAAGGTGACAATTATGCAGTGATATAAAATACATATCGAATTGTATCGATTAAATAATATTTAGATTATCAAAAGTGTTAAACAATTGGCAAATATATAAAAGTAACACCTTTACGAAAAGCTTACCGGTCTTATTCTAAAAAGGATCCTGTTTTGATCTGATAAATATAATATGATTTTTTTTTATATTAAGTGCGTAGGTTGGTTGCTCCTTCATTAAAGTGGCTGGACGGATTTGGATCAAATTTAGTACCTAGTTAGGCTATGAGCGACACATAGTCCACTGTTGGATACGTAAGGATAGTGTGATAGGAAGTGTGAGTATGTCGCTAGTCTTCTTTACATAGTATAAAATGAAGTTGCTTCCGCTGTCTGTTCGCTTAGGTCTTTTATACTACTCAACGGATTTTAATGCAGTTTTAAGCAATAGATAGAGTAATTCAAGAGGAAGATTTATATGTATAATACATGCATATTATAGTACAAAAAAGCCGAGAATTTCAAAGATTTGTATAACCGTTAAAACGTACCGAATAAAAATATGTTGTTTACATGTTACTGTTATTCTAACAGTCATCTATATATAATAGATTTAATAATTTTACTCATCGATACGTGTCTATGAATAATCGATTATGATTACATTGCGAGAAATAAATAAAATGCTTATCAGATCTTATATCATTTTATTAAAATATAGGTAACTTCATTGTTGTTGTTTTCCTCTTGCATCAATTGTAGTTTTATAACGTCATTAAATCGATTTTCTTGGTAACATCTATATGAACAACTTGTCAGTCTTCGTTTCCTTCGATGAAAGGCTTGAGACAATTGTAAACCAACTTTTACTTGCAACTTCACTTGTTATTACAATTTTTCAGAGACAGCATTATTAACAAAGAGGCAGATGTACTCACAATATTATATTTTAAATATTAATGAGTATCCATATAATTAGTTCTCAGTATATCTTATGCCATATGGAGAAAAAAAAGAATATCTTATATTCCCACATCCCAATCTATTTAACAAAATAAAGTCGTTTTAAACTTTAAACTTGAATTATTTCTAGCGTGACTAAATGAAGTCTATTTAATTATGTGCTAATTATTTATATAATTGTATATATAAATTTATTTTTCTGTTAGTTAATATATTTTAATATTAGGTTTATATAATTTGATGCTGTACTGTAACTACACTGCATTAAAATTACTTATTTTCTCACTTTTGAAGAGTTTCTGGAAGAAATCTCTTAAAGCGATAAGTTATCATTTGTCGAAATTCTGTTACTTTATTTTGTGTAATATTTTATGCTACATAAATAAATAAATAAAAATAAAACGTACCATCATTGAAAAACAATCAAAGTTTAACCTTAATAAGAATTTATTTAACCCACTTAAAATTATGACGATTTGTATTCCTTTCAAATATCTTTTTTAAAATAAATACTAAATTCGATAGGGTTTCTAAAGAATATTTTCAAAAATAGAATATGGAATGTGAATTGTATAAACGTCAACCTCTAGTTAAATATTTTGTTTTGTACATGAATAGAATTAATTTGGCCACTTTGCAAACATCAGGTACAAGTGAGTAGTCGCTGCCAAGGTTCATTTGTATATCATATTTTTTTATAAATATAAATATGTTGGGACATTAACACACAGCACTATCTAGTTCTATGGTAAGCTACGAGGCCTGTGTTATGGATACCAGATAATTGATACACTACACATATACAACTTTAAATACATACATATTATAAATATACACCCATGATTAGAGTACAAACATCCGTGCTTATCACGCAAACGAATTCCAGAGGGACTCGAATCCGTGACCGCTAGCACAGCAAGTAGGACCACTACAAACTGAGCCAAACGTGTCGTCAGATTTTTATGTACAACATAATAGTTTTAGCAAATAACGAAAAAAATAATCTAAGAAAATTGAAAATTTTGCCTTTAAGTTAGCTAAAATAAGAGTTTTTACAATTATGTACATAGGTATACTCGTATTGACATTTTTGGAATTATTTGATATTATGACGTATAGTTAGTATTATCTCTACGTAGAGTTAAGATTTTAGAAGAAGACGAATTTACTGCTGGTTAACTCTGTTTCTTTATATTTCTGCAGTATTACGTTATAAATATATCAAGTATATTCAACATTTTTTTTATATATTAATTAATATTAATATTTTAAACGTTTTCCTTCTTGGACGTCATTTGTTGAATCTAATATATATACTCGTATATACATAATTTCGGAAACGGCTCCAACGATTTTCATGAAATTTAGTACACAGGAAGTTTCGGGGGCGATAAATCGATCTAGATTAGTTTTACGTCTGAAGAAACGTGTCTTTTTGAGTTTTCATGCGGTTTTGTTTCGCATTATTCCACGCAAAATATGGTCGCTAATTCGCACGCTAGGACATAAGAATCGTGGTCAAGCGGCCAAGGCGCAAGTTTACAACCACAGGTGTCTGCGTCCGTATCCTGGTCAGATACAAAGTGTTTACTTTTGTTTCTTTTGTATTTATTCAAATTTTTAGTTTGTTTTTTTTTTAATGTTTTTTATGCCAAAAAACTCCGACCGAAACTCGGTCGCCCAGCTGATATTTATTAGTTGAAAAGTAGCATAAGATTTTGCATTTGCTATAAAATATTTCTATAGGTCTGGTAAAGATAACGAAGTGAAAAGTCGCTACGTTATCTATCTACATACAAAGCTGAAGTTACTTATCTATAGGTACATATAATAAAATTCCAAGCCAAATCTGTACATTAAATATTTTTTTGGAAAATCTTATTGAAATATTCGTTATTATCGATACAGAGGATGAATCTATAGTTTTTAGAATTTTTTTCATCTATCTGTCAGTCTGTGACCGCATCACGGAAAAACCACTGGAAGGATTTTGATTAAATTTTGTGTGATAATAGCTGGTTATCGGGGTCAACTTAAAGGATACTTTTTATTGTGGGTAAATATCTCATCTCTGAGAAATCTATACTCTATATTTCTCCATATAATGATGTCAAATATGATATTTAATGCAGTATCGGGATGTTATGATACAGGAGAGAAAATCACAGGGCAAGGAATTATTATAAATGTAGATTATCTTTATTGTTGAACAGAGGTCTGGCTTACATCGAATCTCGCTTAGACTAATCTTTTAATATCGTACAACTGGGCATCTCGTCTTTACCTGGACCCTCACTCCAGCTTAATTACCCTCAGGCTTACTACTCACGCTATCTTACTAGCTAACTATAATTCCAAGCAAACGTGACCGTTCTTCTTTTTAAATTTTTTACTACTAGCGGCTCACCGTCGCTTCGCTCGGGTTCTCCTCTAGAAAAACAAAAACAATCCTGTCCGACGAGAACCGTACACTTTTTCGGGATAAAAAGTAGCCTATGTGTTTTTCCAGACTATAATCTTTCTCTGTGCCATATTTCATCCGGATCCGTTCAGCCGTTCTGGCGTGAAAGAGTAACAAACATCCATACATACTCACAAACTTTCACATTTATAATATTAGTATAGATCTTCGAAAAACAATACTTAAACTTACAAATATTTTCGCAAGATATTTATGAAATGCTTACAATTTAGTTTTAATTTCTTAAATTCTGCGATAAAATTAAACCTAAATACCAAAAATATATGAATAGGGCTGCAATCCAATCCAATTCCACATTTAATACGTTATTTAAATCTATTGTTCTTATGTAAATTTTAAAACTGAGATATCACTAATAGCTTTACGGAGGATTTTAAGTTGCTATTATCCCAAATATATACAAATTCAGTTATAATTCCCAATGACATATTAATTTCAGTGTTTTCCTGTCCCAATAGATTCTTACTCAGTATTCACTCCGCGCCTACTGCGTGCGATCACGCACCAGCTAGTGACTCGTATGCTTATATCTTATTGTATTTTTTTTCATTTAGCACATTATTATAATACTTACGACATTTTGTATATGATCTCTGTCAAAACTATAATAGTGTATTCTGGAATATTTTTCTATAATGGCTTTATTTAATTTTTTTTGTAAATTAAATTATATAGAGTTTAAAACGCCACATTAATATAAGGTAGAGCTACAAATTCATACCCAAAATAGTAATATTCATAATTATAATCGCAATATAATTGTATATTTTTATTATTTTACAGATTTAACGTCAAATCTAGTGAAAAATACAGCTATGTTGTTCACAATCCTACTCTATATAGTATACTGTATGGTGTATACAGTGCTACTAGCGATCGCGGGCCTTTGGTGTTTCGAAGAATGTGCTCTTACAGAAGAAGAAGAATATGAATTCATTCACTATCATAGAGCTATGCCGTATTGAACAGTCTGCGCTCGAACTCTACCTAGCCTAATTGATAATATTGTGAGTACACTTGTTTTATTTAATTACACTTTTACAATTCAATTCAATTTTCTTATAAATAGCTTCGAAGCGTGCCAGTTGAGCACAGATTATTTCGCAAATGTCACGTAGAATAGAGAACACATATTTACAAACTTCATTTAAGAGTAAATAACTTAACACACTGCACCATCTAGTTCCATGGTTAGCTACGAGGCTTGTGTTATGGATACCAGATTAGTTCAGTCAAATAAGGTCTGAAATGAAAATGTTGGCACTCAACTTTGCATTTTTGATATAATGTTAGAGTAATGTAAAGTTTTAATAATACAAAAACAATGTGTTAAGGTTTTCGTGTCTGCAACCCCCGGCAAAGGTAGACGTTTTTTTTGTCAAAAGTGTTTTTTCGAAATTACTCGAAAACGGTATCTTGACATTTTTTTCCTCCGGTCAAAATTAACCGAGTTAGGGAGGTTTTAAGTTTCAGGGATGAACGTAAATTTAAAAAAATCGTAGGTAGTAGAAAAATTGGCGAATTTTACTTTTATATAAATTGCTTAAAAAATCTTATCTTTAATTTTAGAGATACAGATTTTGTATTATTATTGTTAAAAAATATAACAATTTTATACAAAACTATCTTTTCGGATTTTTTCGCGGATTACGGAATACTTTACAGCAATCATGATCACGAGACAGACTGAGGTGTTAGATGTCTCGAAGTTATAGTTGTAACAGACAACCTACCCAATAATAACAAAATGAAAATCCCAAATAAATCCGCGAAAAAACCCATTATGAAAATATAACAAAATGAAATTTTTAAATTGAAATTTCAATACTTAAAAATTTATGAATATTTTTTTCTATGCCATATTTAGATTCCTCGTAAAATTTCCTAAATGTTACGATTAAAAAAAACATACCTGGTATATATTACGGCAGATGTGAATTTACACAAGTGTAAATTTTTATTTTAAATCCTACGTAAATTAAAGGATAACGGCTGATTAAATATATTGTATCCTCTTTAAACGTACTAACGATTTTGTAATATATCATAGTAATTACGCACAATTAACATCCGTTCAATAAAAGGCGATAATTTAAAGTATTCGTGGCTTATTACACTTGTTCGTGATTGAATTTGTGTAGTAAAATATGGTAACCTGATTTCGAAGGAAATACCATAATATTGCTGTGTTTTTTTAAAAACTAAATAAATTATGTTACATAGTGTAACATACTCTTTATTACGTAACGTTATCTTTCATTTAGGATAAAAATTTATATAGTACTAGCGGCTCACCCTCGCTTCGCTCGGGTTCGCCTGTAGAAAAATACTAATAGAGATCTATTAGTTCCCACGGGAACCGTTCATTTTTCCGGGATGAGAAGTAACCTGTTGTTTGACCGGCAATATAAGGTATCAGAATGTTAAATTTTACTAAATTAGGTGTAAGTTGTTGTGTACTAAGCTGTATAATATACTATAGTTTTTTAACTATCCCACGGGATCTATTTAATTTTCCGGCATAAAAAGTATCTAATGTGTTGCCTGGGGATATAAGGTACCACCATGCAAAATTTCATTTAAATCGGTCCAATAGATTCGAAGATTAGCCCGTACAAACAGACAAACAGACAGAGAAACAAAAAAATTGAAAAAAAAAACTGGATTTGCTCTATTTGTCTTCTTACATCCCCTGACTTGGTTTTTACCATTTTTTTCCTATGTACAGACATTCGACCTCTACTGTTTTATTATAGTATAGATTAGCGAAACAGATAAACAGACGAAAATTTTAATAACTATTTTTTCGGGGTCTATATTCTGTACATAATACAGTCATTGTTCACATAATATTTTCTTAGATTTACGCGAATGTTTGACATTATTAAATAAAACTATCTTTTCGGATTATTTCGCGGATTTATTTTGATTTTTGGTTCCCGACGTTTCGAATGCTTTACAGCATCCATGGTCACGGGAAAGACTGAGGTGTTACATGTCTTGAATGTATAGTTGTTACAGACAGCCTACCCACAATTAACAAAATGAAAGTTGCACCAATTACATTACAATATTTTAACTTTAAACATTTTTATAATTTTATAATTTTAATTATAATTGAATATGGAAAATTATTTATTTAATTTTTGCTATTATTTTTATAATTATTACAATTTTAAAAATATTAATTAGTAATCTATATTTAGTGTTGCCATTATTATATTTATAACCCGGTTTGGTTATAAATATAATAATGGCAACACAATATGGATTATTTTTATAATTATTACAATTTTAAAAATATTAATTAGTAATCTATATTTAGTGTTGCCATTATTATATTTATAACCAGGTTTGGTTATAAATATAATAATGGCAACACTAAATATAGATTACTAATTAATATTTTTAAAATTGTAATAATTATAAAAATAATAGCAAAAATTAAATAAATAATATTCAATATTCAATTATAATTAAAATTATAAAAATGTTTAAAGTTAAAAAATATTGTAATGTAATTGGTGCAATTTTCATTTTGTTAATTGTGGGTAGGCTGTCTGTAACAACTATACATTCAAGACATGTAACACCTCAGTCTTTCCCGTGACCATGGATGCTGTAAAGCATTCGAAACGTCGGGAACCAAAAATCAAAATAAATCCGCGAAATAATCCGAAAAGATAGTTTTATTTAATACAGTCATTGTTTTTAAAAAATATTTCATGTGCAGATTTTGCTTTGTTATTGTTTTATTGTACATATGTGTAGATAAATATTTTTCAAATCCTTAACTTCAGAAATGATTTGTTCCCAATACAAACTTCAACCGCTATTTCACCCCCTTCAAGTATGATTTTTGCGACAAAAAGTAGTCTATGCCTTTCTCTAAGGTCCAACTCATATCTATACCAAAATTCATCAAAATTGGTTCAGCTGTTTTAGCGTAAAAACGTAAAGACAAACAAACAGAGTTACTTTCGAATTTATAATATTAGTATGGATATTATAATATTGCACACACAGTATAACTATGATAATAGTATATCACTCTTCGATTCTACTATTTCTATGAAATAAAAGTGCCATATGGCACCATCTCTTATTAATAATATTGAACTTGGTCAAAACAAAATTTATGGTCTAATCAAAATTTATTTTAAAATATATCCGAAAATAACATTAAAAATTTAAGTAATAGTATAAAAAATGATTTAAAAGACAAAAAAATCGAAAGTGCATATTACAAGACTTCCGCGATACCATTCAGACAAAGAGAGACAATAGCATTCCCAAGGATGGTTGACGTCAGGCAGGCGGCCGGTCGTAAAACTTTTGCCAAATCCTATCAGCAGTACAGAGGATGTACTGCGCCGACCCCAAGTGATTGGGAAATGGACATGGAGAAGAAGAATATTGAACTTGGTAGGTTTGGTATCCTACTTGATTGGAAAACTAAGTAAAGCGTTAGATCCAAACTCTCTCTAAAATTTTCATGTGTTTCATTCGTTTCAAAAAACATGTAAAACGTCTAAGAGAAACTAATAAGTTTTTGAAAAACGTGTGATGTGACAAATGATTTATATTTGCGTTATGGAGTACGGTCTGATCTTCTTTGCATTGAGTGCACATCCAGCTCCTCAAAAAGGCTGAATTATTATCATTTTTATTATTATTATATTTAGATCCAAACACAAAAACAAATCAATGAGCACGAACTAACTATATACTTTTATGTTATACTTAATTATTATTTTAATTATACTATGTAGTTAATACTTTCGTAGATTTACGCGAATATTTAACATTTTAAATACTTATATATGATATTTTAATAGTTCTCGCGGATTTATTTTGATTCCCGAGAGGAGAGTGTTGAGTCTCTTCCGTGACCATGGTTGCTGTAAAGCATTTGAAAAAAAAAAACAAAATAAATCCACCAAAAAATACGAAATAATAATTTTATTTTAAAATACTATATAATTAATTAAAAAAAATAGCTCTTAAGGGTAACAAAATAAACTTAGCGTTAGGTACAGAATATAAAAAAAAACTGTATTTTTTTTTTGTCACTTAGAGTTTTCATCATTTCAAATAAATAAATTTTCTAGAAGAAACCAAAACTTTTAATATTATTATGCGGAAATGACACCGCATCATTCTGAAAATTACTTGACGTATTGGTACGAAAATTGAAAAAGACGTAGTCACAAAAACAATGTCACAATATACGTATTGTACGTACATAGAGTAATGTTAAACAGAAACTTTCAACAATAAATATAAATATAAATTAACCAAGATTAAATAATATAGACAACATTACAATTATTCTTCGTAAAAATTGTACCTTTTATTGTTCGAGAGAGAAAAAATATTAAAAAAATATATTTTGTAACCAAAAATTCACAACCTTATATTAAATAAATAAATAAATTTGTTGAAATATTAACACACAGCACCATTTAGTTCCTTGAAAAACTACGAAGTTTGTATTATGGATACTAGAAAGCTGATACGGTACACATATTTAACTTTTAATACACCCATGACTGGAGTACAAACATTCATGCTCATCACACAAATGAATGCCCTCAACGGGACTCGAACCCGCGACCGCTGGCACAGCAAGTAGGGTCACTACAAACTAAGCCAAACGTGTTATCAGACATTCTTATTCGTTTTATAAAAATATATTTGAAAATAAAACATAGCTAGTATTGTTGGACCATGATGCAATCTAGATAATAAGTATTTAATATGATTGTATTCCAGCTCACATTATACAATAAGCTGAATTACTCAATGCTAATTAAAAAACGTCATTAATAACCGTAAGTGTGGACGAGGCAAGGTCCTTACACTTTACTTGAAGCGTCTAACGATTTCAGTACTCTGTACAGTGTACAGTTTACTGACTGCATTAACTATATATATATATATATATGAAAATAATAAATCAATCATCTCAGTCTGTGACAAATCTGGACAAAGACCAGTGAAAATAATATTTTATTTATGTTTAAAAAAAATTTATACTCCATGGATTTTTGTTCTTAACGTGTCGGCTAGTTTGTGTGTTATAAATTAGATTGGAAACCTGCAAATTCAAAACGAAGGATTAAAGGTATGTCGTTTAAAATAATATTGTGGGAATAAAACAATTTCGAATGTCTTTAATTTAATTTAAACTTATGTATTTTTGTATTATTTATTTTTAACTTTTAATTCTAAATTTTTATGTAAAAAGAAAATATCAAAAAAAATCAAGAAAAAATAAAACAATTGAAAAGTAATGTTTACTACGATAAACGAATGTGTTCCCTTACTAGAACATGCACAAACAAAAAAAAATGATTATATAAATAGTATTTTAATAACATAAAATATCTCATATCTCGTACCCGAGCAGAGCGTGGGTGATAGTGAGATATTTTCCCGCAGTAAAAAGTACTCTATATGTTGACCCGGATAACAAGCAACATCATACCAAATTTTATCAAAATCTACTTAGTGATTTTTTCATGATGGGTTCCCAGACAAACAGACAGGCAGATGGAGAGTCAAAAATTCTAAAAGCTATCGATTCGGCCTCTGTATCGTTGATAATGACTATTGCAATAACATTTTCAAAAAAAAATTAATGTATAGATTCGAATCAGAATTTTATTATATGTATCTAGATAGATATTAAGTTGCCTGTTATGTTAAAAAACATAAATGGTATACCTATTTCCTACAGATAGGAACACCATTTACGTCTTTTAAGAGAACAGATCGGAACAAATAAAGTGAGAGATAATAATATTTGCGGAAACAAAGCAAATATCTTTATTTTTATTTTGAATCTTAAATTTAAAATAAATGAACGGAAAAATATTAAATATTTAATAATAAAATAAAAGCTTAGCAAACAAAAAACTTATAAATTTAAAAATTTATCATGTAAAATAAACCATTGTTTATATTTAATTACAATACGTTTTCTTCTTACTTATAAACTAATTGTGACACGCGGCTACGCTCGTGCGGTTTGAAACGTTAGCATATTTTTGTTGATGTGATTATAAATTCTTATAACACGCATGTATTTTAAATAATAATATAATGTCCTGGCCGATTCCGGCTACGGCGGCCAATCTCATTGAGATTAGCCAACTGCGCAGGAGATATTATAGTGCACAAGTGTATGCGCAGACACAAGTGCACTCTCTATTCCTGTCACTCTAATACTCCGGTGGGACGACCACTCAACACGACCGGTGAGAGTTAAGGCGCAAGACCGACGGCTTTATGTGCTCTCCGAAGCATAGGGGAGAAACACCGCCAACTTCTCAACTCCCGGCTACATCTGAAAATATCTTAAAAGATAAACTCAGTGATTAAACTTGGCCCGACCAGGGACTCGAACCCAGGAATTTCGGATCTGCGACCGTACATGCTAGCTACTACACCATTGAGGCAGTTAAAATAATAGTAACAAAATAATTGACACATTGACCCCTGCCCAACAATCAACGGTCTTGTAAAAATATGCAACTTTTATAACTAACACTTTTTACAATAACCTCAAAGTTTTCGAGATATTTGTAAAAAAACTCGATTTTTAACTGGTTTTTTATTTTTAATTTCTAGAATAATCTTTCCATTTTTATGAAACTAAGGGAATGTAATAAATAAACAAAAATGAAATTGAAATTTTTGTCCATTTCCGAGAAAAGTATGCTATATGGACTCGATAGGCTGAAAATCATCCCCAACTTCAAGTGGGCGTTTACATTTAAAAAAAAATTCATTCTATTTCTAGATAGGGCTTATTCTTTTCGTCTTGAACTCAACTTTTTGAAAATATAAAAACATTGTATAGTCATCTTGTAAAAACACCCTTAAAAATTAAAAAAAAATTGAGAAATCGATAATATTTACTTTGTAAACTACATTTTTTTCAATTATCATTGAAGAAGTGCACTTTATTGACTCAATTTTTATAAACCCATCATACCAATGTATTTTTCAGGAAAAAACGAAAAAAACGGCGTCCTTAAGTTTTTAATTTGACGCTTATTATTTATACAATGTCGCCGTAAATTTCCAACTTTTCAATTTGATGAATCATGAAAAAATAATAAAAGTTGGAATTCACGTATAATACAAAAAGAAACAAATAGAATAATATAGGAAAAAAACATTGTTTTTAAAATTATTTTATTATTGCATACAATTATGTAGTAAGTCATCATGTTCTTGACTCCAGATGTAATATATAATTGAGAACTATAATTTACTATGAAATTGATGTGTAGGAAATATGTTATTTATATTAAAATAAATAGCAATTCAAAAATGTGTTTAATTGTATTCAGCCATTTTTAACGTCCCACTACTGGGCACGGGCCTCCCGGTGTGCCCCCAGCATATCAGGTCATAGTCCACCACGCTGGCCAAGTGCGGGTTGGTTTTAAATCCAAAATATAAAAAAACGTTAAAAGTTAAAATTAAATAATCCGGAGTCCAACGAGACTCCGGATTCGTCAAAATATAAGAACTGAGTCCTGTATATTCTAGAAAATTTCTATAAAGCCTAAAAAATGACTGTATTGTTTTTGTATTGTACAGCTTCAAGGATACAAATGATAAATTCACTGAAAAAAGCCACAATCGGCTCATAAATATGTTTACATATTTTACTTTTATTCACTTAAAATTATAGCTAGCTATTTAGATGAGCTTTAGTGTTATCAGTAAAAAAAACATTTTTCTATATAGGTAGGTAAAGACACGACGACACTTTTGACGAAACGTTCGGCTCAGTTTGTAGTAACCTCACTTGCTGTGCCAGCGGTCGCGGGTTCGAATTCCGCTGGGGGCATTCATTTGTGTGATGAGAACGAATGTTTGTACTCCGGTCATGGGTGTTTATATTTTTAATATGTATGTATTTAAAGATATACAATATGTGTAGTGTATCAACTATCTGGTATCCATAACACAGGCCTTGTAGCTTACCATGGAACTAGATGGTGCTGTGTGTTAATGTCCCAACATATTTATTTGTTTACTTATTTATAAGTGACGCTTCAGGCTGAAATGGCTGGACAGTTTTAGATGAGATTTAGTACATAGATATACCTGGAGTAACACATAGGCTACTGTTAGGCCATTATGAACGCACCCGAGCGAAGCAAGGATAAATTGCTAGAAAAATTTATATTATCTAAACTAACATTTCCTCTTGGAAAGATTTTTTGTTTGTTTATATCGAATAGGGGGTGAAAATGGGCATGACAGTTTGTATGGGGAATCAACATAGGGACGAATCCGAGCGAAGCGAGGTTGAGTAGCTAATAAACTATATAGCTCTTACATTAACACTGATTTTTATTTAAAACTTTATGTTAATTCTTAAGTATTAAGGTAAAACACTATTGTTATTCTAACCTCATAATCCATTATGTCAAGTGCAATTACAAAAATTATTTCATAAGCAACCTTCTTTTAACAACCTCGCTCGTGTATACTCTCGGTAGGGTCACTGTCGCGTTCTAAATATAGAGTCAATACTAATGATACGGCAGTGGTAGCCCAGTTGTAATGCGCTCGCTTGAGAAACCAAGTGAAGCGAGTTCAAATCCCGAGTCTCGCACCTCTAATATTTTCATGTGCGAATGACATTTCCAATATTTTCCACTTGTCTTACGGTGAACGAAAACACCGTGAAGAAACTTGCATGTCTGAGAGAACCTAGTAAGTTTCGAAAGACATGTGAAGTCCGACAACCCTCTATACTATGGCCTGTTCCCCCTTGTATTGAAGTTAGGCCTGTGCCCAACAATGGGAGCTGAGGTCTTGAGTTCGAGTCCCGTAAAGAGACACTATCAAGTTCCAAATATAAGAGTTAATGCTAAACGATATACCCTAAATCCGCCTCTCTAAGAGACGTCTTGAAATAGATTTAGGTATGTGCCTCGACTGGTACTTGGTGCTTCGTTAACACTGCCTCGTACGTCTGCACATAGTACCTATAGTTCTGAGTTCGAATCCCGGATCAGCCAAAAGTTGTAACTGGGTTTTTCTATCACACTCAGTAGGGTCCCAGATTTAGGAAACTGGCAATGTTCACACTTCATGCCTAACACCTGAGCCGAGTTCTGACTAGAAAATACGAAAACCTAATAAGTCTACATACACATTTTTGCATTTTCAATATAACATTCTAGTACACATTTATTTATAGGCATTGAATCTGAGTCCTTTAGTGAATTTCCAACATATATTTGGCAACTTGACCTTCCAAAACTACCGTACATACAACCTAGGTCACTGCCGTGTCCTACATCGGAGATATGCTAACTCCATTACAATCTTTTTTTTTGTTTAATCTCATTAAATTTGCAGCTATTATGGTAATCATCTAGCCAATAGTCTAACACTAACGTAATTTTTACATACTTCAACTAGCAAGTACCTTAGTTACCTCAGTCTCTATCTAAATCTCGCGTGTCCTCCAACAAACAATACAATATGCAAGTGTGCAGATTTTTTATTACCGATAGTTGTAAAATACTTGAGTTTTTTATGAGTGGTCTCAAACTTTTGATCGGCAGTGTACATATACGCAAAATACCACGACGACCTGTTGCTCTATTGTTGCATTAAATCATGAACTACTAATCCGATTTAAAAAATTCTTTTTGCTTTAAATAGCCCATTTAAGTAAGGTTATAGGCTATATATTATCTCGAAAAAATGCACAGTTCCCGTGGGATAGATATGTTTTTGTCTAGGGACGAAGCCGAAGCGAAGCAAGGTAGCCAATAAATGTCTTACATCTAGGCACCCGAGCGAAGCAAGACTAATTTGCTAGTACTACATTTTATGAAAAAACCAAACGCACGGAAGATGGCTCGGAGGAATGTTATTGTGCATGAATATTGAGCAAAGACACGCGTTGCACGGGATATTGCATCAAGGTTTTAAAAATCGTTTGTTTCAGAAGTACTTATAATATGGAAATGGCCGAAATAAAATATGTATATAATTGCACATGTTAGTATTAATCTAGTAAACGATCATATTCAAATTTATAGAAATATTGTAATTTATAATTTAACTTTATAAAAAAAGATAATTAAATAATATCAGTCCCGCTGAGTTTCTTTAGCCAGGTCTTCTCAGGTTTGAGGCTTCTTCTTTCGGAACTGGTAGTAGACTCATGACGTTCAGTAAAAAATTGTAATAATTTAATACTGAATAAAATATTTTGAATTTGAATATTGTTATAACAAAATGCATTCATAATTTTTTTAGGATATGAGACTGCCTATATAGACCAATCGGAATCCGTTTATTTTTAAGAGAAAAAAATTTATTCAGAACCCGAAGTTTTATGATTTTAAAATGTTAGCAGGTATATAAGGAATAGAAATTCGTAAAATGCCCCACATGCCCAGCTACCCCCGAGAAAGGGGGGGACGCAAAGCGTTGAAAAATAGTTTTTTTTTTCAATTTCCGGCTTACTATGAGGTTCTGTCAAAAAATGTTTTCTACAAAAGTTGTAGGTGTAGTAAAAATCTACAACTTTTATACTAGCACTTTTTACAATAACCTCAAAGTTTTCGAGATATTTGCAAAAAACTCGGTTTTTAACTGTTTCTTGATTTTTTATTTTTTATTTCTAGAATAATGTTTTCATTTCCATGAAAATAAGGGAATGTAATCTTCGAAATACATATAATAAATAAAAAAAATGAAATTGAAATGTTTTGCCATTTCCGAGAAAAGTATGTTTATAGTCTCGATAGCCTGAAAATCACCCCCAAATTCAAGTGGGTGTTTCATTTTTAACATTTTTTATGATTTTTTAACAAAACTATAACTAAATTTTGTAAATATCAACTTAATTTTTTTTTAAATATAAATTTTAACTAATGAATAAACAAAATTAGATTATGAACGAATTTCATTTCTTTCTGTTATTACCTTAAAATCAAATTTACGTGCTGACATATAAAAATCATAAAACTTCAGGTTTTCAATATTTTGTTCCCAAAACGCATTCCGATTAGGCTAATAATGTTTCCCAATAAATAGATTACAAAATGTACAAATAAATATTTCCAGATCGGACTTTTCTCTACAGTTGTACCTTAAAATCATAAAATAGGCAAAGAAAAACCAGTTCAGTACCTTTTTGTCTTCTGTTTGTGTATCGATTTTCTTTCTTTTTTTGTGTAATAGCTATTGACGAGCTTTAGTGTTATCCGTAAAAAAATCTGAAAAACGTTAGTGTCTTTTATATAGATACGTATATTCTATTCATAATACAAGTTTTTAAAATGTTCAATAATGATTATAGTCGAATTTCGGTTACCTTTTCTAATTAAATTGTTTCGAGTCAAATATCGACCCGAATTTGATCTTTTAGCATGCAGTATAGATCATTATTATTATGAAGTTTGGAAAAGCCGTCACAATCAGACACTTTTTATAGTATATTATGATGTAAAATAGATATATTAGATAATTATACAGTATCACTTGAACCGAACATAACAACAAACAATAGAACAGGAAAAAAACTTAAGAAAAACTGGCAGATATCTAAACAATGTAAAATCAAAATAAAAAAATCTAATATGTAAAGCTGTAGAGTTTGTTTGTATGAAGATGCTAATCTTTGAAACTGCCAGTTTGATATTTAAAACACTTTTTGGATTTTGTAGTCTACTACGATTAATCGGCTTTGCCCGCGTTCAAACTTCTGACCACTACCAAACTTCACAGGATCACCTACTAGGCTAAAGATTTTCTGAAATTTCATCAAAATCGTTCCATCCGTTTTGAAGACCATAGGGAACATAAATACACATGTATAGATTTATTTAATAAGGTTCTAGAATATTTAACATTGCGCTACGACTTTTAATAGCAACGTAATTATACGTAGTATACCTAATATACATATTACTCGTATATGGTTTTACAATTATGTATGGAAGTCTCCCCGATTTGTTAACTTTTATGATTACTGCTCCGCTCTCTTAGGTAGTAGCATGATTCTATATATCCTATAGCCTTCCTCAACAAACGGGCTATCTAATGCAAAAAGATTTTTTTTAATCGGATTAGTAAGTTTCTGAGATTATCGCATTCAAACAAACAAACAAATAAACATAAAAACGAACGAACGAACGAACGAACGAACAAAACATGCAAATAGATTCTGCTTCTTTATAATATTAGTATAGATAAAATACGCGAGCAGAACCACGGGCAACACGAGTTGAAGTCAACTAAAGGAACAAAAACCAGAACAAAATATTTATTTATTACAAAATAAAAATGAATGACGCATTACAGTTTTGTTAGCATCAGACAGGTCAAGACTTTATTTTTCTTTACTTGTACTATAAATAATTTCGTTTAGAAAAAACAAACAAACAAATACTTTGCGTAATATTTGTTAGGAAAACAAATCTATCCCTCGGGAACCGTATATTTTTCCGGGATAAAAAGTAATCTATGTGTTATTCTAGACTATAAATCTATCTCTGTGCCAAATTTCATCCAGATCCGTTCAGCCGTTCTAACGTGAAAATGTAACAAATATACATACATACTCACAAACTTACTAGATTTAAAATTTGATTCAACAATATTAATTTCTCATAATAATATGTTTTTTCAACGGTACAATTTAGATTGGCACAGTAATTCCATCTAATTTTCAACCGACTTCAAAAAGGAGGAGGTTCTCAATTCGACTGTATTTTTTTTTTTTTTTATGTTTGTTACCTCAGAACTCCGTCATTTATTAACCGATTTGGACAAGTTTTGTTTTGTTTGAAAGGGTATACTTCCAGATTGGTCCCATTTAAATTTCAAAAAAAATACCACCCCTAAGGGTGGAAAAACAACTAATAATGAATTTAACCTACTTCTAATTGTCATATTGACTTGAAACTTTGCAAGTATTTCTATTTCCGTTGATAGTACAGTGGTTCGGTGTTGTTGACCTGATCTGATGGCAAGGCCAGAAGGTGGATAGGTGGAACTCTTCAACGGCTAATAGTAGATACTTTGAGTTTGGGCTTATTTTGTTTAATTTGACAAGCCTAACACGTTAGAATCCTTACTTTGCTACTACTGTCTACACTAAAAAGGGAAAAATAAAAACTTTTTAACAAAAAATAAAAACCGACTTCAAACAAAAGCACTAAAAAGTAAAAAATAACTGATTGGTAGTTTTCATTTACTATACATACCTAATCAAATATTTTCGAAGTCGGTGTGCTTTGCTTTGTATGAGCTGGCACCGATTTCGAAAATATTTGATTAGGTATGTATTTAATAGGTAGGCTTTAATTACTTAGCCAAAGCACACCGACTTCGAAAATATTTGATTAGGTATGTATAGTAAATGAAAACTACCAATCAGTTATTTTTTACTTTTTAGTGCTTTTGTTTGAAGTCGGTTTTTATTTTTTGTTAAAAAGTTTTTATGTACACTTTCTTTTTAAATAAAACTATCTTTTCGGATTATTTCGCGGATTTATTTTGATTTTTGGTTCCCGACGTTTCGAATGCTTTACAGCATCCATGGTCACGGGAGAGACTGAGGTGTTACATGTCTTGAACGTATAGTTGTTACAGACAGCCTACCCACAATTAACAAAATCATTCGCGTCAATCTAAGAAAACACTTTCTTTTTGTTTTTTGTATCTTTTAAAAACTATTACACTACAATGTATTTAAATGTTTCTTCAACTTACTAGTTTCCCTTCAATAAATTATTGTTATTAACATATAAATTACGACCGGCTCACCCTCGCTTCGCTCGGGTTCGTCCCTAGGTGCGTTTTAACGGTTAGTATGGAATAGATAGACTATATACTATATGATATATAGCCTATAATCTTCTTCAGCAAACGAGTAATTTAATACAAAAAGAATTTTTCAAATCGGATTAGTAGTTCCTGAGACTAGCGCGTCCAAATAAACAAACTCTTATATATTATCCATACTTAATATTATAAATGTGAAAGTGTGTTTGTTTGTTTGTCCTTCTTTCACGTCGAAACTGAGTAACGGATTGGAGTGGTTTTTTGTGTGAAGTTAGTTGGAAGGCTGAAATGACATATAGGCTACTTTTTTGTCGCGGGAGATTATCTCATTTTCGCGAGAAAACACGTTATAATACAACCCAAAAAATAATTTATGATTAGAATAACTTGAAAATTAGTATTACTGCTCCTCAATACAATTAAATAGTACGTGTTTTAGCTTTTCCCGAAATTCATCCCTTATGCGGGTAAAATGGGGGATGAAAGTTTGTATAGAACCCATATTTTAAATTTTTGTGCAGTTGTATTGCGAGCGAAGCCGCGGGTTCTGCTAGTACATATATAATATAAAACATTGTATACATTTATAGTGTATGTTATTGATGATTGAATTAGCTGTTAGAGACAGAGAAACTGACTGCTTCAGTTCACGCTACAATGTCTAATTTTTCAATAGGTCTATTATTATAATATTATTAATTATAATACTCACTTTCGCTGAAATATCTAGAATATAATATACCAGTGTAGAATATAATACTAGTGACTTAACCTCGCTTTGCTTCGGTTCATCCAAAAGTGCCTTAGTCCAGTGCAGTAGCCTTCAATTCCTAGTCTATCTGTATACTGAGTTTCATCCAAATCAGTCCAGCGTTTTAGTGTAACGAAATCATAGACATACACACATATACAAACTTCTAAAAGTATAATAGAACATATTATGTAGTGAGATTTTTTAAATGACTGTATATTTAGATAATTAAAATGCATAATGTTCTCGACTTTTGGATATCACAATACAATGTATTGTGATAATTGCATCACTCTATATGTAACTTACGAGTATATTTTGTATGCAACTGCAATTAATATGTAATACTAGCATTGCCCGCGGCTCCGCCCGCGTTCTAATGACCAAAACCCAAATAAAATAGCGCTATTGTTTTTTTTTTCAAGATAAGCTATTTTTAATAATTTTTGCCTTATTTAGTAAGTTACCTTGCTAAAATATAACCAGTTTTTGTATTTTTTCTCAGAAATAAAATGTTTTCCTGCGGTAAAAAGTATCCTATATGTTGACCCAAATAACCAGCTATCACCATACCAAATTTCATCAAAATCCCTACAGTGGTTTTTCTGTGATGCGATAACAAACAGACAGACAGACAAAAATTCTAAAGACTATAGATTCGGTCTCTCTATAATAATGTCTATTTCAATAAGATTTTCCAAAAAATACTTAATGTACAGATTTGACTTACTTACAATTTTATTATATGTATATAGATTGTGCGAACAACATTTGTAATTGTTAATTAACATTTGAGATTTACAAGCTTACTCAACAAAATATAATCAAGATGAATCGGTTAATGTAATTCTAAATTGTAATTAAAAGGATTTCAGCTTAAGAAACGAACACAATATGTTTTTAACTGAGTTCCGTACATTCTCAATTCCATTGTAGTTTTCTGTGTCTAATATACATAGCTAGTATCGCTCGATTCGACCATAATCTTTGAAGTTATACTTCTTTTGGCACGTTTGGAAAAAAAAATGAGAGTAACATTTTTACGATTCACGCGCACACCGACAGCCAAAAAGCGACATGATGAAGTTTTTGTTCTGTAACGCCAAAGAAGTATAACTTCTTACGTGCGTACATAACACGTTTTTTTATTGATAACACTAAAGTTCGTCAATGGCTAAGTGGAGAAAAAAGTGGAAAAAAATGTACTGAACTGTTTTTTTCTTCGCCTATTTATTTATAGAGTTCTTTGATTGTCTGTTTAAGTATTGCTAAAATAATAACAACCTTTATGAAAGTATATCTTTTCGTTGGTAACCGTAGATATCCAAATCGATTAAATCGATAACTTAATCGGCATCCAAATCGATTTAATCGATTCGATGACTCAAGATCGAAGAAAGAAGATTCAGATATATTTTAAACGGAGAACACGTAATGTTCCCATGCGAAAGATATGTTAGTCTCTTTACTTTCAGGCCATAAGGATCAGGCCATAGTCCACCACGCTGGCCAAGTGTGGACTGGCGGACTTCACATGTCTTTCGAAATCTTGCTATCTTGGTTCTCTCAGAGATGCAGGTTTCCTCATTATGTTTTTGTTTACTGTGAAGCAAATGGTAATCATGTTAGACATTATGAGGTGCGAGAACCGAGATTTGAACTCACATCACTCGATTTCTAAAGCGAGCGCGTTACCACTGGGCTACCACTGGCTTCTCTTTACTTTACCCTAACTTTAATGCATGTTTAAAGTGTTTATACAATATCACTAGAATGACCATAACCTACATGAGTTTTATTAGCCTAATGACCAAAGTAGGCATTTCACAATATTTACTAAAGTTGACCTTAACCACTACACTACTCGAGATGAAGTGCCATATTATTCATTTGGTAAATCACGCATATACTGAATTTACTGTTAGCCTTTTCATGATTTCACTAATAAAATTTTAAGGTCAAAACTAACAATGTAAATAACAATAATATAAGAGAACAACATTTCTATCTTGTTGTTGTTCTTAGATTTACACGAATATTAAATATTTTTAAAATTATCTTTTAGAATTTTTTCGCGGATTTCCGAATGCTTTAGAGCGCTCAGTCTAAAAGATAGTTTTATTTAAACATAACTGTTTTTTTATTATTTGAATGAATTATGATTTATAGTTCACTCATATATTTTATACATATATGGTTAAATCTAATAATTTAAATAAGTATAAGAACAAAAACTCTAAATGTTTCTCTTTTAATATTTTTATTCTGCATGTGTTTATACTTCACTATATACCTAACAGTAAATTAAAAATGATAAGCCGATAGCAAAATGGGTTTCGGTAGAGATGAAAGAGTATACTCGCACTAAAAGTATTTTAGATTTGACCTAAAGTTCCATACAAATATTTGATTCTTGTCTGTAATTTAGCGTGCTTGTTATTTTAAGAGGTGACCAGCTTAACGGATATAAGTTTTTAGAAATGAAATTGCTTATATCTTGAATTTATATATCGACATGTTTACCAACAAAATATATTTGTACGTATATCCTTAAAATTATTGAGCAGATACAAAAATACTAAAAGGTGAGTTCGATGCACTTAAAGCCTAAGCAAAGAACGATGGTCTAGACTAGTCTATTAAATAAGTACTAAATATTACCGGCAAACTCCTTACTTCATGTTTATTACAAGGTTCATTAATAATTATAATAATTATCTATTGCATTCAAAGCTAACTTAACACGCACAACCTAAAACGTAACGTTATTGTAATACTTACAGGGTTATTTATTCTAATGTTTTTTTATTATAATGAGATGAATATTATGAATCTAGTAGATTATAAATAGGTATTTATATTAAAAAAGGTCAGTTCAAGTAAGTTTTACATCCTTAAAGGTGGTTTTTTTTGTGTAATTTAAAAAACATAAAAAATCTATCAATGTGGGTAAAATTATCGCGTGACACCCATTAAAAATACAGTTGAACTGAGTAATTTCCCATTTTTGAAATTGGTAAAAAAATATAACAAATAAGAAGTATAATATTTTCGATTAAGCCAACCTTCTTATTTCCTCTATTCCACGGTAACATCACAGTTGATTTACCTCTGCCTAACGGTTAGGCGGCGAGTAACACTGTTAGTAAATAGTAATACCTAACATTTTGCCTGACTCGAGGCTCGAACCTAGGACTCCAGGATCTGAAAATGCTAACTACTAGGTCGTTGGGCGTGCCTAGAGTTTATCTATACAGATAAATAAAATGAAATGTCTGTTTGTAATGTCAAAGTAATAGCCTTTTACTAAATATGAAATTATATACGGTACTTATAAGAAAAACAATTTTTAAAATTTTTGTCATTCTGTCTGTTTGTTCTAGCTTATCTCTGAAACGGCTGGACTGATTTTGACGGGACTTTCACTGGCAGGTAGCTGATTTTATAAGAAATAACTAAGGCTACGTTTATTTTAGAAAAAAAAAATTGGGTTTCGTTAAAAAAAAAACTAAACGTACCTAGAGACGGACCCGAGCAAAGCAAGAGTAAGTCGCTAGCAGTTAATAGTTAAATAATAAATATGAAAAAAAAACTATTTAATATCAATACTATTTTTGTGTGAACTAAATTATGACGACACGTTTGGCTCAGTTTGTAGTGACCCTACTTGCTCTGCCGATGGTCGCGGGTTCGAGTCCCCCTGGGGGCATTCATTTGTGTGATGAGCACGATTGTTTGTACTCCAGTCATGGGTGTTTATATTTATAATATGTATGTATTTAAAGCTATATATGTGTAGTGTATCAACTATCTGGTACCCATAACACAGGCCTCGTAGCTTACCATGGAACTAGATGGTGTTATGTGTTAATGTCCCAACATATTTATATATTTTATTTATTTATCATATTTGTATCATATCATTGACTGGTTGTCATAATATTCTTACGATAAAATAAAACTAAAAAACGACCCTAATATTACTACTAACGCCATCTATCAGAAGCTTTCAAAACTTTTACGAGAAAGGTTCTTTTTGAAGTCGCATTCAGCTTAGAAAATATCCTTTTATTTTGTCATGCAGTATACATAGAAACTTTAATTTACCCAAATATACTAATTCATTTTAATTTGTTATAGAATCTATTTACCGTTTACGTTTAAATAAATTCGTGCATTCAAATATTTGTATACGATATTATATGCAGATGTTGTCTTATAGGAATTTGTAGAAATGCATCTCAGATTTATGTGAATATTTGACATTTTAATTAAAACTATTTTTTGACATTTTTCACGCGTTTTTACGTTTGCATTTTCATGAGAGTTCCCATGTCAGAGACATTAGTGGAAATAATTTTGATAAAACTTCGCCAACAATATAGAAACACTTTTTTTACACTAAACGTCACTTTTAACATTTCAATATTTCTGATTTATGGAATCAATCAATTTTGCGAACTCTTCTTTGACCACTATAAACACGTTGTACTATAAAACATTTGAAACAAAAAAATCTAAATAAATCCGCGAAAAAATCCGATAAAACAGTTTTATTTAGAACTAGGGGCACTCCCTCGCTTCGCTCGGGTTCGCCTCTAGTAAGACTAAAACAAACCTATCCCACGGTAACCGTACATTTTTCCCGCATAAAAAGTAGCCTATGTATTATTCCAGACTATAATCTATCTCTGTGCCAAATTTCATCCAGATCCGTTCAGCTGTTCTGGCGTCAAATAGTAACAAACATACATCCATACTCACAAACTTTCACATTTATAATATTAGTATAGATTTCAAGTATTCGCGTAAATCTAACAAAGTATTAGGTAAATAAGTAAAAATGTAATAACACAATCCCGAAACCGTAGCCTTTGTTACTCTTTATAACATCAGCTATCTGCCAGTGAAAGTCCCGTCAAAATTCGTCCAGCCGTTTTGGAGATTAGCCGGAACAAACAGACAGACAATATTTTAAACATTGTTTTTTTTATTAGTACCGAATATACTTTGATATGCATTTAGAAAAAAGCTATCATTTTGACATTACAAACAGACACTACAATTTTATTTATCTGTATAGATGTCAAATGTGTAGGCAATAAATACTTATTTAATTAAATTATACACAAAGAGCCACACCTGCATTTTGATATAGCACAATTAGCACTTAAAAAAATTACAAGAGAAAAGTCAATGTAATACATGTGAAAATTAGAAACCTATGAAGGTTATTGCTATTTAGCGACATTGACCAATTTATCTACTGTAGGCTGTTTTAACATCTCGCACAGTTCTCAACGTTGTATCGGTGAATGTTGGGTTTGATTCTCACTTGAGACAGTCTCACACTATAAGATAAAATTAGTATGTTTGTATGTAGTAAATAATCTTGATAAGAAAAAAACTTTAATTATGGCAGTGAAGTCATGAGCAAAACTAGTTATTTATGAATAGTAAAAAAATCGTGATAAATACAACAAAAAAGCAATGAGGCAGTAGTAGCCCAGTTGTAAGGTGCGCGCTTGGGAAATCGAGTGCAGCGGGTTCAAATCCCGGATCTCGCACTCGATATTTTTATGTGCCTTACGGTGAAGGAAACCTGCATGTCTGAGAGAACATAGCAAGTTTTCGACGGATAAGTGAAGTCCGCCAACCCGCACTTGGCCAGCGTGGTAGCCTGAGCCTCATCGTATTGAAGGGAGGCCCGTGCCCAGCAGTGGGACGTTAAAAAAAAAGGAATGAATACATACAACATAAAAATTATAGATATTTAATACCTACTGACTTAATAAACAATAAAAATATTATTTTCAAATGAATTAAATATTTTATCAGTTGAGTTATTTATGGTCTATATAACTTAAATGTATACGAGTGAAAGGTGGTTTATTACTTAAAGAAAAGTTGCTTATTTATGTACATTGTAAAAGTGTTAAATTTGCTTAATTAAACTTTTTCGAACTTATCTCCAACAGATATTTATTTTAATTTATTATTATAGTAGCTACGTTTTAACGGTTAGTACGGAATGGTAGAATATATATACATAAATAATATATAAACTAAACAGTTCTAAACTTTTCGATTTTGTAGCTTTTTTGGGTTTTTCCTTTTTTTTTTTACTTAAACCACCCCTGATACACCGTCAACAAAACTAAAAAAGAATCATTCAAATCGGTCCGTCCAGCCGTTTTTGAATTTTAGCGAGTATAACGAATGACAATTGATTTATATATATATATATAAGATATATAGGTAGATAGGTAGGTATATATATTATATATTGTAATATATATTGTAATATATTTCACAATTAAAAACATGTATCTAAAAAAACGTCAGTTACTTCCAGCTTTCAAATTAATAATCATAAGTCATTTTTGTGGTTATGTTATACTATTGCTACGAGTATTATTTAAAAAGGCAAATTTAAATTGTAGATTTTGCGGAAACAGAAGATTGAATAAATCGTTTCTCATGTATTGCATTTAACAGTAGAAAAATTATTCTAAGAATGTTAGATGAAAAATGGTTTAAAATGTCTTTCGATTTTAATATTTTTTCATAAAATAACACTTTCTTAGATTTATGCGAATATTTGACATTTTAAATAAAACTATGTTTTCGGATTCTCTCCTGTGGCCATGATTGCTGTAAAGCATTCGAAAAGTTGGGAACCAAAAATCCAAATAAATCCGCGAAAAAATCCGAAAAGATAGTTTTATTAAAAAAAATCATAATATAAAAATATAAAATACTAGCATTGCCCGCGGCTCCGCTCGCGTTCAGATGACCAAAATTCAAATTCTTAGATTTTACATGTTAGTTTACTCTTAGAATGCAGTTTGTGTATTTTTTCTCAGAAATGAGATATTAAAAGTATACTATATGTTGATTCGAACTCGCGACCGCTGTCACGGCAAGTAGGGTCACAAACTAAGCCAAACGTGTCGTCAAAATTAATTACTTGTTAATGTACGTAACTTTCGTATTGCTCTCTTTTAAATTATATAGACATAAAATAATACATGATGTATATGTATATATATATATATATATATATATATATATATATATATATATATATATATATATATATATATATATATATATATATAATGCACTAGCGACTTAGCTTCGCTTCGCTCTGGTGCGTCCTTAATTACGTTTTGAATAGATAAAAATAGTGATTGCGAATATACCTTATGGTAGGCATATGCTATTGTGGACTTTTATGTCGACCTTTTTAAGACTTACAATTTTCTAGTACGCTGTTTTAATTTATTTCTTAAGGTTTAGCCAGGATTAGCCATGGAAATTTCTAAGGGCGACTCGACAGAACCAGTTATTGTGTTTTCCCGTGGGAATGAAAGATTTTCCTGTAGGAGGATGTTGATCAGAGTAATAAGTTATTACTCGGTAAATCGGTTCACCACCTTTTGCTTGAAACGCAAACATATATACGACAAACAGACATACAAACAAATAAATGATATAACTATTATTTTGGGGTCTATATTCTGTAGACAATACGTAACAGTCATTGTTTTAAACTAATTTGTGAATAGATTTCGCTTTCTTACTATTTTATTATATGTACGTATATTTTATCTTTCTATGAACAGTTTTTGATGTAAATATTACTTACTCAATAAGTTTGAACTTAATGACGTATTGATTTTGTTCTTTACACATAGTATATACCTATCATTTACACTTATTTCTTTACATTTCTTCATATATGTAGTTATTTCGACTGATGTTTTATTGATTATGATGACAATATTGCATCAAAAAACAAAAAAAAAACATATAAACTTTAAACATATTCATACTTACCAATATATTTCAAAATTAAAATATCTTTTTTGGATTTACGCGAATATTTGACATTTTAAATAAAACTATCTTTTCGGATTATTTCGCGAATTTATTTTGATTTTTGGTTCCCGACGTTTCGAATGCTTTACAGCAATTATGGTCACGGAAGAGACTGAGGTGTTACATGTCTATTCTTCTTAGTCTATTCTATTCATATATTATGCTTTCCTTAAATTTTCAATAAAGATTATAGTCGAATTTCGACACTTGTTTAAAGCAAATCTTTATTTGTTGTTGGCTAGTTTACTCTATTTAATCACTTAGGTGTATGGCCAATAGCTTTACAATCTATACATATAATAAAATTGTAACTAAGCCGAATCTGTACATTAAATATTTTTTTGACATTATTTTCGATACAGAGGCCGAATCTATAGTTTTTAGAATTTTTGTCTGTCTGTCTGTCTGTCTGTTTGTCTGTCTGGGAATGCATCATGAGAAAACCACTAAACAGATTCTGATGTAATTTGATATGATGATAGCTATTTATCCAGGTCAACACATAGAATACTTTTTACTGCGGGAAAATATATCATCTCTGAGAAATCTATACTAACCTTAAAACGTAGGGAAAAACTCGAACGGAGCGAGGGTGTCGCTAGTAAAATATAAAAACGTCACTCATGAAAAATTTAACTCCTAAGTAGCCAGTGCTACTACAAAACTACTTTGCGTATAACACGACCGTCCGATAGATAACTAAAGGAGGCACAAAAAATTAAATTTCAATAATACAGGTTTTAATACAAAATAACTTTTTTTTTATATTATCATGCATTTCTATATATAAAAAAGTTAATATATATGTATATCAAAAACCGACCATAAATATAGAAAACCTTTCAAATTAGTTACAATACAAGATGAAACGAAACAAACACCGTAAAATACAATTGATGTGTTGCGGAAATGATAACCTTATTGCTGTAATAAAGAATGTAATTTTAGTTAGCGCAACAAGTAGTTACGTCCTTGTTCGCGGGGGGTGGGACCGCGTATTGGTTAGCCGGTGGCGCGAGTTTCAATTGCAGAGTCGTAACCAGCGCGTGCGCACTTTCCAAGCTTTCGCTCTCATCGATGTCAGCCTGTTTTTACAAAACGATATGACGATCTGCCAAATACGACGGTAAATGTTACTGAATAAATGAAATTTTACCTTAGTAATAAACGTGATGTTTATTTTTTTATAATTTAACAAAAAAATGTCGATTTTCAGTTATTTTTATGTATTTTTTTTTTGTTTACAGGTGACAGCTTGCGACCTGCAAATTGTTACCGAGAAGTGACTTTGTAAAACAAAGTGCGAGTGAAGTGTGTGTGGCTTATTACATAGTGTGCAAGTGAAAGACTTTTTCCAAAATGTCCGGTTTTGTTAAAATAGCCATAGATGACTATTATTCAGATAATAACTGGACGGAAATCATTACTAAGTATTGGATGCTAGCGGAAAGAGTCTCAGGTAAGATAAAATTAGTTTATTAATACGTAAATCAAGTTAATTCAAAGTCAATCGCGTCAACGGTCAATATATCATACAAAATTCCTTTTAGAAAGTAACATGTTATTAATAAGCAGAATTATAAAACTTACTTCCGCCTGTTTTTTATATAAATTGGACTACTTACAAAAAAAATAGATATATTGATAGTTCAAGATAATCAATTACTTGTATTTAAGACAAGGTATAATTTAAAAAAAAATGAAAATGATACCAAAATGAATGGAAATATTAAGATCGTACCTCTTTCAATACTTTTAACTTAATAAGTGTACTAAGTTCAAAATCAACGTAAAGTTAATTAATTATGGGTTTATTATTATGTAATAAAATTAATAATAAAGTTAATAATAAAATAATATAATAAAATTAATTAATAATAGGGGTTGAAACCCCTAGGGGTAGATTTATTATTTAATATTTGTATGGATATATCTTTGTACTAGACGAACCCTTTGTTTTATACCTTATATTTCGAAATCTGTTAAGATATTATTCTTTTAAACAATATTAATAATAATGACATCCAGTTTTATTTTGTATCATGAGTTCGCAAAATAATGTAATTTAACTTAGAGAGTATCTGCAAATGTCACAAAGCCTTTCATTTTGTGTTGAAATAAACTAACTCAAGCGAAAGCTGTTTTAAAGATATAAAAGAACTCAGTGTGAGAGGAATGTTTAGACAGAATAAAAAATTACAATAAGTATGATGAGAATGGTATGTATGTCGTATAAATGGATGTCAGGGATGATAAGTTATTCATTAAAATAATATAATGGAGAGTTTAAATAAAATTATCTTTTCGGGATTTTTTCGCGGATTTATTTTGATTTTTTGCTCTTGACGTTTCGAATGCTTTACAGCAATCATTTTTATGGGAGATACTAAGGTTTTAGACATCTCAAAGGTATAATATAGTTGGTACAGACAGCCTACCCATAAAATTACAAAATGAATTCATAAATGGCACCAAAGTACCTTACAATATTTGTTAATTTTAATTTTAAACATTTTTTTTTTTTGGTTTTAAGAATATGTTTTATAATTGAACATGGAAATATTATTTATTTAATTTTAGCTTTTATTATTATAATTATTTCAATTGTTTAGAAAACTTTATTAATTAAGTAGTCTCATTCAGTGTTGCTTTTGTTATATTTATAAACATAGAGAAAATAAAATATGAATTATTCAAGTTTGCTATTCTTTAAAATCAAAATATTAAGCAACACTATTGTACGTTTACGAATGAAAATACGCACAGTAAAGACTTACTACATCTAACTGTCTGTTATGTTTAATTTTGTTATTGTCTGTAATAACTACTTACGTCCATATAATATATAATACCTTTGAGACATCTAAAACCTTAGTCCCTCTCGTGTGTGTGCATCGACTTTGCGTCGTCATATTATACTTTCTTAAATTTACGCGAATATTTTATTTGATTCCCAATACAAACTTTCATCCCCATTTTCACCCCCCTAAGCGATGATTTCCGGAATAAAAATATGTCTTTCCCAGGGTCTCAAACCATCTTCTTACAAAATTTCATATAAATCGGTTCAGTAGATACAGAGATTACCCCGTACAACCTCACAAAATCACAAATTTTACCTTTCTATAATATTAGTATACATTTTAAATTCAACTATCTTTTCGAATTCTTTAGTTCTAGACAGTAAGACGTTAAAATTATAACTATATAAGATATAGTATATTTGACGATGCGTTTAGTTCAGTTTATAGTGACACTACTTGCTGTGCCAGCGGTCAAGGGTTCGAGTCCCGCTGGGAGCATTCATTTGTATGATGAGCACGAATGTTTGTACTCCAGTCATGTCATATGAGTGTTCATATTTACAATATGCATGTATTTAAAGTTATATAATTGTAGTGTATCAACTATCTGGTATCCATACACAAGCTTTGTAGCTTACCATGGAACTAGATGGTGCTGTGTGTTAATGTCCTATGATATATTTATTATTTATGTTAGTAGTACTTTAAATGCTATAGGAAAAACTAAAATAAAAATGAGGAATCAAAAACTTAGCCTTACATCATAGTTATAAATCCGGACAAAGTGCAGGGAAATTAAACATTGTTTTAAAAATATAAAATGTTTCAATAAAATTATAATATTATAAAAATAATACAAAGGCTACTTTTTATCTCGGAAAAATGTATGGTTCCCGTGGGATAGGTTTGTTTTTGTTTTCTTAGAGGCGAAACCGAGCGAAGCAAAGATAAGCCGCTAGCATAAGTGAAATTATCTGCATATTCATTGCACAAACGTGCACCACGATAATAATAATAATATTTCTTTTTATTTATTTAATATAATATAAATATCACGTGTTACGGTGTTTATGGTCGGACTCCTTCGAAACGGCTCAACCGATTTTAATGTTTTTTTTGTATATTTGGTAGGTATAAGAATAGGTCATAACAATAAAAATCTACATTACAGAATTACAAAAACTAAGAATAAATTATAACTACCGTGTAAACTCTATTAAAGATTAAATACATAATTAATTTTAGACATTTTACGGTTAAGCTTATAGCTTTAACTTAACTAAGGCTATAAAGACCAATAAGAAAAGCTCTTACTTCGCTCGAGCCCTAAAACATCTCTAACGTCTATAAAAGCACGTATTTCGAAAGGAACTCAATTTGCTACTTTTATACTTACCTATCGTAATTAAATTTATACTAAGTGAAAGCTGATAAGATAACATCCTACTTCCTACTAATATTATAAATGCAAAAGTTTGTGAGGATGTATAGATGTATGGATGTTTGTTACTCTTTTATACAAAAATTACTGAATAGATTTTAATGAATCTTTATAATAATGTAGCTCACACATCAGAATAACAAATTGGCTACTTTTTATCCTGGAAAAATGCACGGTTTCCGCTGGATAGATTTGTTTTTGTTTTTCTAGAGGTGAGCCCGAGCGAAGTGAGGGTAAGCCGCTATTATTATTTAAATATTTTTAATGATAATGTAAATAGTAACTGTTTCTTGAGCTATAAACTTAAGAACGGACAAACAGATAGATATGTTGATATAAGAAATATTTTAATATTAGAACAAGAAAATGATTCCGCTTGAAAAGTCTAGACCTAACAGCGGACTCTAAAATTAATAGTACTAAATTTTCTGTATATTTAGTTATTATTATTATTATCACTAACATCATATATTTAACGTTATATATTTTTTTATTTTAGAATATATACAAATGAATTAATATGTAGTAATAATTCTTAACAAAGTGACATGAGACAGTTTAAGCAGATACTACCATAAAAGCACAACTTTCTCTTTTACCATTTATCATACTTTTTAGAATTTAAGAGCCTATACACTTTTTGAAAATATTAACAACGAGCAGAATCAGCGGCGTCGTTCGTGTTGAAACTACAAAAAAATTGCTAAAAAGTAGGTTTCATACAAACTTTCATCCCCTATTTTATCCCCTTATGGGATAGATTTCAAAAAATGCTAAAATACGTACGTAGAACAAAAACATACACTTTCACATTTATAATATTTAATACCTAGTAACGTCTCGTATACTTTTATATGTATGCATATTCTTAAACAGTATCCATTTCTTCTCTATTAGCCAGGTAAATCGATATAATGAAAAAGTTCAAAAAAAAGTTAATTATAAAAAAAAATTGAAATAGTCATTATTATCGACACAGAGACCGAATCTATAGTTTTAAAAAAAAATGTCTGTTTGTCTGTCTGGGAACGCATTACAAAAAGACCACTGGACAGATTTTGATGAAATTTGGTAGGATGATAGCTGTTTAATCCGATCCGGGTCAATGTCACGGTAATGTTACTAATATTATAAATGTAAAAGTCTGTTTGTTTGTTTGTGACGGACTGGCGTGATTTTGAGATAGTTGGAGGGCTGGAGAATGACATAATTCCCACGGGAAAACACGTTATAATACAATCCAAAAAAATATTTATGATCAGAATGACTTGAAACTTGGTATTAATGATCTTCAATAAAATGAAATAAATACGTATTTTAGCATTTTTCGAAATCCATCCTATAAGGGGGTAAAATAGGGGATGAAAGTTTGTATGAAACTACCTTTTTAGAGATTTTTTTGTAGTTTTAGTGCGAGCGAAGCCGCGGGTTCTGCTAGTCTGCAATAAAACAGTCTTGTCACGGGAAACTCTCCCGTGACCGTGATTGCTGTAAAGCATTCTAAACATCGGGAAACAAAAATCGAAATAAATCCGCCAAAAAATTCGAAAAGATATTTTTATTAAAGATGCAGTCAGAGCAAAGCACTCGTATATTATAAAAAATATTATATCACAAAATATAGCGCTAAAGGTACGAAAATATTTTCAGTTATGACATAAAATTGCTATACCATTAAAAATGAAACTACTCGTATGAATTCTCCTTACTGTAGCTATTTACCTATATAATATCTGAATATGAAACCTCGGCCTTGTCAATAAAATAGAGTGCATAATCTTGACCAAGTCTTAATAATAATATAGATATTCTATTTATTTAATTGTATCAGGAAAACCATTATGCATGTGAAAAATCCTTCAATCCTTATAAAACAAAACGTTTATTAATAGTATAAAATATTAACAAATTTTAAATACTCAATATTATTATATATTTCTAAAACATTATCCGTTATATACTATTGAGAAATATGTTTATTATTAATACATAGTTTTTTAACTTATTTGAAGGAATGTTGATTTATTTTGCCTATTTTTTAATACAATCTTTAAAGTGGCTTAGTTAATTTTCAAGAGAATATTTCAAGCACACTTCAAGTGCTTCTTAAAATTTTAATATTTAACGTTTACTATAGATTTTTCAGAGATGAGATATGTTCGCGCAGTAAAAAAAAATCCTATATGTTGACCCGGATAACCAGTTATCATCATACCATATTTCATCAAAATCTGTCCTGTAGTTTACCCTTGATGCGGCCACAGACTGACAGACAAAATTTTTAAAAACTATAGATTCGGCCTCTGTATCGATAATAATCACTATTTCAAATCTTTTCAAATTTCAAATCATTTAATGTACAGATTTCTCTTAGATTCAGTTCAAAAATTTAAAATTATAAAAACGTATTTACTATCAGACAAAACTTAAACAAAACCATTTTACTAAACAAAAAATATAACTGGTAGGACAATGAAGCAGAAAATGCTATTTCATTCAAAATGCTAAGGAGTACTTCTAGGACCAATTTTAGTTCCATAACAATTCCTAATGTTCATTATTGACTTCCACAGATCCTCGAGTACAAGGATGGTTACTCTTCGACACGCCGATCGCGACACTTGCGATGGTTATCGCATACCTTAGCTTTGTGATGGTGGTAGGTCCACTATGGATGGCGAACAGAAAGCCCTTTAAGATCAAGAACATTTTAGTTGGCTACAACGCAGCACAAGTTCTACTGTCATTATACATGTTTTATGAGGTGAGTCTAATGTTTTTGTTATTTTAGGCGAGTAACTACAAGAGAATAAGTATTATCCAGGCCGTTCTCAAAAAATAATACTTAGAAATTTGACAAATGTTTTTTTTTATAAATAACAAATTTTAAACAAAATCTGTTGAATCTTAATATATTTTTTCTTAAAAATTACAATATTTCACTATATGGCATATAATAAAGAAACTATTAAAACATTGATTTCAATATACAATAATTGTAAAGGCATTTTATGCGTGTTATAACTTCTTCACACTGAGACGGCTGAAAGCATTTGGATGACATTCAGTATACAGAGAGAATACCTAAAGTAATATATATGTTACTATTAGTCACCTATTAACATGCCTGAGATAATTATAAATAAAAAGATATAAGTAGAAATAAACTCATCATAATATATCGAGGTCTAAAATAATAATAGGTTGATATCTAAACGTATATAAATCACAAGCGGCTCACCCTCGCGTCGCTTCGCTCGGGTTCGCCTCTAGGATGACAAAAACAAACCTATCCCACGGTAACCGTACATTTTTTCCGGATAAAATGTAGCCAATGTGTAATTCCAGACTATAATCTATCTTTGTGCCAAATTTCATCCAAATCCGTTCAGCCGTTCTGGCATGAAAGAGATTTATAATATTAGTATAGATTTTTAAGTAGCTTACGAACATAATAAGTTAATATTAAGTATATTCACGAAAAGAAAAAGCAGATAAAATAATAGTAATCGAGATTCTGATTTTTTTGAAGTAAATATAAAAGCTTTCGGATTAGTTACTTTCAAAATTAGATAGATTAGATAAAGAACCTAAAAATTTTGTTATATCAGCTTTACATTAAGGTTATATGGGACATTGTGGTCGTTATGTTTAAATGATAGAAACATTGTACCGAGGACGCAAAACCACGAACTGACTGTTTAGTCAGTGGTTTAAGACCATGGTGTGTCAAGAACTTGTGATGTCAAGGTGCATGATTACTTCATTTGTGGAACTATGCAGCCGTGACGTAAATAAAAAAACATAACTAAGTAAAAACAGAAACATAAATATTACAATTTTGTATTATAATAAAAAATATGGTATTTCCATGACATAGAGATTGTTGACACGTTTCTTATATAAAAAATAACTTAACTAATACTAACTTACAATCACTTTTAACCCATTCGCAAAACAAATTTTGCAAAAATTTGAAAACCCATCCTCAGAGATTACCCTCGTTATAAAATCTTTATATAACGTTTGTGAAAAAATTTCATGTTTCTAGCCGTGGTTATTTAGTGTTCAGTTTTATTAAGTAGTTATAAATCTTTAGTAAAACTGCGTCCACAGTCGATTAATTATAAATCTCTATTAACTTTGTTGGCTGTAAAGTATAAAAAGTCGGGAATTAAAAATCACAATTAAAAACGCATAAATAAATAGAACGCAAAATATTCGTAAAATTAGTATCATATAATTGTGTTTCAATGAGTAATATTCGCGTAAATCTAAAAAGTATACATGTAATACGAAGATATAACATAAGAAATTGATAAAAATATAATTGTAATTTAATATGTTTATCATAAATATTTTATTTAATAAGTTTATTTATACATATAATAAAATTGAGTTGAATTTGTACATTGAATATTTTTTTGGAAAATCTTATTGAAATAGTCATTATTATCGATACGGAGGCTGAATCTATAGTTTTTAGAATGTTTGTTTGTCTGTCTGTCTGTGACCGCATCACGAGAAAACCGCTGGACAGATTTTAATGAAATTTGCTATGATGATAGCTGGTTGTCCAGGTCAACATATAGAATACTTTTTACTGCGGAAAAATTATCTCATCTTTGAGAAATCTATATTAAACGTTAAAACGTAACTAGGAACGAACTTGAGCGGAGCGAGGGTGAGTCGCTAGTCGTAAATAAATGTTATAATTTATTTATTTATTTGCAGCACTTAATGTCAGGATGGTGGGATGATTACAGCCTCACATGCCAGCCAGTCGATTACAGTGACAGTGAAAAAGCGAGACGGGTAAGTGTCATCCAATTAAATGCTATGCTCATTACTAAGGTTTCGATTGGGAAACTGGCTTACTAAAACGGTGTAGTTACGATTTTTACTAATATAACTATAAACATATATATTTAGGTTTTTTCTTCAACTATTGAAGCCAAAAATCAAATTGAAATATGAATAAGAGTGACATAAAAATTAAGTAAAAATTAGTTTTTATTACCATTTCTGATTGTAGGCTAATTAACCGGTTAGTATTATAAAATCTAATTTTGAAATCGACATATTTTACATTCTATTTCTTGTACTGCAACAATACGTTATTGTAATTTCGAAATATTGAGATTCCTGAAGACTTTCAGTAACAGATAGTTGCAACCTGCAAGTGCTATAAAATTTTGTAATTTAGAATTCACTTTATTGCCACTTATATATTTTTTTGTATTTTTTTTAGATAGTTCTGAAAATTTGACGAATATCGAATATTTTAAGCAGATATATTTAATAGTACATTTAGAATGCGAAATTAATCATGAAGATTATTTAAAAATATGGTATACCTTGTTATCTATACACTTTATTTATTATAAAATTGTAACAAAGCCGAATCTGTACATTAAATATTTTTTGGAAAATCTTATTGAAATAGACATTATTATCGATACAGAGGCCGAATCTATAGTTTTTAGAATTTTTGTCTGTCTGTTTGTTACCGCATCACAGAAAAACCACTGGAGGGTTTTTGATGAAATTTGGTATAGTGATAGCTGGTTATCCGGGTCAATATATAGGATACTTTTTACCGCAGTAAAATGTCTAATTTCTGAGAAAAAATACAAAAACTACAATGTAAGAGTATACTAATATGTAAAACCTAATAATTTGGTTTTTGGTCGTCAATAAGTATCATTGTCCCTAATAATTAAAATAAAGTAAGAAAACATATTTTACTGCTACTTAGTTGTATCTAAAACGGTATATTTTGGTGAAATTATTATAATAACTCTAATGTATTAATAAGTAATCTTCAATCTATTTTCTTCTATGTAGTGTCTAAAGAAAACGCTCTTTTCTTTAATTTAAATTCCAAACTTAGAGGAACAATTAATAAGAATATAAAAATTAAACTAAAATATTAATGATTAATCATTTAAACGATAATTTAATATTGACATTTAAATTTTTCAAACTTAGCCATCACTATGTATGCTTTACTTAATAATATTTTTTTCTCAGATTATATTAGCCAACATATATGCTATGTAGTATTAGTTGTTATTGTTTGTAGGATACAACGAAATAATTGATTCCCTAAACAAAATTCCACCCTCCTTTTCACATACAAACAAGCGGACGAACAAATATACTTTCGCATATTTTATAATATTGATATGAATAATCAAAAATGAAAATGGTAAATTACATGGGTAGCGAGACGCGAACTCATTACTTATAGAAAGCGGAGATGAAACATACCGGTTACTGGCCGAGAAACATTTAAAGAGTTATAAAATAAACAGATAAACGTCTTTATTACTTAATTAAGTACAAAACGATTACTTTTTATTATTTGTATCATTGAGTTATTTAAAATGAGACGTATACGGAAAAATAAATAAATTTATTTCCCACATAAACTATTTTAAATTCAATTCTTGTGTTGAGTATGAAAATTGAATACTTATGTCTAGATTTGGTTTTTAATTTTACTTTATTATTACAACTTCAATTTGTAAAGTTACAACTTAAATTTCCGCGATTATTCGATAATTGAGTGGTAAATAAAAAAAACTCAAAAGATCATTGGCGAAGCATTTTTGCAAAAAAAGTATTATTATAATGACACATTATGTATAATATTTTTACGATTTTTTGTAAAAAATATTTTTGTAAAAATAATATCGTAAAAATATTTACCTAATTATATTCAAACTATTTTTTATAATAAATTTAAAAAAATATGTAAATGGAATTCCTTCCAATATTTACAAATAATATAGGTAAATATAATAATAAAATTTTTGTCACTTGAAAAAAAAATCGAAAGTGTCTTTTCAATAGACATGTCTAGCCGTTCTTAGCTCTATTGGTGTCGGTCAAGTTCAAGCAAAGGCACTCGCTTCGCATGCGTACTTTCGAATTGTTGTTTATTTATCATCTGAGACGAAAGAGAAATGACAGTTATTTCTGACAGGTGTGGTCGGAAAGAGTAATCAAGTGTACATATTTTATTGCTGACGTAATATTCGAAAAACATTAGTTATTCTATAGTTTAATGTAAACGAAACAAATGTAAATGAACCATTAATAAAAAATATTATGAATTTTATGCTTAGACTAGCGACTCACCCTCGCTCTGCTCGGGTTCGTTCATAGTTACGTTTTGATGTTTAGTATAGATTTCTCAGAGGTAAGATATTTTCCCGCAGTAAAAATATCCTATGTGTTGACCCGAATAACCAGCTATTATCATACCAAATTTCATCAAAACTTATCCAGTGGTTTTCTCGTGTTACGTTCCCAGACAGATAGACGGACAGACAAAAATTCTAAATAATTTAGATTCGGCCTTTGTAGAGATAATATTGACTATTTGAATAACATGTTCCAAAAAATATTTAATGTACAGATTCGACTCAGCTCGAATTTTAATATATGTATAATCAGTAGCGAAGGGTCCATACAAGACGTCTTACCTTAAAATTATTTTGCTGTAATTTTACATACATTTAATTGTATATATAAATCTTTTTGATATCACTTTTAACTTTGTATCTCTATTTTTGTAACTCAACTTATTATGAAAAATCTGTATTCACCTTGTCAGTATTGTGAAATGTTTCAAATATATATATATATATATATATATATATATATATATATATATATATATATATATTCTAATTTTTAGTAATTTTGCAAAGCTTTATAAATTTTATCTGGCTGATATTACTCAATATGACAGATTCACAGTTCACATTTTTCTTTTATCCCACGCACTTTCTCTTCTAAAGCAAGATAAATCTAGATCATATAATTCATTATAAGTACAATGCTAGTTAGATCTGTATGGATCAACAATATAAATTATAACTTATTTTTTAATAAGTATAAATATTATTATAATTAATACGAACACATGTTTCTTGCTTTGTTAGTTTTTCATTTTATATAGAAATATTTTGAATTTTTTAACTGCCTCGTTGTTGTGGCTAGCATGTACACCTATATCCCCGGAGGTCCTGGGTTTGAGTCCCGGGTCGGGCCAAGTTTAGTTATTCAGTTTCTCTATATATAATAAGCATCAGTAACAGCCCGGAGTTGGGAAGATGGCGGTGTTGCACCCCGTGCCTCGGAGACCACGTAAAACCGTCGGTCCTGCGCCTTAACTCTCATCGGTCGTGTCCAGCAATCGTCCCACCGCAGTATGAGAGTGACAGGAATAGAGAGTGCACTTGTGTCTGTGCGTACAGTTGCGCACCATAATATCTACTGCGCAGATTGCTAGTCTTAATGAGATTGGCCGCCGTGGCCGGAATCGGTCAAGAACGCAATAATAATTTTGAAAGCCGCATAATTTCATTTAAGTAAATTAAACAGTTTTCGTAAGATGACGAAGATGCACGCATGAAGCACGCAAAAGCATGGCATTAGTAAAGCATAATTTGCCTAACCCTAAAAACATAGCACCCGCTCCTCTTCTTAACTCTCTAATAAGATTAAATGACCTACATATTTTAAATAAAACTATCATTTCTGATGGGAGAGCTCTCTCGTGACCATGATTGCTGTAAAGCATTCGAAACGTCGGGAACCAAAAATCAAAATAAATCCACGAAATAATTCGAAAAGAATAGTATTATTTAAAATGTCAAATATTCGCGTAAAACTAAAAAAGTATTATGTGGACCTACATATTATCACCAAAGTGCATTTTTAACTAGAGTTTCAGTTGGCCTCAACCTTTGCTTGACGTAACGAACTTTCACTATCTACTGACAGTAATTGCGTCACTGCAAAAGCGAAATTAGAGGCCCGTCCGTTATATACGAACTTTTGGTATTGACCTTCGAAAGAATGTATAGCAAGCTTTGACGATTCCGGTTTATTGTTTAAATTTATTATTATTATTTGTCCTTAAGCTGTGTGTTCATTGAATAAATTAGATGTTTTTGTATACGTGTACATTGTAGAATTAAGTATTTTAAAAAAATACTGATGTAAATTTTCATCGAAATGATCATAATATCGATTTATTATAAATATTTCTCACGTTTTTTTATAATGTCCGATCAAACTGGCTTAAAATGTATTGTTATTTTTATTATATTACTAGCAGAATCTTTACGCTTTATTTTACCACAGTGGATTAATTTCAAAAAATGCTAAAACACATATTTATTTAATTGTATTAAAGAGAATTAATACTAAGTTTCAAGTAATTCTAATCATCAATAATTATTTGAGTTGTATTATAGTGTATTTTCCTGCGTTATTGAGATAGTTATATTTATAATATTAGTATGGATATATATGAATGTTATGACTTATGAGGATAAAAATTACAGATTGAATTTATTTGGCCTTTAAATAAATCTTCGATTAAGAAATCGAAATTGAGAATAAGCTCGGTGAAAGAAAATGATGTTGAAATCTTGCTTTTCTTTCTCTTAATTTTAATTACTTTTATATATAAATTTCATTGCAATGCAATTAACACTTCTTCATTAATATAACTTGTTATACATCCGGTTACGATGTACATAACTTCCGTTAGAATAAATTATTGTCAAATAATAAGTATTTTCTTAGATTGACGCGAATATTTGACATTTTAAATAAAATTATCTTTCAAAATCAAACAAGTTGGTGCCATTGTTAAATTATTTGAATTCATTTTGTTATTTTGTGGGTAGGCTGCCTGTAACAAATATATACTGCCTTTGAGACATCTAAAACCTTAGTCTCTCCTGTGACCATGATTGTTGTAAAGCATTCGAAACGTCGGGAATCAAAAATCAAAATAAATCTTCGAAAAAATCCATAAAGTTAGTTTTATTTATTGTCAAGCATTAGTTAAACTCTTTTCTTCTTTTTACAACCGAATCTTGCTTTTATACAAACTTCACGTACAAAGAGATCTGAAATCTATAAATTAAAAATATAATAAATTCAAGGTCTACTTTTACACATAGCGAACCAAAAATTAGTGAAACTCTAAAAAATATTTTAAATTAAATACTAAATTCTTAAATACACTTTTAAGCAAATTTTTATGCTAACTTACCTAAAAAATAAATAAACCCACATAAATTTCTAGCAAAATCTACACAATCCTAAAAATACACCAATTATGGTACATACATTAAAATAAATTAAAAAAACAGTGTTATTTTTAGTTATAATTTCTTTTATTTGTTATAGATGCTACATCTCTGCTGGGTTTACTATTTTTCAAAGCTATCAGAGTTCGCTGACACAATATTTTTCGTGCTACGGAAAAAGAAGAGTCAAATCACGTGGCTTCATCTCTACCATCATTCCTTGACACCTTTTGAAGCTTGGATTTTAGTTAAATTTATTGCAGGTGAGTTCAAAAGCTCTTATAATGTTAATGAAAATTCAATATAGGTTTAAATATTTTATTTTTACTCAAAACAGGTTTTAGCTCTCTATAGCTTTGATCTAATCTGAAGCTCAAACTGTGATATAATTTGATGAGATTAATATCTGAGAAAACCTAACTAATTATCGAAAGACATAAAAAGTTTGCGAATCTTCATCAAACCAGCATTGTCTTTTAACTTTCTGGTCCCTTTTGTATAATTGAACATAGAATATTTTATATATTTTCATCTAGAAGAACCTGTGCTCAGCAGTGTGAATTTAAAAGGGCTGAATTATTATGGATTCAAAGAAATTGGAGGCATATTTAAACATAAGAATAGAAGAAAATATGAATAAATTAATCTAAAATTATGTTTTTGTTAAGGTGGTCATGGAACGTTCTCGAACATAGTCAACAATCTAGTGCACGTGATTATGTACAGCTACTACATGTTGGCAGCGATGGGTCCTCAGTACCAGCAGTATTTATGGTGGAAGAAGCAAATAACGACGCTACAACTGGTAAGTACATTTTTTACCCCGACCGTACACTAGGCGACCGCGACCACGACCACAGTTGCCAGCGACCAACTATATTAATATCATGTCGTACTAACGAGTTTTTCTTATTTCGCTTCGATAACAACCATGGCGTGGCAAATTTTACTACAAATAGTAAGTAAGCCAACATATTACTCCACATTATAGTCTTCTAGCAATTTACCCTCAATTCGCTTGCGTTCGGCCCTAGTTACGTTTTAACGTTTAGTATAGATTTCTCAGAGATGAGATATTTTCCCGCAGTAAAAAGTATCCTATGTGTTGACCCGGATAACCAACTATCATCATACCAAATTTCATCAAAATCTGGCCAGTGGTTTTCTCGCGATGGATTCCCAGACAGACAGACAAAGATTCTAAAAACTATAGATTCGGCCTTCGTATCGATAATAATGACTATTTAAATAAGATTTTCCAAAAAATATTTAATATACAGATTCGACTCAGTTACAATTTTATTATATGTATAGATTTGCATATTTACTTATGTACATAGTTTACGTTTTAAGTTTGATCTAAATCTGTCCAGCCATTTTAGAGTAAAGGACTTAAGATATCGTGCACTACACGATCAATTCACGATAGCAATCGTAGTGTCGTTTGCAGTCGCCTAATGCGCGTGACTATTAGAAATACTGTAAAATCTATCATAAAGACATTTGCAAGCACTTTTGATTCGTCAATTTAACATTTTTTAAATTAAATGTCAGTAGTCGGTCTGGAAGGAATATACCGGATCGGAAAGCAGTTTAGTACTAATATATAAGCCAATTTAATCGCAAACTTTTAACAAATACTTTTTTTAAATCACTCTATATCCAGAACCTGAATTTTATCAATATTAATTCAGCAATTTTGTTATGGAATCTCAGAAGACGTGAAACGCTGTAATAAATTGTAGTAATAAAACGAAATTTAATACAAAAACTAAATTTTTATTTCTAACGGTGACTCATAAGTTAAGTAAACGTGTCATTGCACTTAAAGTAATTTAAAAAGTAATGCAAGACGTCCGGAGTTAAAAGAATTTCACATTCTAAGCCTATTAGGTCCTTCCATACCGCACCTTGAATTCCGCTCGCCCTAGCTTGCGAAAGCAAAATATATCCAACTACTTCACAGCTTAGCTAATGCATTTTGGTCATTATCGGACTATTAGAAATATTCTATATATATATATATATATATATATATATATTCGTTACTACGCGCTGAAACGATGTATTTATTTATCTCGCTCCGCTCGGCTTCGTCCCTACGTAAGTAGGGAGCGTTTAAAAGTTTAGTATAGATTTCTCAGAGATGAAATATTTTCCCGCAGTAAAAAGTATCTTATATGTTTGATCGGATACCCAGCTATCATCATACCAAATTTCATTAAAAACCCTCCAGTGGTTTTTTCGTGATGCGGTAACAATCAGACAGACAGACAGACAAACAGGCAGACAGACAAAAATTCTTAAAACTTTAGATTCGGCCTTTGTATCGATAATAATGTTTATTTCAATAAGATTTTCCAAAAAATATCTAATGTACAGATTCGCCTTAGTTACAATTTTATTATATGTATAGATAAACGATAAATTTGTGTTTATTTAAAATTATACACAATTTGGCTGTAATTTATAAGACTAAATTAAAGTTTACTTAGGAAATTTTCAATTTTACAAAAGAACATAAAGAGTTTGATATAGTGAATTTGAAATTTAAAAATTAATCTGAGAAACGTTACGTACTTCTTTCTTGTTAAGTCCACGTTCGTTTCAAGCATAGAGACTTGCAATAGAAAAGCAAACTTCATCCCTATGACGATGGCTTTCAAATTCTAAGTAAACTTAATTTAAATCTACCTTTGGAAGTACTTTTGAATCATCATTATCATACACTAGTTGACCCGGCAAAGGTTCTGCCATATACAATTTTACATACGAAAATAATAAATGTGCGATTAAAAATGGGTCGTGGGGTAGGAAGGTGAAATATACTTTACGACCTATTCTCATACCTACCTTATAAATATACAAAAAAATTATTAAAATCGGTCGAGCCGTTTCGGAGGAATCCGACCACGAACACCGTGACACAAGATATTTATATACATACTCGTATACTCGTCTATTTAACATTTAAATTAATATAGTAAACCCATGAGGAAGCTATTTCTCTTAAGGAAACTACTTCTCCATTAGGCTCTTTTGCTGGAAAGAGCAAGTAAATCCAGTCACACACTAACTTTGTACAAGTTATTTCAAAGTATTTGGAACTTCAAAACTAAAGTACTTATAGCAGTTAAAATTAACAAAACCGTGTATTTTAACACTTAAAATTAAAACATTTTTTATTAAATTCAAATAGTTCCTACAACAACTTATAAAATTGCGTCTCAAATAAAATTTGCAATTCATTTTCCATAAAAATCACGCCATCACACTGCAAAGTTTGAATGAAAAGTACCTTTACCAAAGCGGCTGAAGATCACGAATCCCATACAATCGTTTAAATACACCAAGTTGTATAAAACATAAATATTTCCCATGACCCTGTAACAAAATGCTTGATTCCAACAGACGGCAATAAAAATAAAAAGAAAGATATTGTACAATTTCTAACAAAAGACAAATACTAGAACAAGGCCATAAGAAGAGCTGTTATGAAATTATAATTACAATCAAACTAGCGCTTAAATTACTTGAGCCAATTCTAAATGAGATATTTAGTTGCAAAATTGCGTTTAAGACTTTTTTTTTGCAAAATTACGTTTGATATTTTTGCAATGGAAATGGAATTTGTACTACGATTCTTCCTAACTTGAGAAATCACGGCTTTTGATGATTTAATCAAGGTGTATTATTGTTTTTTTTATTATTAGAGTAACAGTTTGGTCAGAATCAAACTGTTAATTTTTAAAGAATTTTCATTGAATAATACGTATTTTAATATTTGTTCAATAGTGTATCTATATGTATAAAAAACCAATTGCCGTTCATTAGTCTCGCTACAACTCAAGCACGGCTGGACTATATGGAATAATTCTTTTTTATTTTGTTGGGGGTGTCTCAGGGGTGGTTGAAGTATAAAAAATTAGAGAAAACCAAAAACAAACAGCTGGAAAATTGAAAAGTTCATAACTGTTTATTTTGTATCTATGTATATATAATATTATAGTCTATCTATTACATACTAACAGTTAAAACGTACCTAGGTACGTACCTACGGACGAACCCGACCGAAGGGAGGGTGAGTCGCTAGTTATGAATATTTGCGTCTTAACAAGCCACTTAGTTATATCTATAATATTATATGATCTGTGGTTATATCTTTCACTGTCATCTTCACAATTTTGATTAGACAATGAATTCATACACACGAGGCACAGAATTCATACACTCATTTAGATGCGGAAAGAAAATGCCTAATTTTAGACTAAATTAGCTTACATAACTGATTATAATATATTATTATAATTGCCCCAAAATATTTAAAATGTACTTCGTTTATGTCTAGACGAAATAGCTAAATAGCTAGTTCGATAAAATCATAGTACCTACTCAGGGAGCGGGCAATTCGATTTCGACACGGCAGGCGGAACGCCATATCCTTTCTCTGTTTGCATTACAGAGAACGTTCTCGAGACCTTCGGATGTCAGGAAAATTTTAATTATATTATTTACTAGCGACTCACCCTCGCTCCGCTTGGGTACGTCCCTACTTACGTTTAACGTTTAGTATAGATTTCTCAGAGATGAGATAGTTTCTTGCAGTAAAAAGTATCCTATTTGTTGACCCGGATAACCAGCTATCATTATACCAAATTTCATCAAAATCTCTCCAGTGGTTTTTCCGTGATCCGGTAACAGACAGACAGAAATTCTAAAAACTATAAATTCGGCCTCTGTATCAATGATAATGTCTATTTCAATAAGATTTTCCAAAAAATATTTAATGTACAGAATCGGCTTCGTTACAATTTTAATATATGTATAGATTACATACGATTCGGATGTAAATAAGTAAATAAACAGCAGGCATCTTAGAAAATTGGTTTGCTTCGTAGGTTGAAAAAGTTGCGTACAAGGATATACGTATATATTACGAATATGTACCAGTATAAATAATTTTCACGTCGTATCGATTTGAAACTTTTTTCTAAATTGTAATAATATAATAATTTGGTACCATAAAAATGATCTGAGAATGGTACCAAGAGGTTGATAATGGATCTCTTGGGTGGCTTCTAAGTTATTCGAGTTTGGGCTCATTTCACTTGTTGTGACGGGTTCCATACATTAAAGTTAATTAAATGGTTATATCAAATATTAATAATAATTAGATATAACTAATACACAACTTCGTTTTCAGGTAATATTTTTTTATCTTTTTTCATAAATCCATTCTAAATACTTAGACTATAAATGTGAAAGTGTGTTTGATTGTCTGTTTGTCCTTCTTTCACATCGAGACAGAGTGACGGATTGGCGTGATTTTTTGTGTAGAGATAGTTAGAAGGCTGGAGAGTGATATAGGTATATTTTTTATTGCGGGAGATTATCTCATTCCTACGGGAAAACAAATACGTTATAATACAACCGAAAAAAATATTTATGACCAGAATCACTTAAAACTTGGTATTAATGCTCTTCAAAACCATTAAATAAATACGTGTTTTAGCATTTTTCGAAATTCATCCCATAAGAGGGTAAAATAGGGGATGAAAGTTTGTATGAAACCTACCTTTTTAGATTTTATTGTAGTTTTAGCGCGGGCGACGCCGCGAGTTCGTCTAGTATATTATAAAATTGATGGTTATGAAAAAAAAAACAAATTATAATATAAACAAGTTATCGCTTTAGCACTCTTATAATCATTGGATGCTGAGGCATCGGTAATCGAAAGTGTAAGGAGAAAGTTTGAAAGCGTAAACTCCATGAGCACTTGAGGATATCATGGGATTTATAAATGCAAAAACTAAAATTCCAGTGTCATGTGTTACTATCGGAAATATTTTATTTCTTGACGTATGAACCATAAATGCAAAATAAAAAAAAATGTCTACGCTTTATAGTTATTTGTTTTTTTTCCTTAAATTATTGGAAGGTATTTTTGTTTTTTTTTTTCCTAAAATTGGATGTAAGCGGACTTTATACGAACCGTGGATGTTTCAGTGAAAGGAATATGTTTATTTTAACAAAACCTCTATAAACATGCAAAGATTTAAAAAAAAATGTTAAAATTTGTTACTTGTAGAGAGTTAAGTGACGGACGTATAACGTAAATGTAGTAATTTTTATTAAAAAGTGTTACTGGAAAATAAAAAAATTGTCAAGTACATACAATATGTCACATAAACGGTCTCTCCCGCGACCATGATTGCTGTAACGTCGCGTCGGGAACCAAAAATCAAAATAAATTCGCAAAAAATCAAAAAAGATAGTTTTATTTAAAACTAGTATTGCCCGCGGCTCCGCCCGCGTTAAGATAACCAAAAGCCAAATTCTTAGGTTTTACATATTAATTTACTCTTACATTGCAGTTTTTGTATTTTTTCTATATATCCATGCTATCACCATACCAAATTTCATCAAAATCCCTCCAGTGGTTTTTTTCGTGATGTAACAGACAGACAGACAGACAAACAAACAAACAAAAATTCTAAAACTGTATCGATAATAATGTTAATCTATTTCAATAGGATTTTCCAAAAAATATTTAATGTAGTTACAGATTCGGCTTAGTTACAATTTTATTATATGTATAGATGTCAAATGTTCGCGTAAATCGTAAAAAAGTGGCACATGTAAAGGTTAAAATAAATAAAGAATATACATATTTTTTTTTAGATTGAACATTCACAGTTGAGAACATATTTTTGATTGTAGAGCAGAGTAAGGACACTTTAATTGTATATATAACAGTTATGCTTGACGAGGCCGGCTTTTTATGGCCTGAAACAATTCTTAAGCAATTGCTATGCATTACAATTATATTTTACATCAGTTATAATTTAAATTCGAGATAACTATAACCTTGAAGTTAGCGATAGTGTATATTGCAATATTTAACACTTAGGTATTTCTGTAAGCGTTAAATGACGAGGAAGGTTTCTTCATAGTTTACTTTTCATTTACTTTTTGTACTCTAAATGCAGTCCATCTATACTAATATTATAAAGAGGTAAAGTTTGTGAATTGTTAGTTTGTGACGTTGTAGGAGGTAATCTCTGGATCTACTGAACCGATTTAGATGGAATTTGGTATGAAGTTAGTTTGAGACCCGGGGAAGGACATAGGATACTTTTTATCCTGGAAATCATCCCTTAAGGGGATGAAAATGAAAAAGAAAATCAAAATTTGTATGGGGAATCAACCTTGGGACGAACCCGAGCAAAGCGAGGGTGAGTCGCTAGTAATATATAAATAGGCAAAGACAAAACAGTTCAGTACCTTTTTTTACTGTGTTTGTTAACCGATTTCCTTTTTTTTTTCTTTAATAGCTATTGAGGAGCTTTATAGTGTTATCAATAAAATAATTTTGGAGCCAGTTTTTTTAATATAGTTAAGTAAACTCTATTTATATGTGTTTCTCATATACGAATATCTCGTATATCAATTGTTGTATTAGAAAAATACGAATCTACGCCTCTCTATCTAAATCTAATATATATATAAGGACCTGTAAAATTATTTAAACTTTTTAACTTGGTTGGTTGGTCTGTCTTTCTATATAGTAGCGATTTTTATATAAATGAACTAGCTTTTCCCGCGATACCACTCGCCGTTGTTCAGACTTGTCCTATAGTATACGTTAAAAAGGTGTATTTTTTTTTAAATAGTAAGTTATCTAAAACTTATTTTCCTAATACTAATTTGAATTTTGAATTAATTATATTGTAATGTAATTATATGTATATATGCATAAATTCTTCCGATTGAATCATAATATACTAATATTAGATTCATGGTCAAGTTCAAATCTCACGCGAAAGTTGAATAAAGCTATTGTTAGCTTTATTTATCTTATATATAAAATGTTCATGTCACAATGTTTGTTACCGTACTCCTCCGAAACGGCTTTACCGATTTTTACCAAATTTTATATGCGTATTCAGTAGGTCTGAGAATCGGCTACTATCTATTTTCCATACCCCTAAGTGATAAGGGTGGTCCACTCCAAAAAAAAAGTTATTCGGCATTAAAAAATACATACAAACCTAAATTTTCACTAGGGACGAACCCGAGCGGAGCGAGGGTGAGTCGCTAGTATTAATATAAAATTATAACTGAACTAAAAAAACCGAATTAAAAAATATATTTTACTTACTTGAAAGTAGTTTAAGCTTTCGAAAGGATCTCCAGTGCCATCTTGATTTAAAAAAAAATCTATAATATAAAAATGAATCGCTGAATGTGTTGCTAAGCGCAAATCTCAAGAGCAGCTGAACCGATTTCGGTAATTCTTTTTTTAGAATATTCCTTGAAGTACGAGAATGGTTCTTACGGTGAGAAAAATTTAAAAAATTGCCTGAAAAAGTCTAAAAACAACACTTTTCTATATTTCCATACAAAAGATTCTTAATAATATTTAAAAGTCAATTTGAACTTTAATACCATACCATAAAGTTTAAGTGTTAGTGGAGAGGTTCCGGGAAGGCAAAACAATTGAGTGACGTTATTATCGTATAAATATTAATGTCAATATTTGTCAATATTTATGACAAAAAAAAATAAAATTTATACGGCCAACGCTGGCTAATAACTATTTATATATATTTAAAACGTACCTAGTATATAATAACTATTGAAATAATAAAATATAGCTTTGTCTTACTAAGTTAAGAGTCACTTTTCCTATGTAATTAGATTCAGACAAAAATTTATAAGATAGTTTTAGTATGGATGAGTTATCCAACACATAATTTAAAGTTAAAGAAATCTAAAGATTTTTATACAGTATGTATAGTGCAAATTCACCTACCGAAATATGTTTATTTAGAAAATAATAAAAATAATGTGTTTGGAAAGAAGTTCCTCATTGCACGTTATATTCTGCACACTTGACGAATGAGAGTGATATGAAAAAATGTAATATTTCAACCGTCATGACACTTTTTACTATCTATCAAGAACATCCCATGTGACGTCATCATGAGTACCAGGCGAACATAATTGTTAAGGAATGTAATATGTTGTAAGAAATTATATAGGTATATATAATACTAGCAGAACCCGCGGCTTCGCTCGCGCTAAAACTCATCCCCTATTTTACCCCCTTATGGGATAATTTCAAGAAATGATAAAACACGTATTTATTTAATTGTATTGAAGAGCATCAATACCAAGTTTCAAGTAATTCTGATCATAAATATTTTTTTGCATTGTATTATAACGTGTTTTCCCGTCAGAATCACATAATCTACCGCGGATAAAAGTAGCCTATGTCACTCTCCAGCCCTCCAACTATCTCCACACTAAAATCACACCAATCCACCAATAGATTCCGACGTGAAAGAAAGACAAACAAACACACTATCACATTTATAATATTAGTACAGATGTGATATATACGTTGCTGTAGTTTATGCTAACCTGGTACTTGTGACAATTTTTATGACCAAATTTAAGAGCCAAGGGCCGACATCGAAGTGAACTTCGCTCCTACCTTACCAGGTGTACTCGACTTACGGGGAGACACTGGCCTACTTTTTTATATTTAGATTTAGAAATTACACTAATGGTGTCTGTGAAATCGTTTATAGAAGGACAAAATCGGTCTGTCTGCACGCAATCAAGAAACCAAACAAAACTTTAAATACCATTCAAATAATAATTGAAAGTTGACACCTAAACAGTAATGTCATAAAATAAATTATTGTGTTTTATTATAAACGAGACTTGCCCTCGTTTCGCGTACGCGGATTTTGTTAACAATTTCATCGTTTTAATTTTTCCAAAATACTTCTTATAACATCAGCTATCGTCCAGTGAAAATCCCGTCAAAATCGGTCCAGCCGTTTTGGAGATTAGCCGGAACAAACAGACAGACAGACAAACAGTTTAATCGGTCAATTATTACCCTAAATGTGACGAAATATCAAGTGACACCTCAAGAACTTTCTCTTACCGGCAGTGGTCGTATGTAGGTCATTAAGGGCTTACACAAAAACCTATCCTACTGGTTTTATACAATTTCACAATTACATACTTGTTTAGAAAAACAAGTCGATAATACGTGCTGTAAGATTTAGTCACTAGATTCAAGAAACATATACCTAATGTATAACGTAATGAAATTTTGGAGCATGAAAATTATATAACTTATTACTTTTATAAGTGACATTATTAAAAAGTATCTAATCTTGCTTTCCGTACAAAAAGATAGCATTTTTTGTTTGTTTATATTATAATAATCGTGGATAAATTGGGACATTAACACACAGCACCATCTAGTTCCATGGTAAGCTACGAGGCTTGTGTTATGGATACCAGATAGTTAATACACTACACATATATAACTTTAAATACATACATATTATAAGTATATAAACACCTATGTCTGGAGTACAAACAGGTGAATGCCCCCAGCGGGCCTCGAACCTACGACCCCTGGCAGAGCAAGTAAGGTCACTGCAAACTGAGCCAAACGTTTCGTCATATAACATCAAAATAGTTAAACATAATACATATTATATATTGGCTTGTAATCTTTCTACGGATGCTTCTTTTTATTCAATAATATAATTTATGAGTACATACAAATCAGCCTGAAGAATTTATTACATTTTCATAATTATAATAATCATCTATTACAGATAAATAAAATTGAAGTGTCTGTTTGTAATGTGAAAATAACAGCTTTTTACTCAATGCATATGAAATTATATAGGATACTTACATATAAGAAAAACACATTTTTTTAATTTTTTGTCTGACTGTCTATCTGTTTATTTCGGCTAATCTCCGAAACGGTTAGACTGATTTTGACGGGACTTTTACTGGCAGATAGCTGATGCTATAAGGCTACTTTTATCTTAGAAAAAAAATTGGGATCCCACTCTTGGGACGCACCCGAGAGAAGCTAGGGTAAGTCCCTAGTAAAAAACAAATTTAACAAAGTTTTACTTCCTTATTAAAATTAACATTTCTCACACGATAACCAAAAGTAAGTCCAGAAATATCGAAATTGTTTATATTTATTATTACATACTTTTAATGTAATAATAATCTAGCACCGGAGTTATTCCAAAAACACTACATCAAAGTCTTAAAATTCTTAATATTCATCCTTCCACATACATACTTCTCCAGAAAGCAGTAATCTTAAACACGTGCCGATTAGTACGAAAGTTTTTGTCACAACTCACAGCCCTAGTTACCCCTTTAAACCCCCTCCGTTACTTTACACTTGGCTTAGGCCCATGTATAGTAAAAAATACCTTTGTAATTGAAGAGATTTTAAAGTTTAAAAGAATAATAATAATAATTAATTGAATTTGAAATTTGTCGTCCAAGGTGCAATAATTTCCTATGAATATAACTTTCGAAACTGAATTAATTGTATTTTTCACACGTTTTCTATCAAATAATCTTATGTATAGTCATGAATTTAATTGTTTTTGATCATGCAAAGAAATTAAATATAAACCGTTCATATATAAAAATCAATTTATATACAATTGTACATCTATACATATAATAAAATTCAAACTGAGTACATAGAGTTCACATACATATATATATTCTATAAAAATAAAAACCTCATTTTTTATATATTGGTGAAATATATGAAATTGGTATTTTAAATAAAACTATCTTTTCGGATTTTGTCGTGGATTTATTTCCATTTTTGTTTCCCGACGTTGAAATTGGTAGTTAATATCTTGGATATCTATACATGTACATAATGTAATGAAATTCTGAGTCGAATCTGTACATCAAATATTTTTTTGAAAATCTTATTGAAATAGGCATTATTATCAAAACAGAGGCCGAATCTAAACTTTTTAGGATTTCTTTCTGTCTGTCTGGGAACGTATCACGAACCACTAGACAAATTTTGATGAATTTGGTTTGATGATAGCTGGCTATCCGGATCAACATTAAGATATTTTTTACTACGGGAAAATATCTCATCTCTGAAAAATTATTTCCTCTTAAGAGTATTGTAGTAGACACTATATAAATTATAATACTGTTCTATGACAGTGTGTTGTTGTTTTCCATTGTTAATAAAAAGATTTTATATATAACGTCATTGTGGGTAAAAATTAGACCGCTTATAATACAATTTAGTATGGTTTGACAATAATTTGTACAAAAAACAAACAAACAAACCGATTGTGATTTAAGTGATCTCTTGACGTTCTAAATGCTAATTACGTCGAAAAATAATATATATGTGCGAATCCTGACAGAACAGACAGAAATAGCCGTGGACTAAAGTTAAATTGACTTTGGAGGTTTTTTCTCACTTTCAAAACACATTCTGCCGGGTTACTTGACATTAAAATTTGACATTGGACCATATTTTCTAATGCAAGGCGGAAAAAGATCAGCTGTTTCGTATGAGGGATGAAATTGTTCGTCTGTCTTTATTTTTTTATATATATTATCCATTCAACAATTTTCAATCCATTCTACGTGACATTGGCGAATTAATCTGTGCTTAACACGCTTTAAAGCCATTAACAAGAAAATTGAATTTATTTTTAATTTGTATTACGGGTAATAATATTATTGTAGGATACATGCATTTACTACTTTGTTATTCAATTAACGATTTAAAAAAAAACATTTGTTCAATGTACAAGGTGTGGTCCAATTTATAATTCAATATTACCGAGAATTACTAAAATTTAAATAAAAAAATAGGTCTATAATGTAAAATATATAATTTTATTTTTACAATATCTAATATGTAAATATTTCGTGTCACGGTGTCTGTGGTCGCACTCCTCGAAACGGCTCGGCCGATTTTAATGTTGTTTTTTTTTTGTGTATTTGAAAGGTAGGAGAATAGGTCGTAAAGTATTTTTTACTCTCCTACCCCCATCCCCCATTTTTCAATCGCGATTTTAGTATTTTTGTATGAACAATATATAAATAGCGAGGGTGAGTCGCTGTATAATATAAATCCAAAGAGTTTTTTTTTGTAGATGGAACGTAGCCATAGCCGCGGGTTCTGCTAGTAATAATATATATTATACGTTGTAAATGTGAATGTCCGGTGGAAGTGTTCTCAGAGCTACTCGTAGTTATTAAGACCGTAGACCGCCAGGCCATTGACTGCAACCTTTCGCAACTATACTAATCGTACACTCTAGATTTAGTTAACTTGCAATTTCATAAGTTTTAAATAAACACAACAAAACTATACAAAATTAGATTGTAATCTTATTATAATAAATGGGCAATCCTTGTATAAATTAGGATCAAATTTTGTATTTAGATAAGGATTTGCTTTTTAAGTAAATATTAAACACACGCCTTTTCTGAAAAAACGTAATTTTTATCTTTTCCAAAAGAACGTCGTTTGAAGCTCGGTCGCCCATATACTATATATTTGAGTGGACAGTACATTTTCTATATAAAAACGATTCTAATACATGATGTTCAATTTAAACACGTTTGATTTAAATAAGATCTTCACTTTATTAAATGAAAAAGCATGAATATACATATTTAGGTAAATAATAATATATAAAATCATTTTAAATCAAAGATTTGTGGCGTTTTCAAAACCTATATCGGCCGCCTAGCCCTACCTTCTCTCCACTACGCTACGGCTTACATCCTGTGCCATAAAACTAATATTAAACTGATCATTCTTTCAAAGTCCTATCAAAATCGGTTTAACTTTTCTAGAGATTAGCAAATACAAACTTTTTATACTTTAGCTTTGGTATTGTGCAAATAATATTCATAAGGCCGATAAAATTTTACATTGTTATATATCTTGCTTTTTTTCTATTTCAGGCACAATTCTTCATAGTGCTATTCCATTCGATAAGCGCGCTCGTATATGACTGCGGTTATCCAAAGTAAGTATAAATATACGTATATATATACCATTTTTACTCATTTTTATTGCAAAGTGGACAAACAGAATAAAGAGGTTCCTATTTCCGTTTCCGACCGAAGACTTAGCCAACAACACAATTTGTGCTTAGAACAAAAACCGAAGTAAAATGTACATACATACATACATATACGGTTAATACAAATATTAACAGAGAATCGAATTTGTAACCTTTGTAGTAGAAAGTCAGTAAGACAACACGTTAAACTATGCCACTCAGTCATTTTAAGCCTTGTATTCAGCGCTTTAAATCGCCTGATAACCCTCGAAATTACACATTTAATACAAGTTTGAAAATTTGTTAGATATTGTATGTTTAATGTTTATACCTTTTGAATGTTGTGAAAGCCTAATGGACTTAAGTAAAATTTGAGATCTAGATAGCTTATGTGTGCATCGCGATTGTATAATAATCCTTGAACCTAGGTCTCTTACATATAACATGGATAAGTATTTCGGTCACAAAACAGAAATAATTTAAAAAAATGACTGTCTTTGTCGCTCGCGCTCAAAAATATTTTCATCTCGCTCACACAAAGCAAACAGCGGTTTAGATGCAGATATACATTCTCTCTTACTCCCAAAGAAAGAAGAGTGTGAAAATAAAGAAATATAAAGAAGTTATGCAAATAAGTAGAATAATTAAAATGAACCAGTTACCACGCTCGCATCACTTAACGCCGGTAATTTTATGTTTTACGCATGTAACGCCTATTGTGCTTTTCTGTATTTTTAATGCAAATGTTGATTTCTAAAATTTCTCTTTTAGAAATTCTACTAGCTTTCAAGTATACATAAACAAACAGACAGACAACAATGTATTTTTATATATAATGGTATAAGGACTTTACCCATAATTCAATATAAACACAAAAATACATTGAATCTGAGAAGTCCTCTTGACAAAAAAAAACATTATTTTCTACCACAAACAACAAAAATATCCTAAAAAAATGTATGTATGTTATCTGCAAAATAAAAAAGTGTCGAGTGTTAAAATTAAAACAAAAGTCCCGAATCTTGATATTAAAATAAAAACTTTTTAACAAAAAAATAAAAACCGACTTCAAACAAAAGCACTAAAAAGTAAAAAATAACTGATTGGTAGTTTTCATTTACTATACATACCTAATCAAATATTTTCGAAGTCGGTGTGCTTTGCTTTGTATGGGCTGGCACCGATTTCGAAAATATTTGATTAGGTATGTATTTAATAGGTAGGCTTTAATTACTTAGCCAAAGCACACCGACTTCGAAAATATTTGATTAGGTATGTATAGTAAATGAAAACTACCAATCAGTTATTTTTACTTTTTAGTGCTTTTGTTTGAAGTCGGTTTTTATTTTTTTGTTAAAAAGTTTTTATTTTTCCCTTTTTAGTGTAGACAGTAGTAGCAAAGTAAAGATTCTAACGTGTTAGGCTTGTCAAATCAAACAAAATAAGCCCAAACTCAAAGTATCTACTATTAGCCGTTGAAGAGTTCCACCTATCCACCTTCTGGCCTTGCCATCAGATCAGGTCAACAACATCGAACCACTGTACTATCAACGAAAATAGAAATACTTGCAAAGTTTCATGTCAATATGACAATTAGAAGTAGGTTAAATTCATCATTAGTTGTTTTTCCACCCTTAGGGGTGGTATTTTTTTTTAAATTTAAATGGGTCCAATCTGGAAGTATACCCTTTCAAACAAAAGAAAAATTGTCCAAATCGGTTAATAAATGACAGAGTTCTGAGGTAACAAACATAAAAAAAAAAACATACCGTCGAATTGAGAACCTCCTCCTTTTTGAAGTCGGTTGAAAATTGAGTGTACACACCTGTGCACACCCAGAGGTCCTGGGTTCGAATCCCGGGTCAGGCCAAGTTTAGTTATTGAGTCTTTCTGTATAGTAACGACGACGAGTGCACTTGTGTCTGCGCGTACAATTGTGCACTATAATATCTCCTGCGCAGTTGGCTAGTCTCAATGAGATTGGCCGCCGTGGCCGGAATCGGTCAGGAGAACATCATTTAAATTTATATATGTGTAGTGTATCAACTATCTGGTATCCATAACACGAGCCTCGTAGCTTACCATGTAACTAGATGGTGCTGTGTGTTAATGTCCCAACATATTTTGAGTTAGGACAAAATATATATTTATTTTTTATTTTTTCCAGAGCCATTGCTTCTGGTCTTATTCTCCATTCAACAATTTTCATCGTGCTCTTCACAAATTTCTACATACAGGCGTACAAAAAGAAAAGTACACAAAAACCCAAAGTGACAGTAGACGCTTGTAATAATAACACGAATGGTTACATCCCTAATACCCATATGAAGAATGGAAATGTCAACTCAGTAAGTAACATCACTAATGGGTTCACAAACGAAGTGAATAGACACACTTCATATATTCAAGACTTAAGTAGCGAATCCAAAACCAATGAGTATATAAGTGAGTTGAACACTACGCAGCATCGAAATGAATTAAACAGCTATATAAATGGTCACTTAAAAGAAAAAGTACAGTAGTCAGTACTTGTAAATAAGACTTTGTAAATAAAATAAATGGTACAAAGATAATGGTGGACATAATTGCTCAATTTTAAAACGATGGAAACGTTTGGTGGAAATAAGGTTTTATATATATTTTTTTTCAATACATCGAAATTTCAATGCCAGTGATATGTTTCAAGTCTTTATGCGATTTTTTTAAAATAAAATTTTCGACAGTAAATAAATAATCCAAATATATAAATTGTACAATATAATTTAAATGTACTTAAGCTAATAAGTCTATCTTATTCGTAAACTTTAAACCATACCTCGAATCTCCATCATATGACATTTGCTATATTTGCCGTCTCTGTCATTTATATGAAATATGAAGTTTGAGGGAAAGAGACAACATATAATTGAACTTTAACGTTTATGATTAAGTATATTTGTATGTACATAATAAATGATTATAATAAATAGTATAAGTCAATAGCAGTGATTGGCTTTTATTGAATCAATAAAAGCTAAATGTATGTCTATTGAAGATATTATCTTGAATAACGAAAATGCTACTGAAAATTTTAAAAAAATATTTTTTTTATAGAAATAAACGAAATTAACAATTTAAAGTATATTTCGTTCGATTACATAATTTTACATTTTTATTATTGCTTTTTTTAAATATGTTCAATACTTAACTTTTCGATACAGATTACATCACTTGAATTCTTTTTTTGACATGACAAAATATTTTTCCGATATTCCACTGCGAGCTTGCTATAAACATATAAAAGAATAAATAGTTTTATACTTAATTTTAAATAATCAATAAAGCTATCGTGGAACAAAGCGAAATGTTACCAACTGAAAATTTAATTGTAATACAATAATTGTAAAGGATAATACTTTCTTAGATTTACGCGAATATTTGACATTTTAAATAAAACTATCTTTTCGGATTTTTTCGCGGATTTATTTAGATTTTTGGTTCCCGGTGTTTCGAATACTTTACAGCAAACATGGTCACGGGAGAGACTGATCTCTATCTAAATCCGCGAAATAATCCGAATCGATAGTTTTATTTAAATTGTAAAGGAATTTACGATGACTAACAATTAATTGTAAAACATATTGTCTCAGATTAAAGAATTGTATAGACGGAGTCCGCCAAAAAAATGTCAAAGTCAAAAATATATAGTAGATAGATTTTGCTTTATTTAAAGAACTAGCGACTCACCTTCGCTCTGGTCGGGTTCGTCGCCATTGTACGTTTTAAAGGTTAGGTATAGATTTCTCAGAGATGTGAAATTTTTCTCCAGTAAAAAGTATGCTACATGTTGACCCGGATAATCAGCTATCACCATACCAAATTTCACCAAAATATGCTTAGTGGTTTTCTCGTGATGCGTTCCCAGACAGACAGACAGACAGACAGACACAAAAGTTCTAAAAACTATAGATTCGGCCTGTGTTTCGATAATAATGACTATTTCAATAAGATTTTCCAAAATTTTTATTTAAAATTAACGTACAGATTCCACTCAGAATTTTAATACATGTATAGATAAGAATAAAATATGAATAGTAAAAATAATACTATGTACTTTGTATTCTTTAAGCATAGTTCTCTTCCCCTTAAAAGAGAAATAGCAATATATGAGCTTATTTTTTTCTTCATTATATTACAATCTGTTAACAATTTTTTATTAACATTTATCATAAGTTTTCTATTAATATACGAGTATGTACTATACTGTTTTAAAATATCTTTGTTTGGCTTCATATTCAGTTCTATGACACTCCGTTTATATTATTCCTTAAAAATATAAATCAATAGTTTGCTGTTGATAATTTAGCAGATTAATAATGAATCAGTGATAATTAACAATGGTAGATATTATCAATACTTACAATGAAATTTGATTGAAATCGAAATAAACTAAAGTAAACGCTAATATAAAATATATGTACGAGACATACGAGACATTTGGCTCAGTTGGTAGTGACCCTACTTGCTGTGCCAGCGGTCGCGGGTTCGAGTCCCGCTGGAGACATTCATTTGTGTGATGAGCACTAATGTTTGCACTCCAGTCATGGGTGTTTATATTTATAATATGTATGTATTTAAAGTTATATATGTGTAGCGTATCAACTATCTGGTATCCATAACTCAAGCCTCGTGCTCACCATGGAACTAGATAGTGCTGAGTGCTAATGTCCCAACATATTTATTTATTTATATGTATACTCTTTCTATATATTTTTGGTGCTATATTTTTTATATATATTTTTGTAGATATTTTACTTCGGTACAGATATTTTATGGTCAAGAATTGACTAAACTACCTCATAGTCTTCCTTCCTGCTTTTCCGTCCAATAAAGCTTTATTTAATTGTAGGTGTAAATGTAAGATGTGTTTATGAATTTTAACTAATAATATAATCTGTATGTTACAAATGTACAATTTTTATAAAAAAAATTTTTTTTCTTAATCAACAGATTTCTTAGAAACTTAATTAATTTCTTAGAAATTTACTTGGAGGTGTTAATCTTAAAAAAGCTATTGTTTTAATACTTATTATTCATAAAATGTCACGACAGATACAAAGATGTGATGAAAAATGTTACCTTTTATAAAAAAAGAAATTTTGTATATTATTTATTATTATTTTTTTATACATTTATTAATCAGTATTAACAATTTGAAAGTATTTTTTATCTTTTTTAAAATAATTATAGCTCTCGGTGGAAGTGAAAAGATAAACATGTGAAGGCATGCACAAGTCATTTGTAGCAAAAATATTACAATGTATAGTAATAGAATAAGAATTTATACGATGTTGTAAAAACTTTTTTAATTTTTACATGAATAAAAAATAAAAATATATTCGAAGAAATAGTTTATTATTTTTAACAAACTGAATTGTCCCTGCGTGTGTTTCTAGGTGTAATTTTTAAATATGACTGGCGACTCATCATCTCTTCGGGTTCGTCAGTAGATAAAAACAAATATATCCCACGGGAACTAGATAGATTTATCTATTTTGAATAATTCTTAGAATACCAAATTCCTTTTTATAAAAAACAAGATCTATACAAATAATAAAAAGGGACAGTTTGTTTATTTGTTTGTTTGAACGCAATAATCTCAGGAACTACTAATCTGATTTGAAAAATTCTTTTTGCATTAGATAGCCCATTTATTGAGAAAGTCTATAGGCTTTATATCATAACGCTACTACCCAAGGGAGCGGAACAGTAATCATAAATTTTAACAAATCGGGCAGACTTCCATACATTATTACTAAAAGCATAAAGGCAAAGAGTTTTTTTTTAGTTCTAGCGCGAGCGACGCCTCAGGTTCTGCTAGTACATGATAACATTTTTATACTATAATATAAGAAGAAGCCTCAGTTTCTACTAGTGCATGATAAAGTTTTAATACTAAAATATAAGAAGTCACTCCACAAAATTTGAGGTTAAATTTTTTTTTATAAAACCAAAACTATATAAGCAAATACAGACTACGTTCATGGTTTAAAAACAGTATTGTATTATTTATATTATGATCTTTAGAACGTCGGAGAAAGTTTTCGTTGATTGAGAAAAATTACATCGTTAATTCCCTCTATAATGATAAGTTCGTTAGCGAGACATACGTATCTATAAGGCAACGCTTTGATATCAGGTTGATTTAAAAATGTATACATACATTAATGCCACTTTTATAAAGCACCGTGTTCAGATTACCAAAAACCAAATTTTTAGGTTTTACATATTATATTTTTTCTCATAAATGAGATAATTTCCCGCAGTAAAAAGTATCCTATATGTTGACCCGGATAACCAGTTATCATCATACCAAATTTCATCAAAATCCCTTCAGTGGTTATTTCGTGATGCGGTAACAGATAGATAGACAGACAGACAGACAAACAGACAAAAATTCTAAAAACTATAGATTCGGCCTCTGTATCGATAATAATGTCTATTTCAATAAGATTTTCCAAAAAATATTTAATGTACAGATTCGGCTTAGTTAGAATTCTATTATATGTATAGATTTTTTGTTAATATAATTGATTATAAAATTCACAATACCTTGTTTTTTATCTTTTTCATGGTTTGCTTCATTATGCACTACCTTATACCTAGCTATTATTTGCAGCTTATTTCCTAAAAAAATATATTTAAGGTATGTTTCAATGCGAAGTGTTTCCAACATAATTTGATTCAATTCCATCCGTTGTACTTTACAAGTAAAAAACAATCTGTCTCAGAGTTTGTAAATCAATGCAATGCCATTAATTAATCAACATATGCAACTATTTCAGGAAAATTTAAAATATATTAATAACTAATACGTTTCTAAAAGACTTTCACTGGAAGATGGCTGATGTTATAGGGAGTAACATAGGCTGCTTTTATTTTAGAAAAAGAATTAGGGTTTAGCTCAAAAAAATTAAAACGTACGCTAGTATTTAAATAAAAAAGTATTATTTTTAAATTTAAATAAAACTATTTTCTGATTTTTTCGTGAATTTAATTTTTGATCTCTGAAGTATTGAAAGCGTTGGAGCAAACTTGGTCACGGGCGAGACTTAGGTTTTAGACGTCTCAACAGTACAACAGTATTGGTACATCTCTCAAAAAAAAAACAGAAGAATTTTCTTCATTTTAAGAATATTCATGAAAAAATCTAAATAAATCCGCATAAATCGAAGAAAATATTCTAGGAATTTTTTAAGTTTTATTTTTAGCTGGAGAAATGTTCAAAACTTAAAAATCATTATTTTTTAATATTATAAAATAAATCTAGTATTTAGGTTGTACATTTTAAAAAATCCTCTTTCCTTATTTTTTGTAACAAATATCAATTATTTCCATTTTTCGCTATTATTTTGTATTTACATACTGAATATAAAATATTTCAAGGCGCAAAGTATAAAACAGTGACATCTATGTGTAAGTTACGGAACTAGTTGAACGTTGCCGACAAAGTTAGAAGCGTATACTTGTAACGCATCATGACAATAAGTAAAAAGTTAACTAGATGTCTTTTTCACTCAAAACTTACTATATTTGTATTTTTTATACTCTTTACTAGCAACTCACCCTCGCTCCGCTCGTTTTCGCCCCTCGTTACGTTTTAACGTTTAGTATAGATTGCTCAGAGATTTTTATTTTATTTTTTATTTTATTCATTTAAGGTCTACCAGCAGTTTTACAATTATTTAAAACTAGCACTACAACTAATATCATAGATAACATTGGTAAATTGTAAATCTATATTAAGGTAAACACAACATGCTTCAGAAATACTACAACAAAGAAGAAGAAAAAATAATACATTAAATGTGCTTATTTGCTATTTGTAAAAGTTGATACAAAATATTCTTTTTATACAGCGAAAGGAAGAGTTGAAAATATCAATTGAGCCACTGCATTGATTGAATATTTTTGTTATACGCGATGTAGTGGAGTTCGCTCCTAGCACCGTTTTTCTAGACAATATGAAAAGGCTTAATCACACCACGAGGCAACCGAGGGGGGACATAAAAAGATGAGAGATGAGATATTTTCCCGCAGTAAAAAGTATCCTATCATAAGACAGACAGACAAATATTCTAAAAACTATAGATTCGGCATCTGTATCGATAATAATAACTATTTCAATAAGATTTTCCAAAAAATATTTAATGTACAGATTCGACTCAGTTACAATTTCATTATATTGTGTATAGATATCCAATATATTATGAACTACCAATTTCATATATTTCACCAATATGTAAAAAATCAGGTTTTAATTTTTATAGGATATATATGTTTATTATATGTCTATATCTTTGGTATATCTGTAGACTATATGCTGATTTTTTGAAACCAAAATATTTTTTAAACTAACTTTTTTCACGTTTTTTTTTATTTACGGTTTATTTTTTATGAAATAGTAAAGCGGTTTTTATTTGTCAACTGCCGTATACCTTAGAAAATTGCTATGCGATTTGTAATAAATAATGTAAAATCTACCTTATAAACAAACATTATTAAAACCATCTTAGGATTTTTTGCTAGTTGTAGGTATTTTAGGAGTTAATTTTAGGGGTCTAACTAAAAATACACACTTACAAACTATTGGCCATACATTTCTATAATAAAATCTCACAGTAAAAATCCATATTAGTAATATTATAAATGTGAAAGTGTATTTGTTTGTCCTTCTTTTTCGTCGAAACAGAGTGACGGATTGGCGTGATTTTTTATGTGGAGATATTTGGGAGGCTGGAAAGTGACATAGGTTACTTTTTACCGCCGAAGGTTATCATATTCCCACGGGAAAACACTTTATAATACAACTAACAACAACTCATCATACCTATTCTTACATATATATAATATATAGTCTATCTATTCCATAATAACCGTTAAAACGTACCTAGGGATGAACCCGAGCGAAGCGAGGGTGGGCCGGTCGTAGTTATAATAATTTGGTTAGAAAAAACTTCTTACTCTACTAACTACTTATCACTTATAGCTAACTGAATCCAAAGAGGTTTCATATACATGAATCCGAGTCGTACTATGCCAATTTATTTTAATCAAGGAAAAGATCAAAAAAATATTACTAAAATAAAATTCCTTAGAATGTGATCGTACAACAAAAACCTTGAAAGATATTCAACGTAAAATTCCGAATTAATTATACAAGAACACAATAATTCCTTTCTTATCTTTATATTAGTTCACTCTCCTCTGCAGTAGGGGAAAATTATTGAAATATTAAAAATATTTTAATAATTTTCCCCTACATTACACCAGAAATCTCTAAATTACACAGTTTAAATCGATGATTCTACATAGTATATCTATATAGATACTTACTATATAGTAAGTGGTAGCCCAGTGATAACATGCTCGCTTGGAAAACCTAGTGAAGCGGGTTCAAATCCCGGCTCTCGCGCCTCTAACATTTTCATGTGCGAATCATTTTAACATAATTATAATAGTACCTAACTAATTCTATCAATACACCCTAAAAATGTATTAGTACTAACCTTAGAATATAACTGCCCTTATTGTCCCGATGGCGTAAATAGCTGCGACACAATTTATACTAACGCAGTTACTTACGATCTATTTTTTAATATGTATGTTATTATGTTTAATAAAAATCTTTAAAATTTTCAACATGATTACCACTTGCTTTACGATGAAGGAAAACATCGTGCTTTACGATGAAGGAAACCTGCATGTCTGAGAGAACATAGCAAGTTTTCAAAAGACATTAAAAAGGGCTGAATACGTAATATCTATTATTGATTTTGAATCAAGATTCAAGTTGTAATAATAATAATTGCATATTTATTGACCCTAACCAACGTAATCCTAAGGGTCCGATAACAATACACAAATATGTTCAAATAGAGATTTTAATGTTTGCCTTTGTTCCTAAATCTCAACTTAAGCGAGTTTCTCGTAAAATTTAACTCTATACAATTATGTAGAGTATTTAGTTTAACTTTAATATAATATAAATAATATGTACATTTGATAATACGTTGGTAAATTATTTAATTTTATTTTTTACTTCTTGTTCTTGGATTTTATAAATGGTTGCTGATATGAGAAGTGCAAACTCTTTTAAGAAATAAATTAATAATAATATATTGCATATATAAAATGGACAGCTTTATTTAAGCTTAAAAATATAATAAAACTAGCAAATAACAAAATAGAAAAACAAATCTATCCCACGTGAACCGTATATTTTTCCTGGATAAAAAGTAGCCTATGTGCTATTCCAGACTATAATCTATCTCTGTGCCTAATTTCATCCCGATCCTTTCAGCCGTTCTGGCGTGAAAGAGTTAGAAACATCCATACAACCATACTGACAAACTTTCACATTTATAATATTAATGCAGATTAAAAATTATAAGTGAAACTAAAAATATTTCACAGATTATATGCATAAGTTTTAAATATAAACATAATTGAAGTATAAACAGGAGTTTCTTGTAACGATCTGTTTAGGGACTTTCTTCACACCTGTTAACGAAATCCAATAAAAGTAACGGTCTTGTTACAGCCTCGTTCAAGGCAATTCGAATGTGCTAATTGAAATCAAAAACCATGCTTTAAAATTTAATGTTGTGCCGATAGCTTGCTGAGACCCTCGTAAGCCTTAATTATCACCCAACGAAATGTCAATAAACCTGACGTACACTTTTTTCCCCTTTCTAATTTGTTGACCCTAAAATTGTAACTGTGACAGACCAATTGAAAAGGAACGCGGTTGCTAGCGCGGACTTGCAATTATGTAGACGAAAATTGATATCGTGAACAAAGGCAGGGATCAAGTTATAGTGGCCGGTGTGCACTGAGAAGGGTACGGGGTGGAAACACGCACTTTCGTTCACAATAGAGTGAGGGAGATGGCGTTAGTCTTGCCTATTACGAATCGTTTCAATTCATGCATAGTTTGTTAAAATTTCTAAAAAAGTTCTACTTTTGCTTTATATTTTCTTCTTAAATCAATCCTACGAAAATCCTTCTTATTTATGATATTACAGTACTTGTATAAGCAGTATTAAAAATAATAATAACTTAAAAAATTAAGATGAATCAAATTTATCTTTCGAAATCAACAAAATAATCATTACAAAAAAAAATATTTAAGAAACATTATCAACAAAATGTATTATAAAATGTAAACAAATTTATAGTGAATCAATATATCTAGAGTGAAATGGAACGTGAGAGAAATATTCTTGCGCCGGCCGGGCTTCAACCTTCGGCCGGGGCTACACAAGCAGTCGTCCTAACACGCGTGCCGGGGACGCGCGTACCGCGTCTAAACCAACTAACTATACAAAATAAAACAAAATAACCAAAAAAAAAAACACTTCCAACAACTAAAATATGCATCGACAGTGTAACCGTGATAAGTGATCTATTATAATGTGAATGAACTCGTCGCGAGCTTTAGAAAAGCTTTAGAGCGCGTCGTATCTAAAATTCATATAAAACATTGCGACAATAAATCACTTGTGTATTAATCGGTAATGTGACATTTGAGGGAATACATGCACCAAATGTGGGTTCTGTAATATAGTAAAAACAGCGTTTCTATGAACCCCAATCTCTAACCAAAACCTCTGCACTATGTACTGCAATGCGATTTGTGTTGCAAATGTGTGTGATTTTTTTTTCTACCATAATTTAACATATTATATTAATATTTTAAATTTTACTATATATTTATTATACAATATACACCTTATTATTGTTTCTTGTGGCTATTTAGTTATAAAAACTTTTTTCTATTGCAATTTCATATATTTTTATTACTTCTACGTGATCTTCTTTAAAATGATTTGATTTTTTGATGTAAAAATTAATTAAATGAAATTTAATAACATAACAAATATATAGTGATGTAAACTTTAGTTACATTCAAAGACGTTATGAGCCTAGTGTTTGTAATGTAGCAACTAGCTAGGCGAGACTGGTTCACTAAGTGCACTGTCTGGCCATTCTCGTACTTTTTGTTTGATAAAACAAAAGCAATAATGCTACTCGTTTATTGTTCTACTGCTCGATTAATTATTAAATAGTTATATTAAAAAATAACTACTGAGGATAAAGTATTTACAAACATAAAACAAAACAAATTATTTTTCTAGTAAATGAATTAATTATGAAATTTTATTTAGTTTTCGTACTAATTATATTGCATCGTTGCAGTCTAATCTCTACATAACTGTTTATTAATTTAAAAATTAATTATATAAAATACCTCCATGTATTTTCTCATTAGTTTAAGCATGCAAATACCTCCAAATGGAATAAATAATCTATAAATATATTTGATAATGCGATATAACCCCATTTAGAGCTTATAAAAGCCAATAAAAGCCACAGAAGCAACAAAAACCTCTGTTTTTATACAGTTTTTTTAAGTTGTAGGTAGAAAATTTTGCTATTAATATATAAACCTAATCTCCAACCATGGCCTCCTTCGTCTATCTTGAGAAAGAAACTAAAACTTCATCTCAAGCTGCATTCAATCCGACCAAATGGCTTCAGAAACTAGTGATTCATCCAAAACTAGTGGCTTTACAAACTTCTATAATAGCCCGTGCAATTCTCTTGGTCAAAGCATTCTCCACTCTTTCGCCTCCCTTTCAACCCTCTCGTGTTTAATAAACTCAATAAGTAATTTTGTATTTACGTTTCGTAATCGCAGCTAAGAAAGTACGGATTTACTGAGAATGGGGTAAAATTTGGACGCAATTCGTTTGTTTTCAATGCAGGCTGGCTTTTACAATAAAGGGTGTATCCCCGAAATGGAATTTTGGGTTTCATCATTAATAAATATTATGCATATTATGCCTACGTATACTATTGTTTTAGAATTAACGGTCACGTTTAAGGTTTCACACTTTACTTAATTTTGATTGAAATTGTTGATTCAATTTTCTTATTTCAAAGATGTTATATACATCTAGCATTGCCCGCGGCTCCGCCTGCGTTCAGATGACCAAAAACCAAATTCTTAGGCTTTTCATATTAGTATACAATGTATTTTTTCTCAGAAATGAGACATTTTCCTGCGGTAAAAAGTATCCTATATGTTGACCCGGATAACCTGTTATCACATTATCAAATTTCGTGATTTTTCTGTGATGCGGTAACAGACAGACAGACAAAAATTCCAAAAACTATAAATACGGCCTCTGTATCGATAATAATGTCTATTTCAATAAGATTTTCCAAAAAATATTTAATGTACAGATTCGACTTAGTTACAATTTTATTATATGTATAGATAGATTACTTAAGTATTTGTATATGCTTATAGTTTATCATAAATTTGAGCTCTATCTTTAACTAATATTAATTCATAAATAGTAGATGAGCTAGAAAGTCGTCTCAAAAATTAAGAGTTTAAAAATGAAGAACAAAAAATGAATCATCTTTCTTTACTTACGTATTGAATACTTGAGATAATAACTATAGTGAAGTACGTTACTTCTAAAAAACGTAACCAGTTATCGTGTAATAAATGCAAAAAAACCAAGCACGTATAATAATTTAGAAGCAAGATATTTATTAAAAAAAAATATTGCATACAACCTGCAACAACTCACAACAGATGTTGGGAGTTCGATTCAAGCGTAAGGCAAATTATCCAGTTCTGTCCGCATTGAGTAAAAATGGAGAGTGAGAAAGACTGTCCATTCTCCTTTTTTCGTAGAACGGAGAGTGCCCATTCTTTAACCTTGTCGGTCTCTAAAAGAAAAATGAAGCTTAAATAAATAAAGTTGACCGATTTGCCAGACTTTGTTCGGATATGATACAAATAACGCCATAAATCAGGAGATATCAGAAAATGATTCTTCGTCGTTCTATCCAAAGTAGTCATTTATTGAACATCATACACTTTAGTACACATATACAATTACAAAGTTTATTGCTTTCAAATTTTATTTCGAAAACACAAGCGCTGGCCGAGTTTAACCTATTATGTATATCCTATTTCAAAAGTACTCGATATCTTTGTTTTAAATATTTCTATATGAATAATATTCAGTACGGTTACATATTATATAGCAATGGAACGGTATATGTATATTACTTTGGTAACTATCGACTATTTTGATTGTCTCTTAAATATTTATAGAGCAGATGGTATACATTTATATAAAAGCTCACATTCAAAATGTTAATATTTGGAGATTTTATGTAACTGACTTAACGACACATTTGGCTTAGTTTATAGTGACCATACTTGCTGTGCCAGCGGTCACGGGTTTGAGTCCCCCTGGGGGCATTTAATTGTGTGATGAGCACGAATGTTTGTACTCTAGTCATGGGTGTTTATATTTATAATATGTATGTATTTAAAGTTATATATGTGTAGTGTATCGACTATCTGGTATCCATAACACAGGTCTCGTAGCTTACCATGGAACTAGATGGTGCTGTGTGTTAATGTCCCAACATATTTATTTACCACATAATATACCATGCAGGTCTTTAAATAAACTACAAAGAATATTTAAATATAGAAATAACGTAAAAATATTTTAAAAACAACCGCCTATTTGCAACGGCTCAAAAGATACAGGTAAGACAGGCAGATTGACAGAAAGCATGAGGGTATTAGATTGGGTTTCCGTTAGGACCCTTTGGTTACAGTACGATATTATTATAATATTAAATCTATATACATACTAGCGGACCACCCTCGCTTCGCTCGTGATCGTCGCTAGGTACGTTTTAAATAAATATAAATCGGTATTAACCAGCGTTAGCCATGTAATTTTTTTTTGTGATTTTTTCTGATATTTTAATAGTTATTCTGCTATTCGGTGCGGAGACAAATCCGACTAATAATAAAAACTTTTTAACAAAAAATAAAAACCGACTTCAAACAAAAGCACTAAAAAGTAAAAAATAACTGATTGGTAGTTTTCATTTACTATACATACTTACCTAATCAAATATTTTCGAAGTCGGTGTGCTTTGCTTTGTATCGGCTGGCATATACACTTTCAAAAAAAATAGAAACTGTCCAAATCGGTTAATAAATGACGGAGTTCTGAGGTAACAAACATAAAAAAAAACATACAGCCGAATTGAGAACCTCCTCCTTTTTGAGGAAGTCGGTTGAAAAACCATAAAAATCAGTCTGGCAGTTTATAAGTATTGTAAACAAACCCGACTGTGTTTTTTATATATAGATATGTAAATACTTACCTAGGTAAAGACAAAATAGTTCAGTACCTTTTTCTCCTGTGTTTGTCAACCAATTTTCTTTATTGTTTGTTTAGTAGCTATTGACGAGCTTTAGTGTTATCGATAAAAATCGAATCCGTCGAATTTCGACCACTGGGCAAGCACTAGTTATTACAACACTATATTATTATAAACAAGTTATGTAATTCATTTATAGAAAACAAAATGGGTCGAAAAAATTGATTTATGAACAAAGAAACTATAACAAAACTTTTGATATATTATCTCTATAAAATATATTGAATAATTATTTTTCAACTAAAAGGTTACATCGCCATTTATTACTTTATTTCATCCTTAGTGTTCCTAGTGTTTCTTCTTTTTTGAAGTCAAGAAAATTAATCCAGAGTAAATTATAGAGATCCAAAGCTTTATAAAACAAAAAAATGTAATACAATATAGAGCAAAAGTCGATTCTGAGAAAAATAAACTCCAACAATAGCAGCAAAGTAGAGTCTATGAAGACTTATTTCTTTTGGTCCGGATGTTATCAGCATTCAACCGGTTCTAGTTCAGAAACAGGTAATAAAGATGAAAATTTTACTCAAGTATTCCATCACTCGCAAAGGTTATCCTCATCATATTAATTTCGAAACCCTGTCTTTACCCCAAAATGAAAAATCCATACTAATATACAAGTGCAAAAGTAACTCTGGCTGTTACGCTTCGCTTCGCTTAATCCGCTGAACCGATTTAGACGAAATTTAGATGGAGATGGTTTGAGACCCTGGAAAGGACATAGGATTTACCCTAGAAATCATCCCTTAAGGAGGTGAAAAGGAGGGTGGGACTTTTTTAAAGGGGAATCAATCATTTCTCAAGTAAGGGATATAGAACTCATTATACCTATGTGTGTTTGTATATATATATATATATATATATATATATATATATATATATATATATATATATATATATATATAGTCTATGTATTCTATACTAACCGTCATAAGGTATCTTTTCATAAGGTTCTTTTATTAAGAGTATTTTCATCCTCTATTCAAGATTAAGAAATAGACTAATATCACTGCCTGACCCATAAAGTAACCAAGTCATGATATCAAACCTTTACTCAGATGCACCATAAAAAAAGTTAAACCAACAAACGCATTTATCTGCGCATTAATAATTCATAAGTGTATGCACAAACAAGTGCACTCTATGACTATCATGCTAGTCCGGTGGGACGTCAGTTGGGGTGCGATTTATATTATTTCTAAGGAACGGGGGGTATAATAGTGCCATCTTACCAACTTTAAACTGGTATTGGTTACGTCTTTGGCAGAAAATCTCAATAACTACTTACAAGAAGAGATTTTAACGTTAGAACTAAGGATCTGCATCCGTACTTGCCATTCGTTAGAATAAAAAGGCAGTTTATGATATAACGAGGTAAAGATTGATGGGTAAATGTAAATATTATTTCTGCATGAAAATCAAATATGCGATCTTCAATAGGTTTCAAAGGAACAAACGAAACTTATTATGCCAAACACAACATATGACAGACAGACAGACAGACAGACAGAAATTAACGTACGATTGACAAAAAATTCGAAACTCATATGGCTCATCTATACATATAATAAAATTGTAACTAAGTCGAATCTGTATATTAAATATTTTTTTTGGAAAATCTTTTTATTATAGTCATTATTATTGATACAGAGGCCGAATATACAATTTTTAGATTTTTTTATCTGTCTGTCTGTCTGGGAACGCATCACGAGAAAACCACTAGACAGATTTTGATGAAATTTTGGTATGTTATGCGAGTCAGCTTATAGGATACTTTGTACTGCGGAAAAATATCTCATCTCTGTAAAATCTATACTAACCATTAAAACGTTCCTAGGGACGAAACCAAGCTGAGCGTGGGTGCTAGTAATCTAAATTAAAAAAAAATAGTTCACAGTCCTAATACAAGCAGTTAAGTTATGACGTTTATTTCTTATAAAAAGGCAAGCTTCTGTAAGTTTCTGATTGACGTAATTTATATTTAGAACTCACTAACTTACTAATGGATTTTTTATGTTCCTTCTCTATACATATTGTTTACGATGTACATTTCAGATGCCTTAAAAATAATTTGAAAAACTTCTCCTTTAAGAAAGCACTAAAAGCTCGCATGTTAGATTAATACCTCAGAAAGAAACTAATTCGCCTTTTGAATTGCTTTTCTTTTATTTTCTCTGCTAAGAACTACTATTCGAATCAATTTGTCTACTTGGGTGTATTTTTATTTCAACGGCTCGCGGTAAAGTAAAACTAGGAGGAAGTATATTAAGAAAAATAAAAAATATTACAAAAAATATACCTATATAACAATAAATACCGTCTGCTACAGAGAAAAAAAGAGAGAGAGAGATAGAGCGAGAGAGAGATAGAGACAGAGTATATACAAATACACTACTACATGATAGTCTCACAATTTGAGTGTAAAAAAGTTTAAGATCCAAAACAACGTCCTTCACCACTCTGCTTACCAAAAGAACGAAGGACGACCTACTTCGGATTTGCTACAATGAAAAGACCCCGAAAGATTTGAAGACCAAATATTATATCTGAGGAAGGTCAGATCAAGTGTGTGTAAAGTGTATAAAAATAATGGAAGAAGTGAAATTGGTATATGGAGATCGTATCAATTTTCCTCATACTTTATTACCTCTAGTACCTTGCAAGAGTTATATGTATGTATGTATGTAAGTAATTATTTCGATTACCTTTAAGTAGAAGTGTTAACGGATAATTTATTTAATAGACGTTAGGGATCATCACCCAACATGCCTTGCCATGCATGTGTGGTGTTGCATGTGCGAAATGTTAGAAGATATACTTAATCTTATTCTATCTTGCAATTTTCTCAAAACCAACAAATACATAATTTAAAAAGTTATTTCAAAACGGTACCACTCTAATCTATTTTCTATTTTTTACCCCCACGACTCGAAAACAAGCGTTTAAGCGCAAAAGTAGGACCACGCCTGGATGCCACGTCACTTGTGACTGACAGCTGACAGAATTGTTTGACATTCGACAAATTTTATATTTAATCAAAAATAAACTCTAATTCATTGAAATAAAGGTCTGGTTTCATGCAAACATATTATTGTCCAAGCCCCGGGCAGTACGAATGTTGTACAGGACGATTAATTTATCACTGTACATATTCACGATACGCATATTTTGTGACAGACGCAAAAATTTATCTTTTTATCAGAATTTTATTCATCTTAATTTATATATTTTATTTATATATTGTACAAGTTAAGTTACCAGGATTTGCTTGATTTAACTTTTGAACGTAATTAAATCATAATTACATTCAGAAACGTATGAGTACTACTAGTTATGTATTACATGATCTGAGTCTATACTAATATTATAAGGAGGTACAGTTTGTGAGTTTGTAAGTTTGTGACATTGTAGGGGGTAATCTCTGGATCTACTAAACCGATTCAGATGAAATTTGGTAAGAAGATAGTTTGAGGCCCTGGGAAGGACATAGGATACTTTTTATCCCGGAGCGAGGGTGAGTTGCTAGTATATTAATATATAAAAATAATTAATCACTGTACGCTATGTAACCCTAAAGTCTGTTATAAAATTAATTATATACACTGTCTTTGGTCTTATATAATATAATAATTAGCAGCGAATGGTCTAAATAAGCAGATTCCTTCAGAAATCCATTTAATCCATTATTAATTAATATATCTATTTTAAACTAACATAAAGCAGCTTACAAACGCAATACAAAAAAGTATTTTTGCTAAGGACTTTCTTAGAAATAGCGATGGGAAACCGATCCATTTTAACTTAGTTAATATTGATTAGCATCAAAGAGCTTTCCGACTGACTACTTGTTTGCTGCTTAGATTCCTAAACTTAGTTTTCAAAGTAAAAAGCATGTTATCCAGTTAAGCTGTGCTTTCTCAAATATTTGTTAAATTAATGAACTGATTTGACAAATTAGAGTCAGCGTTTTTTTCTTTCTTTCCTTTTCTTTCCTTTTTTTCCTTTTCTCTATTAAAGATAACAATCTGATAAAATACAAGTTTTAACAATATCAACTATATATTTTATTTATTTGTTAAATTCATATAAAATTGCAGTAAAAACAAATTCTAGAATAAATAAAAGATTAATTAAAAAGACACAATACGTTTGTTTCGTGGGAGCTTTTTCCCCACACTCAAAAACAATCTATTAGTAGAAGCACTAGTGGTTCCATGAAGTAAAAGCTTTTGATAGGTAAAATTTTTCCTGCAAGCCACTTAAATGGGAATATGTACATAGCTGTTATTGCATTTAATACTATATTCTCAGGTTTCTGCTATGCAATAGTCACAATTTTCACAAAAACTACTTGTTTTTGTAACTTTTTATAATTATACTCGTTTATGTATCCGGCTTCTCTCGTAAATTATTTATGTATCATATTATATGTTCTTAATATAAGAGCCGTAGGCTAAAAAATGCTTAATTTTTTTTTAATTAACAGGTTACAACAAAAAAGCAATGTCTTCTATGTAATCCCATTATCGTACTCTATACAAATGCGAAAGTTTGGATGGATGGATGTTTGTTACTTAATCACGCCAGGACAGTTAAACGTATCTGTTTGAGGCACAGAGATAAATCATAGTCTGAAATAGCACATTGGTTACTTTTTATCCCAAAAGTGTACGGTTGCCGTGGGATGTCCACACGCAAATGAAACCACAGGAAGTCAGTAGTCTTAAGCATTTATATTTTTATTTAATAATAATATCTATTACTTCAGTCAGTTAGTTCGTTTGTAAGTCATTTCGTGTTCACCATCCGAAAATTACAATATATAGATATTTTAATATAATAGATATGAAAATATACCTATTACAGGTTACCTTGGTTTAAGTCTTCATTGTTAATATAAAAATATGTAAAATGCAATCTAGCATTCCGCTCTTTTGCTTTGCAATTTAACTGTCCACTCAAACTAAGCCGAGTAGTTCTCACAAAGTTCATATCCACAGGGACCACGTTGGCTGGTCTTATTTGACTAGTGCCAACCCTCGGTTTAACATGTTACATAAGCGTGTGTACATACCCCACATTTCCTGTACTCACAACGTTTGACCGAGTTATTTCCGAGCGGCTTCAGACCCTTTCTATGAAATAAGAACTAAGTTGACTGAAATGATTAGCCGCGATGTCATCGGTATAATTATGTAAGTTTTTATGTATATATCAAAAACTTTGTTTATGAAAGTTCGAAATAATCGTTAATAAGTAAGTATAAGTTAATAAGTAAGTATAAGTTTGAAATCTTTTAGGTTTACTAATTAACCTAAAAATATAATCATTAATTCGATACTAGTTTTTGTTCTTAGATATTAGTTTGTTAAGTCATTAAAAGTAGCTTATGTGTTAATCTATATACATACATACATACATATAATAAAAGTGTAACTGATCGCTGTCTAGTTTCTGTACATGGAAGATATTTGAAAAAAAAACTATTATTATTGGGGGTCTTTATTAACGGAATAGAACCTACAACAATGATTTTTACAATTCTTGCCTGTTTGTCCGTGCGTTTGTGTCTTAGGGACGAACTCGATCGAAGCAAGGGTGAGTCGCAAGTCAATAATATAATGTATTTTCATCCCGAATTTGAATAATGTCTTTTAGATATTATTATCGAGCGGTAAAAAAAATTTCTATCATTTTAATCAGTGCTTAACACATTGCTGCCACCTGGTAAGCTAAGTGAAGGCTCAAATCCAGGTCTAACACCTGTGAGGTTCTCATGTGCGAATTACTTTCAACATGATTAGCATTTAGTAATATTGTGAAGGAAACGTGTAATGACAAAACCTAATTAGTTTTTAAAAGACGCTTAAAGTCCGCTAACCTATGGCCACCATGGGTAACTGAGGCCAAATCCTTATGGCATTATTAGGGGCGATCCGTACACAGCATCGGGATGCAGAAACGCTCTTATTATAACGAACAAACATTTTTATAACAAACAAAGAAACAAACAAACAAACATAAAAAAATAATATGCAATTAGTGTTCAAATCATTACATGCTTCGTTGAAGTCAAAAATATATATGTACTTCACAATAATTTAATTAAAATAAGTTTATTTAGAACTTAACAAAATTAAGCACAATCCTTTGTTTATTTAGGATTGAAGCTTAAAATTACTGAGCCAATGATCCCTCGGGAAAGATTCGAAGTATTTAATTACTTTTAACTAAAAATTATAAATTTGGAATGTTTACATTCAGAGAACATATTTCGTAACATACACAACCCAATTGAGTACCTTTTAGAAATAGTTAAGTCTGTATATAAATAAGTAAAGACAAAATAGATAAAAAGTCCGCCAACCCGCACTTGGCCAGCGTGGTGGACTACGGTCTGATCTCCCTCGTATTGAAGGGAGGCCCATGCCAAGCAGTAGAACGTCAAAACAAGGCCTGAATAATAAATAGTCCAGTACCTTTTTCTCCTCTGTTTGTCAATCGATTTTCTTTTATTTAGTAGATAGGTATTGACGAGCTTTAATAATATCAATATTTTTTTTGGAAACAGTTATTTTTGAAGTGAAACTTCTTTAGAATCGTTGTAATCTGAAACTCGATGAAACCGATATGCGGTACGTGAAAGAGATAAACACATAAATATATAGGAATAAGCACGAGAGAATGAGATAGAATACATTGCCATGTTGCCATGGTAACCGCCGTTATTGTTTGACAAATATATAATATTATATTCTTTCCGTATATGATATTCTATAAATATATGATTGTAATATGCCTTATTTAATTATTTGAGATAGAATATATTACACAGGAAGTGAAAAATAATAAAATTAATTACTGAATAAATTTAATGTATATTTATGTCAAATAAAATATAAAATAAATTTTATACTTGCTAAAAATGTCATAAAAAAATAATCCTTATAATTATCCTACTCCTGATACTCTATATTCATCTCCATCTCTTGTAGATTACTTTTTTGAAGTTTTACTTTTACCGTGTGTGAATTGCACACACACGCACTTTTTTTAATATAAGTAGGAAAATTCTATTCATATGTGTTTTCCTCAAACTTTCAATTACGATTATAATCGAATTTCGACCACTGGACCACTAATAAAAATAACACATTGAGTTTCAATCGCTCTTTTATTCACAGTACAATTATTTTTCAAAAATATGATAGCTGTCATCAAGTTATTTATTTAAGCACTAGCAACAACCTTCGCTTCGCTCAGACCCTAACTGCTCCCGCGCGTTATCAATTTTTAATTTGCTTATAAATATATATAAAGTTATGATTAAAAAAAATATAAGATCTAATAATGATCATTGTAAATTACTATTATCCCACGGGATAATGATGAAGTAGAGTAAGCAGTATTTAAAATTTGTATGAATTTTAAGCAATAGCTGCGATAGCCTGTGAGGATAGATGGATGGATCTATGTCTGTTACTCTTTTACACAAAAACTGCTGAACGGAGTTTGATGAAACTTTACAAAGTAAAATATAGACTATAATTTTTACAGATATTATAGTTTTACATAATCGAACTACGCGTACGGAGCCGCAGGAAAAATCTAAAAGTATAAGTTTAGCTAAAATGAAATTCTTTTCTACTAGTTTTTATCCAACAACTTTGCTTAAAGAGTGTTTACATCTTTATTTTCTTTCTTTCTTCTTTAAACATTCTTATACATCTTATTAACAAAATCAGAACTAAAATAACATTACAGTTGAACGGTTATCCCCATCCTAAAAAACCCATAGAAACGCATAACCAAGAAAAAATTATCCTAATTTTCGTCTAAAATTCGTCGTGTTAGTCCGAGATATTATTAATAATAGGTATTATCAAAAAAGATAATTTGTAATTCAAAAAATGTACTTCATTGTAAAAGTTATTTTTAAAATAACACTGGATAAATAAATAGTCCGCCAACTCGCACTTGGCCAGCATGGTGGACTATGATCTGCTTCCCCGCGTATTAATAGGAGGTCTGTGCCCAGCAGTAGGGTGTTAAAGAACTAAATACAAATAAACAGAAACAAAAATTTTAAATTTAGTTTTCAGTTTTAGCTAATAATAAAATTTCATGAGTTTGCCCATATTGAGATCAATAAGAAAAGAAGATCGTTCTAATCATTACTTTGTTACACGCCTACAAACATCATCTCTCTCGTCTCATAGTAAATGCTGTACTTATTAATCTAAATTGTAGACAATAAAATTATATAAATAATTAAATTCATATTGTCTTGACATACTACGATGTTTATACAAATTATAACCCCATTAAAATCACGAATATATGCCTAAATCACTTTTATTGCCTATGGTAGTATTCGCCAACTTCCGCTTTTGTATCTTTACTACCTTATTAAACGAAATTGTGTTTGCTGGTTTGCTTGTTTTAAGCAGCAGTAGAACAACGGAAGGCAGTGGCAGTGATAACGCGCTCGTTTAGGTACTGAGTGAAGCCTGTACAAATCCCGGGTCTCGTACTTCTGATATTTTCATGTACGAATCATTTTCAACATGATTACCACTTGTGTTACGGTGAAAGAAAACATTGTGAGGAAATCTGCTTGTCTGAGAGAACCAAACAAGTTTTCGAAAGACAAGAAAAGTCCGTCAACCCGCACTTGACCAGTGTGGTGGATTATGGCCTGATCCTCCTCGTATTGAAGGTAGGCCCGTGCCTAACTGTGAGACGTTAAAAAGGGCTAAATACAGAGCAACAGATCGACGTAATATAGAGACTTTTTACCGCACACTACATTATCGTAAATTCTACGACACTCTCCACGCAATATACAAACGTAAAAAAATCTACTTTATTTATGAGTAAAGTACTCTTTTGTTATAATATAAAAGGTAAATTATGATAAATATATTTTATACTTCTACAAGATCACATAAATGCGAAATCTTGTAATACATAAATGTTCGTGACCTTCACTTTGAATAAATGGTAAGGCTGGATGAAATTTCGTCTATAGCCTTTAATAACTTAGAATACCACAGACGAACAGATAGTGAAAAATGTGTCATATTATATTACTAGCGACTCACCCTCGCTTCGCTCGGTTTTATCGATTAGTATGAAATACATAGACTATATACTTTATGATATATACCCTATAGCCTTCCCTAATAAACGGGCTATTTAATACAAAAATATTATTTCAAATCGGATTAAGAGTTCCTGAGATTAGCGCGTTCAAACAAACATACTCTGCCTCTATAATATTAATATAGATAAAAATACAAAACATCTAGGGATGCTTAAGTCACTAGTAAATTAATAAACAAAACAAGGTATTTACCTGTAACGGTATTCAAAAATGACTCAATAACAAATAGTAAACAACAATAGTACAAAAACTAACCGCAAAACATCTGCTGCCATTAAATTGGTTTGAAATCACTGGAGCGGCCTATTCATCGCAATCATATAGAACACAAAAGAGTATTGGCTTAATTCTAAATCAATTTTAAAGTAAAACTGAAGCACTTTTTTTCCATGGAAATAAAAAATGGTATAAGTTTTGCATTTTCAAAATTTCTTAAACTGTATTACCCATACTAATCTATACTAATATTATAAATGTGAAAGTTTGTGAGTATGTATGTATGTTTGTTACTCTTTCACGCCAGAACGGCTGAACGGATCTGGATGAAATTTGGGACAGAGATAGATTGTAGTCTAGAATAGCACATAAGTTACTTTTTACCCCGCAAAAATGTAGGGTTCCCGTGGGATAGATTTGTTTTTGTTGTGCGCTAGTTAATTATAATTTGGATTGAAAGTTTTAGATTAAAAAATTTAAACGTAATTTGTAGAAATAATTAGTTTAAATTATTTGCATAAAAGAAAGACATTTTTTCTACAATAAACTGTCATATTTTAACCCCTTATTTTTTTTTTAAATAATAGCCAATATTCTCAATCAGAATTCTCCATCTTAATGCATAAACATTAAAATCAGGGCAGTTTAGTTTTTCATTCAAACGATGAGGAATTCTTTTCATTCCAAGCTAACGCAATTAAATAATCTATGCATATAATAAAATTCTAACTAAGCCGAATCTGTACATAAAATATTTTTTGGAAAATCCTATTGAAATAAACATTATTATTGATACAGAGGCCGAATTTATAGTTTTTAGAATTTTTGTCTGTCTGTCTGCCTGTCTGTTACCGCATCACAGAAAAACCACTGGAGGGGTTTTGATGAAATTTGGTATGGTAATAGATGGATATCCTTGTCTACATATAGAATACTTTTTACCGCGGGAAAATATCGCATTTCTGAGAAAAAATACAAAAACTGCATTGTAAGAGTATACTAATTTGTAAAACCTAAGAATTTAGTTTTTGGTCATCTGAACGCGGGCCGAGCCGCGGGCAATGATAGTCAAATAATATAACTAACTAATAGAGTTTTTTGAGTTAGGTTCTTACTTTTCTTTATACCAGTACCGGTTTCCTGGTTTAAAGCAAGGCTAATTGTTGACGATGAACCATCCCCAAGCGGAGCCACGGTAAAGAACTATTATTACATAAGGTTGTGTTGCACTTTACACAAAAACTCCTTCAATAAGACCAGTAAATAATAAATAAATAAATAAATGTAGGGACATTAACACACAGCGCCATCTAGTTCCATGGTAAGCTACTAGGCTTGTGTTATGGATACCAGATAGTTGATACGCTACATATATATAACTTTAAATACATATATATTATAAATATAAACACCCATGACTGGAGTACAAGCACTCGTGCTCATCACACAAATGAATGCCCCCATGCGGGACTTGAACCCGCGATCGCTGGAACAGCAACTAGAGTCACAACCAACTGAGCCAAAAGCGTCGTCAAAAAATATATATAATTAAATGAAATAAAAAATGTTAGAAACAAACTACATTCTTAATACTATAATGTATTAAAAGTACAATGCCTTTTCAAATATTTTGATTTGTTCAAATGAAACTATCTAAGCGTACGACCGAATCGAAATCCCTACAGTGACATGAATAGGCCTTCAAATGTATTAAACGCCTACGATCCCTTTTCAAGTTTATACCTGGTCACTTGATGGTTTTAGTTTTTTTCTGCATTATTCTATATTGAGATGTGATTTAAAAACCAATTAAGATGTAAACGTGTGCGATGTGAGTGGGTTTTTGGGTTGCATTCAAACTTTCCCATATATATTTTTTACTCTATGTGTTGTACCATAATGCCGTGCTCTACATTTGTTCGTTAGAACTATTATTATTGGCATTTCAATCTTGGAATAAAAAATGCCTGAATAACGTTTATTGCTAAGGCATTTTAAATATTATTTAAAACTTTTTAACATATTTGGGACAATAATTTCTTAGATTTACGCGAATATTTGACATTTTAAATAAAACTACATATCTTTTCCAATTATTTCGCGGATTTATTTTGATTTTTAATTCCCGATGTTTCGAATGCTTTACAGAAATCATGGTCACGGGAGAGACTAAGGTTATAGACGTCTTAAAGGAATTATACAATTGTAACAGACAGTGCCTACCTACTATTTAATTATAATAATTATATATTTTTTAAATATTTAGAAATAAGAATCAACAAATATTGCAAGGTACTTTGATGCCATTTTTGAATTTTTTGAAATCATTTTTGTAAAAGACGTGAACGCGAAACCTGCTTTTTAGAGTTTTTCTGTAGTTTTAGCGCGAGTGAAGCCGCGGGTTCTGCTAGTTTAGAATAAATTATTGTATTTTATTCAATAAACGTTCTGATTTAAGTTACTGTATACATATATTAGGACAACGTGAAAGCCAACACCTTGTTTTTAGATATGATTAGAAATATTCGTGATCATAATTTGTAGTTTCCTACATCACCTTACTATTTTCTTGTACACCTATATTTCCTTTTAAGCCTAATGAATAAAGACTATATTGGAGCAAAAACTTGATTTAAAGCCACTACCAACGCTCCTACTAGTTGGTTGCGTGACTGTGAAATTGACATAATAGGGTTTGCGTGTACCTTACATCTTATTTTTATAGGATAAAGCTCATTTTTGAATGTTTTTGATGGTTATTTTGGTTTCTGTGAAAGAACCATGAACTATGGTGTTCTCTTCGTTATAGCGTACTGATCGAGTGGTTTATTTGACTGATATATTGACCATATTTTATGATTTCGCTTCGTGTAATTTTGTTATTGCTTGATATTTCATGCATTTTGGAAGAAATTAACAAAATTCATAAGAAATATAATGACATATAGCTATATCATATATTACGTAACTTCCATTTTTGTGAACACTATTGTTTTTTTTTTATATTTAAAATGTAAAATTTCTACATTTAAATGTAGGAATCAATCTCTAGAACTACTAATTCCATTCGTAAAGTTCAAAACACATTTTGTCATAATTACATAAATTAAACATCCGTTTGGAGAAACATTTACCATGTACGGGAATTGAATGCGCTGTCTCTTATCTACCAAGAAGTACTCATACGACGCACGTTTGTACCTCAAAATACATCTTAAATCGGATAAGATTAGTATAAGTAAATAACGAAGTAACTAATAAAACTTCTTTTTAGCAAGCCATATTTTTGATTACAAAAATCGCTGAATAACATTACAATTGACCAATAAATATAACTAATCCAACCATCTAGTTCCATGGTAAGCTACGAGGCCTGTGTTATGGATACCAGATAGTTGATACACTACACATATATAGCTTTAAATACATACATATTATAAATATAAACACCCATGACTGGAGTACAAACATTCGTGCTCATCACACAAATAAGTGCCCCAGCGGGACTCGAACCCGCGGCCGCTGGCACAGCAAGTAGGGTCACTACAAACTGAGCCAAACATGTCCAAAAGGTAAACCGATTGTGAACTGGTTCTCATAATATTTTGTTTAATATATAGGCTATATAATAACTGATGTTTTTTTAAATGTCAAGAATAAAATTAAATAAATCGTAGAATTTTGAAGAAATTGTAGAAGAACCAGCATTACAAATTATAAACCTATTAAAAAAATCTATCCAACAAAACTTTAGTCGTTCTAAAATCTAGATAAAAAGGAAATTACATAATCGACTTTCGTTGACTAAAAATGTATTGTTCTTTATAAAACCTCACTTCGCTCTTGACCCAATGCCAAACCGCTTTAAAACAAGGTAGACAAATTGAAGGGCTACTAGTAAAATTCTAAAAATTTATAACTGCTCTATATGCATACATGCATATGTACTGAAGTACCTATTAAGTTAACAAGAGCTTTATGCGACTAATATTCTGCTATAACGTTTCGAAATAAACATGCATATCTTTAAAAATTTTATTTTAAGTAAAGCTACTGCCATTCGATTCTATATATAAATAAAAATTAAATGATGTTAGTTGGTAAACGAAATGTGAGAATGGCTTAAACGATTTTAAAGAAAAACTGGGCCCGGAAAATTGGGAATTTCAGGAAAAAACTGAAATTGTTTCCTATTTTATATAAAGTCAAAAATTACAAAATTTATCAATAATTAGACAGAACCTCTATAGTTCCAGCTCATATATATAATATATGCATATTGCATATAGTAAATTTTAATCTATATTTGATTATACAAAATTTTTCAACGAATACCTTATACAAAACACGTCTCTACCCCATAGGACCTCTCCAAACCAAAAAGCACGTTACTCACTTGCTGCGCTTATTAAAAAAACAACCCAATATTATAAAGTTTTTTATTACAGCCATATATTATAATAGCTGAAGCATAAAAAAGCTGATCAAAGCTTTAACTGGGATTAGGAGAATTAATCACAATTCGAGAGCCTTCAGCCGGTCCGTTCCATTACTACTAAAAGGCGTCTTATCGCCGATCTGTTTCACCGTTTTGATTTATTAAGGTAACCTTTACTAGAATGTCCATTAAACTCTTAAAGACCTGGATTTATCCTGCCCATATCAGAATTTCTTTTTCTGAGTTTTTTCTTATTACCTATTTGCTTTTAAGCTTGTAATAGCTTTTTAGCTTCTTCCTCTGTTTTAAATTTATTAGCTAAGTAATAAATAAAATAGTTTGTCCATCGCTCTATAATATACTTAACTATTTATTAACTAGCGACTCACCCTCGCTTCGCTCGGGTTCGTCCCTATGTATGTGTTAATTTATACAGTTTTACAATAATGTATGGAAGTCTGTCCGATTTGTTGACATTTATGATTACTGCTCCGATCCCGCGGGCACGGTAGTAGCATGATGATATATAGCCTATATTATATATCCTTCCTCAATAAACAGTCTATGTAATGCAAAATTATTTTTTCAAATCGGTTTAGTAGTTCCTAAAATCAGCGCGTTCAAACAAACAAACAAACAAACAAACAAACAAACAAACAAACAAACAAACAAACAAACAAACAAACAAACAAACAAACAAACAAACAAACAAACAAACAAACAAACAAACAAACAAACAAACAAACAAACAAACAAACAAACAAATTCTTCCTCTTTATAATATTATATAAGTATAGATTATAGTAATAATTGATAAACGAGATTAGTTAAAATAACCTTCATTTAAAAATATTTTTAATAATACTTTTTAGAAAGTTTATGGCAAGTATAGTAGCTATAATAATTCATCCGCAATATGACACAAAATGTTACTCTTACATCACTATAATAGATGTGACATATTTTTAAAATTAATGAACGATCGTGAGACACCGTGCCAATATGTCTCATCTATACTAATATTATAAAGAGGTAAAGTTTGTGAATTTGTCACGTTGTAGGGGGTGATCTCTGGATCTAATGAATCGATTTAGATGAAATTTGGTAAGAAGATAGTTTGAGGCCTGGGGAAGGACATAGAATACTTTTTATCCCGGAAATCATCCCTTAATAGGGTAAAAATGAGGATGAAAGCTTGTATTGGGAAGCAAGCTAGGCACAACCCGTGCGAAGCGAGGGTGAGTCGCTAGTTTCTCAATACGCACGTTAATCACAGATTCGATTTTTGTTCCATTTTAGTAAACAAGCATGACCTAAAAAAGGACGGACTTATTATGTATATAGAGTTCAAATTTTTGAGCAAAGTTAGTTCAATTCCATAGCTTTTCATAAATCGCGCGACAAAAAATTCATGTTATTTATAGTAATATTACAAATGTGCAAGTATGTTTGTTAGTTTGTTTGTTTACCTTTCTTTCACGTCCAAAAATAGTGATGGATTGGCGTGATTTTTTGTGTGGAGATATTTGAAGCACCAGAGAGTAACATAGGCTACTTTTTACCGCGGGGAGTTATCTCATTCCCACGGGAAAACACGTTATAATACAAACCAAAAAACTACTTAATAGTCAAAATTACTTGAAACTTGGTATTAATACTCTTCAATACAATGAAATAAATACAAGTTTAAACATTTTTCAGAAGTCATCTCGTAATTGGGTAGAATAGGGGATGAAAGCTTGTATGAAACCTACCTTTTTCTGTAGTTTTAGCGCGAGCCAAGCCGCGGGTTCTGCTAGTTAGATATAAATGTTTATTTATATGTTATAACTTTATTATAATTCAAAATACTTTTGAATTTAAACATAACGTAAACGTAGTTATAATAATTTTGAATTTAAACATAACGTAAACGTAGTTATAATATAACGTAAGTTATAGTAGAAAAATCTTATTTTAACTCGAGATTCGTGGCTACCCTCAAATGCTAAGTGGCATAACCTTTCATGTTGATTTGAAATATGGTTTGTTATTGACTTATAAGGTAGCTTATTAGTACTTTAAAGAAAGCCTTAATTGTAAAGAAAATTATGATTGAACATATTGTTGACCGACTTCAAAAACTCAATTCATCTATAGACGAGTATTTTCTTGTTACGCAATATCTACACAAATTTTAAGGCGATTTTAATACATTTTTTTCAAATAATCTGTATAATAAATATTATAAGTGTGAAAGTTTGTGAGTATGTAATGGAAGTTTGTTACTTTTTAAAAAACGGCTGAACAGATCTGGATGAAATTTGGCACAGAGATAGATTATAGTCTGGAATAATACATGTGTAGTCTAATTTTCATCCCGGGAAAATATAAGGTTCCCAAGGGATAGATTTGTTTTTGTTTTTGTAGAGCGAGGTGAGAGTGAACCGCTAGTAGATTATATATCAAGGGCGACCCCATGTAAGCTTAAAAGAAACAAACGCCTAAATATGAAATGATAAGTTTTTGTTATTTTTTAAATGCATAGAGTGATATTTATACTAAAATATAGTTAGCTATTTAAACAAACCCAGTATGATAAGTGCGTTTATATATATATATATATATATATATAAACAAGCAAAGATAAAACATTTCAAGTACCTCTTTCTCCTCTGTTTGTCAAGCCATTTTTTTTTTTGTTAAATAACTCTTGACGAGCTTTACTGTTATCAATAAAAAATATATTCGAATTTCAAGTACTGGGCGAACACTAGTATATTATAAAATTATACTAATATTATAAAGAAGTAAAGTTTGTGAGTTTGTGAGATTGTGACGTTGTAGGGAGTAATCTCTGGATCTACTGAACCGATTTAGTTAGTAGATGTTTGGTGAGAAGATAGTTTGAGACCCTGGGAAAGATAGTCATAGGATACTTTTTATCCCGGAAATCCTTCCTTAAGGTTGACAGTTAGTACAGGGATGACAGTTTGTATTTGAGAAGCAAGTTCGGGACGAATCCGAGCGAAGCCAGGGTGGGTCGCTAGTATATTATAAAATTTTAACATATTTTCAAGTTAAAATTTACATAACTATGTGAATGAATACTATTTAACTGCTTATCCAAGATATTCAACTTTAGTATAAAGTTACACTCAAACCATTCACGCCCGATTAAGTTGCGAGCATGAACTTTAACACTTCTTTATGACTAGCTTTCGCACGTAGCTTCGTGTAAGCTACATTTAACTTCATAATTGTAAAAACTAAATAGTTATCTATACTAATCTATACTAATATTATAAAGAGGTAAAGTTTGAGAGTTTTTAACATTGTAGGGGGTAATCCGGGATCTAATGAACCGATTTAGATGAAATTTGGTAAGAAGATAGCTTGACATCCTCGGAAGGAAATAGGATAGTTTTTATTCTGGAAATCATCCCTTAAAGGGATGAAAATAGAGATGAAAATATGTATGGGGAAGCAATATAGGGACGGACTCGAGCGAAGAGAGAGTGAGTCTAGCGACTCACGCTCTCTTCGCTCGGGTACTATTATAAAGAGAAAAAAAATGTTTTTTTGTACGTTTATTTGTAATGGATAAACTAAAAATAAAAACGTTTATGTTAACATATCTTTTTTACTTAAATATTTTAACAGATTTAAAATCGTCTAACTAGACACAATAAATACTTTATTTGGCTTCTTTCAACCCCAAACATTACGCTATGTCATGTTTTGTCAATTTTTGTCAATGTAAAAACGTTACGGACCTTGAAATGTAAGGTTTCATCTGTCTAACTAACTTGTATAGAAAATCTACAGAATATACTGCCGTCATAATAAAGAAGGCCCTAACTAACATTTTGTTCAAAAATGACTTAAATGCAGATTCGGAATCAGCAAAAAAATGTTTCTTGATAGTCCTACTCATAAAGCTCTAAGTCTTATGAATCCCGAGATACCATAACCATTTTCATCGTACTGCGTATAAACTACTATTAAGTACTAAGACCAAACTTCAAATATCTCGAAATCAACTTTGACGAAGTTGCGGCCTCATACATATGATATATCATTGTATGTAACTGTTTTTGTCTAAGGCTGATCTAGGTTAGAGTATAAATATCTGCCCCGTAAATATATGCCCCATACAATTCAATGGTACTATTTAAAAAAAAATGTATTCATATTATAACAATCAATAGTAACCCAGTAGTAACGCGCTCGCTAAGAAAAGCAAGTGAGGCGATTTCTTACATCTCAAATCATATTCAACTTGATTACCACTTGCCTTACGGTTACGAAACTTTAACCCTAAAAGAATCTAACTTTCGAAAGCTATATGTCGCTCACCCATACTTGTCTAGCGTGGTGGACTATGATCTCATCCCCTTTGCGTTGAAGAGAGACGTGCCCAACAGTGGGATGCTAGAAGAGCTGATTTATTATTTAAACTTATATAATACAAACAAATAATCAAACAAACAAACAAACTCTGCCTCATTATAACATTAGTATAGATGATATTTTAGAAATATAATATGGTAAATATGGCAAAACTTATCACACGCGAATGCTTTTTTAAAAATCAGTAAAATATTTCTAAAACAATTATCTAAGTTTATGAATAATTCAAAATCATTCATATCGCAGCTTTAACAAACCAAGATGAACAATTAAACAAAGTGAAATACAAAGTGAACCAGTTAAGTGAAGTGTCAATGGTTGGAGGATGGCGAGAGATCGGCCGACTGCGCGGCATTTTCACAACCAACCGGAACTACGGAGAGGGGGCAGTTCCGGTCTGATGCTGAGGTGGATCTTCTTCGTGTGGCTGGCCAGCTGTGGGCCTTTGGGCAACACCGTGAAACAAGATGGTAAGGCATTTTTTACTATATTTTTAAAGACGGGACTGTATTACAAAGTTATTAGTAAAGGCAAGCGTTCCCAAGTCATATTTCGTATATATATATATATATATATATATATATATATATATATATATATATATATATATATATATGTATATACGTAGTATAATAAAAAGAGCAACATTATAAATCTAAAGAAACCCATACTAATTTTATAAATGTGAAAGTGTGTTTGTTTGATTGTCCTTTCTTCACATCGAAACACAGTGACGAATTGGCGTGATTTTTTGTGTGAAAATAATTGGATTGGAAAGTGACATAGGCTACTTTTTACCGCGGGAGACTATCTCATTCTTTCGGGAAAACACGTTATAATACAACCCAAAAAATATGTATGATCAGAATTACTTGAAACTTGGTATTAATACTCTTCAATACAATTAAATAAATACGTGTTTTAGCATTTTTCGAAATTCATCCCATAAGGGTGTAAGATAGGGGATGAAAGTTTTTATGAAACCTACCCTTTTAGAGTTTTTTCGCGGGTTCTGCTAGTAAGTTATAATATAGGTACTACCTACGACGATATACTACGATGGTATCTCTATAATTATTAAAAATTTGAAGAAATTATTTATTTTTAATTTGAACTTTCCAGAACTACCAGTCAGATTTCTCAATCCTTTTTTCTATTATAGGTACGGCTTATGTATTGAGAATGGTTTAGGTATTTAGGCTATCTAACATCAAGGTATGACCTTTAGGCACGGAGCAGTCTAAAATTTAAATATATTAAGAGACATTGTGGCAATGTTAGCCCAGTGATAACGCGCTCGCTTGGGAAACCGAGTGAAGTGGGTTGAAATCCCGGGTCTCGCACCTCTGATATTTTCATGCGCGAATCATTTTGAACAAGATTATCGCTTAAAATAGAAAAAATAATTATAAACGTTGGATTATTATTCGTTATAAAAATAACGAAATTCGTTTTAAAAATACGTATGTGTAGAACTAAACGTGCCCTTGTATATTTATAAAATCTACTTTAAAAAATGGCGCATTTATTGTATACTAGATATCAATTACAACCTGTTGTGTTCTGATGTGTCAGATTTTATTTTACTTTTTTGTTCCCGACGTTTCGAAAACTTTATAGCTAACATGGTCACGGGAGAGACTAACGGTTTGAGAGACTTAATAGTCTAATACTCTAATTATATTTAATTTAAATTATAAGGCATTTCAGTACCATTTCTTTTATACATATTTTCTGTGAAGGACCCTCTGTAATAATCTGTAAAATGTCAGATATTCGCGTAAATATTAGAAAATATTTACGCCCGGATGTTTGCAAGAAAGACACTAAAAGGGAAGCTTGTAGATGTCCGAGTGCGACGCAAAGTAGTTATCTATAAATCGATAAATAAACTTATCCAGAACCTGCTTTCTTTATAATATAAACCAGCGTCTTTAGTTACGTTCAGTAAGACGCGATTTAATTTAAATTTGCATTATATCCTAAAATAAATAACCAAATAGTATATAAGGGTAATTCTGTATATATTAAATACTTGCTAGCAAGAATGAAGGCAATGGTAGCTTAATGGTGACGCGCTCTTGGGAAATCGAGTGAAACGAGTTCTAATCCCGGGTCTCGCATTTCTGATATATTCATGTGTGAATCATTTTCAACACGATCACAACTTATCTTACGGTGATATCATAAGGAAACCTACATGTCTGAAAGAACCTAGGGCTGAATTATAATACTTGTGATGATGAAATGATTTTTGTTTATGAACATAATAATTTGGACTTCAAGCAATAATAACAATGAAAAGGAAATAAGCTAATAATGTAATATTTGACAATATTAGCAAATCAAATTCTCGGCATTTATTTTTTCGAGCATTTAACTACAGACCTTAATCTATGTTATATACGAGTATAAAACAAAGTCGTGTTAGTTACACCATTTATAACTCAAGAGCGGCTGGACCAATTTTTATGATATTAGATTTTTTAGATTTCTCTTAGTTCGAAATAGGATAATATGTATTAAAACATCAGAAAAATTAATGAAAAAAAAATTATATAACTAATGCTGGCTAATAACTATTTATATCTATTTAAAACGTACCTAGCGACGAACCCGAGCGAAACGAGTGTGAACCGCTAGTAAATATTATTATTTATTATATATTTTGTGAAGCATTATTGCTTCACAAAGTGGCAAATAAAAGATCGCGACGACATCGCGTTCACACGAATTTTTCCTACATAACTTACAATAGAAATAGCTATCAAGACAGCAACATTTTTCCATCACAGCCAGATCGCCCACCGTGACGGGGGGTTCCGTAGACAATAGTTCCAAAAAACACGCCCTTTTGTTTCCGCCGGCCCTCTGACAGCAATTAATGTTGTATTTTCACTGCTTATTTCGAAAAGGTCACATCTTCGTATTATATTTTTATAGTCTCACTAGCAACTTAACCCCGCTTCGCTCGGGCGCGTCCCTTTGGCATTTTTATAATATAACATACAAACAACACGTTTTGGCATTTATTCCTAAGTAGTAGTCTGTGTTATGACCTGGTAATATCTATTTGTGTATTAAATTTCATCCAAAACTTAATAAAAAAATTACTAATAAGAAAATATTTGTTTCTGCTGTGCTATTAATAAACATTAATAATTTTTTTTAATCTTAATATCAACTTGAACTTCAATATCTTATCGGGATTACATAAATGAATGACACGTTTGGCTCAATTTGTAGTGACCCTACTTGCTGTGCCAGCGATCGCGGGTTTGATTCCCGCTGGGGATATTCATTTTTGTGTTGAGCACGAATGTTTGTTATCCAGTCATGAGTGTTTATATTTATAATATGTATGTATGTATTCAAAGTTATAGATGTGTAGTGTATCAACTATCTGGTATCCATAACACAAGCCTCGTCACTTACCATGGAACTAGAGGTTGCTGTGTGTTAACGTCCCAACATATTTATTTATTTATAAGACAAACATGTGCTGGTTTTCATTGCCGTCACACAAAACGCTGAATCGATGCAGATGGAAAATGAAAACAAAGTAAATCGCTACATTTTCATTCTATTTGAAAAGAAAGTAAAAACAAGATAAGTACAACATAAAAACTATAAAACATAGTCACAGCTTCAATATCTTTTTTAATATAATAATTCTTCCATTAGAGATGTAATTTTTTTTTCTTAAAAATTATATAGGATCACCCTTGATTCTAAAAAAATGATTCCTTTTTAAATGAATGATAAAAATCGATTTACAGTTGGCGAAAATATTGCGTACTCAAAAATATATAGGTATGGATTGAATACCTGCTTTTAAAGTTGGTTAGGAAAATGTAATTTTATAATAATGTTAGCTATGAAAATTATCAAAATTCTTCATTTTATCACCGTGCATACTTTATTTACAATTTAATTTAATATTTAATTAAAATAATTCATTCTACTATACCTGAATACAAAATATTTACTAAACAATTCAAGTTCGTAGATAGAAACCTAGCATTTGCATACGACCTTTCAGAATTAGACCGCCAATTTGAACATTGTGCCTCCTCCACACTAAACATTTTGTTTTATACATCTCTTTATACAAGACGTCGGGAAGACAATAGAAGTAAATGAGGTACGTTTCGGTCTGAACGTTGCTTTTTGATAGCTTACAATGTTATAAGTGGAATAATATAGTAGGCATAGTCAAGATGACTTTCTACAAACGCTATCGCAAATAGAAAACTTAGCGTTGTATAGAAATGACATATTTATGTCACACTAGCGACTCACCCTCGCTTCGCTCGGGGTCGTCCCTGCTTGCGTTTTAACGTTTAGTATTGATTTCTCAGAGATGAGATAATTTCCCGCTGTAAAAAGTATCCTATATGTTGACCCGGATAACCAGCTATCATCATACCAAATATCATCAAAATCCCTCTAGTGATTTTTACGTGATGCTGTAACAGAGAGACAGACAGACAGATAGACAAAAATTCTAAAAACTATAGATTGGGCCTCTGCATCGTTAATGAAGTCTATTTCAATAAGATTTTTCAAATAAATTTTAATGTACAGATCCGGCTTAGTTACATTTTTATTATATGTATAGATAGATGGTAACAATAGGTCATTCATATTTGACCGATTTCAAAAAGAGGCAATAATACTCCATTCAGGAGTATGTTTTGTGTGAATATCTCCGTCATTTTAAACCTATTCTTATGTTTTTTTTAATAAAATGGTATATATTACCTAATATATGTATCTCTACAGCCCTCAGGAAAGGAGTTATAAAAAATAAACTAAGTTAGCAGAACAGCGGACAAATCCATGCTTATATTATAAATTTATATTAATAATATAAAATTATATTATAATATTAATTAATTTCTCATTAAAACCATTAAATATGAAAATCACTATAAATAAAACTCCTGCTAGGTGGCGAAGAGTTATTAATAAATTTTATTTTTCGCAAAGGGCAGAATAACCTTTACTTAACATAACAAGACATGGATGGCTTCATCTATTTATAAAAGTACCTCTAAACCTTAATATAATAAATAAGACTACATATTCAAAGCTTAGTTTGATGGCATACAACATTTTTCATATCCTAAGGGTCAAACGGACTAAACTAACTGACCCGGCAACGTTTTTTGAATGAAAAAATTTGTGATTTTCGAGTTTATTCAAAACTCAAATAGAAAAATCAATGACAGATTTTTCTAAAGTTATCAATTATATGGGCAACATTTTCAATATTCCCGCCTAAAAATATAATTAAAAATTTTAAAACAAATATTGTTATGTTGGACAAGCATTCTCAAGTCCCAAGTTTTTTTTATTTAATCTATTAGGTACTCATAATATCAAAGCATTAAAAAACTAAAATATTTAATATTTTATTTTAAAGTACACTATGCTAATTGAAAAGTCCTTTAAACTCCTCTTAAACACTAAGTCATTTCCGCTTCCTACAACCGCTTTGTATTCAAATACATTCCTAAGTCTTGTAAGTACTGAATCTTGATCTTAATTTAAAAATTCTCTACTTTTTACCCGATTGCGGCAAAAGGAGGGTTATGTTTTTCGTGTGTATTTATGTATGTTTCTTTAGTACGCTCAGTAGCCTAAACGGCTTAATGGATTTTAACTTGAGAGGTGTCGTTCAATCTTTATATTTACTTCATAATATATTTAATAAAGAATATTAAATAGGTCCTGATGTGTAGTTCTATCTATACATATAATAAAACAGTAGAGGTCAAATATCTGTACATAAAAAAAATGCTAAAAACCGAGCCAGGGGGATCAAAGAAGAGAAATAGAACAAATCCAGATTTTTTTCAATTTTTGTTTCTTCGTCTGTTTGTCTGTTTGTACGGGCTAATCTCCGAAACTATTGAACCGATTTAAAAGAAATTTTGCATGGTGGTACCATTAGATACTTTTCATCCCGGAAAATTAAAGATTTCCCGTGGGATAGATTTGTTTTTGTTTGTCTAGTATTAAATAACAAAAGACTACCCTTAAAGGTAACCGTCACCAAGACCTTTAGTAAGTGTACCTTTTTAGTTAATATGCAGTCATAGTGAGACGATGGACGTAAAAGAAAATATACATACATCAGCAATTTCAGCCTCTGTAATAACTAAGCGGAGTTAACCAAAACGCAGGTAACTAATAATATGCAAAATACATTTTAATTTGCTAATGAAATCTATACATATAATAAAATTATAACTAAGCTGAATCTGTACATTAAATATTTTTTTGGAAAATCTTATTGAAATAGACATTATTATCGATATAGAGGCCGAATCTATAGTTTTTAGAATTTTTGTCTGTCTGTTATCGCATCACGGAAAAACCACTGGATGGATTTTGGTATGGTGATAGCTGGTTATCTGGGTCAACATATAGGATACTTTTACCGCGGGAAAATATGTCATTTCTGAGAAAAAATACAAAAACTTCATTGTAAGAGTATACTAATATGTAAAACCTAAGAATTTGGTTTTTGGTCATCTCAACGTGGGCAGAGACGCGGGCAATGCTAGTTCTCAAAATTATATTTTATGTTCTTTCAATTTTATTCATGAATATTTTTATCAACGTCGATTGTGTTAACTAATTTCATCATATTTTTATTTTCGTAGTTATCAATTTTAATCCTCCCTGTTCATTTAAATTCATACTGTGTTTTCCTTTAATTAAAAGTGCATCGAGATTGGTATCCATCTACATTTCTGTATTATTTCTATGTAATATTATAATTTCTGTTGGAATTTCAAATAAATATATATAAAATTCAATGCATAACTAGATCTAGACTTATTATTATCTTCATTCAAGCTCGTAGAGTTATTGACAATTTATTAATAACTATCGACTCAGCCTCGCTCCACTCGGGTTCTTCCCTAGTTACGTTTCAATGTTTAGTGTAGATTTCTCAGAGATGAGATATTTTCCCGCAGTAAAAAGTATTCTATATGTTGACCCGGATAACCAGCTACATATAATATATTTTATCAAAATCTATCCAGTGGTTTTGACGTGATGTGGTAACAGACAGACAGACAGACAGACAAACAAAAATTCTAAAAAGAATAGATTTGGCCTCTGTATCAATAATAATATTTATTTCAATAAAAACTTCCAAAAAATATTTAATATACAGATTCGGCTTAGTTACAATTTTATTCTATGTATACACTAGCGACTTCTCCTTGCTCCATTCGGTTTCGTCCATAGTTACGTTTCAATGTTTAGTGTAGATATCTCAGAGATGAGATATTTTCCTGCAGTAAAAAGTATCATATATGTTGACCTGGATAACCAGCTACATATAATATATTTTATTAAAATCTGCCTTGTGGTTTTCTCGTGATGCTTTCTCAGACAGACAGGCAAACAGAGAGACAGACAGACCAAAATTCTAAAAACTATAGATTCTGCCTCTGTATCGATAATAATGACTATTTCAATAAGATTTCCCAAAAAATATTTAATGTACATATTCGTCTCAGAATTTTATTATATATATAAATAGATAAATTTACACAATAAGAAAGATAAAAATTTACTCAAATTTAACATTTAACCATCAAATTTAAAAAAACATCATTGTTAATCTAAACAAAAGTCATAAAATGTGGAAGACGCTAAATTTTGTTCAAATCATGACACAAAAATTTCTTGTATATAATGAACGAGAGCATTTAAAGAGTTATAAATGTCTATGAAAATTATTAATTCATTTTGATTGATTAAATATCGAAATATATAAATAAACACTTAAATTTGATTATTTTGTCAAACCGAAATCCCGTTGATTTATTGCTGGTAAGAAAAAAATTATTTCACGTTCACACGAACAGATGTGAATAAAAATAAATACTAATAAATTATTGCATAAAATTTGAAAGGTACAATGTAATTATTTTGTTTGTAAGACGCCGCTACCCTAATAGAGTTGTAACGAGTGCCACCTGCTTAGGGTGTCAAGGGGTGGCCCCGGATATTGTTCTGAATGATTAATTTTTAGGACAATACGTTAAAATAATATCATCATTCATCACGCTTCATTCCCTCCCCAAATAATAATTATCATTAATATTGAAAATTTAATATTACTTTTAATTAAATTATCAGCGTCAGATAAAGTTGAAATTTGCACTTACAATAAGGTTTTTATTGTAAAACTGGTGAATTTTCCTCGCTCCTATGCGCTACACCAGGTTATTGTCTGTGTATTAAACATTCAAACCCTTTCAGTATGTAAAAGTGAAAAACATACACACAAACGCATAAAAAAATTGCTTTATAATAAAAGACCGATATTTTTAAAACAGCCTTTATATAATAATTAGCAAATCACCCTCGCTTCGCTCGGGTTCATCCCTAGCTTGATTCCCCATACAAACTTCATTTCTATTTTCTTCATTCCTATTTTCGCTCCCTTAAGGAATAATTTCCGGGATAAAAAGTATCCCATGTCCTTTCCAGGGTTTCAATCTATCTCCTTACCAAATATCATTCAAATCGGTTCAGTAGATCTAGAAATTACCCCCATACAACCTCACAAACTCACAAACTTTACCTCTTTATAATATTAGTGTAGATAAATAGTTGAAGCAAAACATAAAATACTACGGGTTGTGCGTTGCCATACTCTTACAACATATCGACACATCCTAGGACCTAGAACAACACATAGGCTAATTTCAACGTACCAAGAAAAGCTTCGTGCGAATTTCATGTGATTGTGCACTATAAAAAATTATTCACTTTATTTTATCCTTCTTAAACAAGTTTGTTTCATTTTTTGTACGATATTGAAGTAAAATAAGAGAAAATTGTTCTTAACTTTTCATATCTTTATTTTGTATTGAACTCGCATTGCATCAACCATAACAAGGGTGTAAAACCACTTCGTTAAATGCTACTAATATTTAAAAAAAGAAACTGTAATGTAAATGTAAGCTTTACCCCACCACTAAGGTTATCAGTTTCAAAGCAGATTATTTTTAGATATGTTATCTACCACCTATTTAGACAGCTTATTACTTTACTAGGATCCATTAAATATTAAGGGCATGCCCACGCCCAGCTATGGGAGCGTTAAAAGAGCTAAATTATGACATTTTAACTTTAATACACAATTGTACAACTTAAATCGCAAGCAATCTGTGTAACAATGGACTTATCGGAAAACTATCGAAACGTCATATTTTTTCGAGTTCGTTGCGAATAAACACAGCACTTCCCAACTTTATAGACGTCGGCGTCCGTCTTAACTAAGTCGAGCTTTCTTTAAGTGAAGAGAAATACCTGTTTGTGAATAATAAATGGAAGTTGTACGTGAAAACCTTTTAAATTATTTATTGCAAGTAAATAAATTTATTGTAGTAAATAATATAAGATTCTTAAAACAAATCTGAAAAATTTGATTATATACTAGCGACTCACCCTCGCTTCGCTCGGGTTCGTCCCTAGGTTGATTCCCCATATAAACTTTCATCCTCATTTCCACCCCCTTAAGGGATGATTTCCGGGATATAAAGTATCCTATGTCCTTCCCAGAATCTCAAACTCTCTTCTTACCAAATTTCATCGAAATCGGATCCAGAGATTACTCCCTCCAACGTCACAAACTCACAAACTTTACTTCTTTATAATATCAGTATAAACTAGCGGCTCACCCTTGCTTCGCTCGGGTTCGTCCCTAGATACGTTTTACGGTTAGTATGGGATGATATATAACCGATATATAGCCTTCTTCAATGAACGGGCTATCTAATGCAAAAATAATTTTTCAAATCGGATTAGTGGTTCCTGAGATTAGCGCGTTAAAAGAAACAAATAAACTCTGCCTCGTTATAATACTAACAGTATATAAATCTATACATACATATTAAAAATGTTCCATTTGTTTGATAACTTTATATTTAAGCGCCACATTTTTTAATCAACTATGAAATATTTTGAACGGCCAAACTCCATCCAGCACTGTTTTAAGCATCATATTAAGAAAATTTTATTAGAGATAAGAACGTTCAATCATTTTGCTTACTGGGCAGTTTTATTTAAAAAAAGAGCTAGTTTTTGCCCGCGGCTACTATCGCGTGGTCAGAGCAGGATATGAAAAGCCTGTGGTCGTCTCGATGATGTAATTTGTAATCTTACCAAACTTCTACAAAATCAATTCAATAGCCTATACTAGTCTATACTAATATTATAAATGTGAAAGTTTGTGAGTATGAATGTATGTTTGTTACTCTTTCACGCCAGAACGGCTGAACGGATCTGGATAAAATTTGGCACAGAGATAGATTATTATAGTCTGTGAAAAATGTACGGTTACCGTCGAATAGGTTTGTTTTTGTCTTCCACTAGTTTAAACATAAAAAGGTAACAGACAGACAGTTTAAATTAAACAAATGATTTAAATGATAATAATATTATTTCTAAAAACTACCTGTAAACATACGACTCAATGATTTATTAAATTACTATCTCAAAGGACTTACTATATTTTAAGCAACTTCTAGTTTCATCGACGTCCTGGTTCCATCCTTAAATCAGTTCAATGACCTCTAATTTTGTATTACTATCAAGATTTCACATATTTACAAAGTTTCAAAAACCTTCGACAATTAGAAGTAAATAAAAATCAACATCCAAGTTTGTTACTTAGCTAATTTGTTAGTTACAAGCTAATAAAAGCTTCTTAATTAAAAAATAGGGTTCGCTATACAAAATGGAAATTCGCAAGAAAATTTGCTTTAAAATTCTGCATGAAGTATGATAAAGTAGATGTCTGTACCAATAATTTTATATTTCAACTTATACATACATAACTAAATAATCGATTTTTTTAACTGTACAAGTGATTTCTTAATATCATTATAATCGACATAATCGATTGACAGTATCACAAAACTCATGAACATCGATATATCAAAATATATTTATTAATTACCCGTATCATGTATTTCCATATTAAAAAAGAATATTACCTGGTAACTGCTACATAAAAAACTACAAGCAAATTCAGAGCAAGAAGGCAATATTTATATTAAGTCTTGTATGGTCTTATTAATTATGAACTTGGTCTTTAAAAAACCCCTTAATTTATATATGAAAGGCGCACTTAACACAGTTTTCATTATACGGGATCCCATATTACTGTGAAGTCTAGTGAAAAGCTGGTATAAATAGGTTACCGGGGTCGCTCAATTAAAATTAACGGCGAAGAAAAATCACGTTCCAGTCCATTTAAGAAATTAACTATACTGCAAGGATTTCTCAGCTAACTGCGGTTCTATATAGCTTCCTTTAGACAGGTACCTCTTAAAGCGATTAAAGGTTTAGATTAAGAGTGGAAAAGTTATATTACAAAAGACATGACATGATATTTTATATGTCTGTATGTATATAGTCACTAGCGACTTATGTATCCCTAGGTATGTTTTGTTTTTTTTTTTCAGCGAAATCCTATTTTTTTTTCTAAAATGAAAATAGCTTAAGCTACTCCTTATAATATCAGCTATTTGCCAGTGAAAGTCCCGTCAAAATTAATCCAGCCGTTTCGGAGATTAGCCGGAACAAACGGACAGACAAAAATTTAAAAAATTGGGTTTTTCCTATAAATAGCTACAAACCGATACTTAGTTTTTATGTATCTGTATAGATTTGCGTTATTTTAAAGGATTTTGATTTAAGTGTATCTCTAATTTTGTACAGGTTCGATGCACGGCTAAAGACGTTTGAAGACCTCCAATCATTTACTGTCATGAAGTTGGCACAATTATGAACCATTTCACGTTCTTTCAGACTCGTTAGCCGTAAACGGTTAAAGCTTATTTATTACTTTTTTATTTAACTGCCTTTTTATCGAAAAAGGTTTAAAACGTAACTTATAATACATATTAAATGAGCAATTCTCATAAATAAGTTTATTTCGTGTATCTCGGAAATGGTTCTTAAGATTTAGATCAAATTTTGTATTTAAATATGGTTTTGCTTATTTTTTTGATGAAAATTTTACAAAAAAATATAAGCGAAGCTAGGTCGCCCAGATACTAAAATATTATCTATACATATAATAATAATTGTAACTAAGCCAAATCTGTACATTAAATATTTTTTGAAAATCTTATTGAAATAGACATTATTATCAATACAGTGACCGAATCTGTAGTTTTTAGAATTTTTGTCCTTCTGTCTGTCTGCATCACGGAAAAAACACTGGAGGGATTTTGATGAAATTTGGTATGGTGATAGCTGGTTATCCGGGTTAACATATAGGATACTTTTTACTGCGGAAAAATATCTCTAAGAAATCTATACTAAACGCCAAAACTTAAACGGGACAAAAACCGAGCGGAGCGAGGGTGAGTCGCTAGTTATATAATATGTCTAAATACCAAACTTCACGAGAAACGAACGTCGTAGGCGATCCCAGTAGACCCATACATCGATATTAACTTAGAACTTCGCCGCATACCATCTTTATTGTCTAAACTTAGGGTTACCAAGTTTATTACGTAAATAAACACACATACGTAAATATATTAAATATAATATAAAAATTAATATATAATGTAAAAAATTGGCTGGATATATTCTTGTTGCTCAATTAAACCCAAACCCTGAACGGATTTGGATGAAATTTGGCACAGAGATAGATTATAGTCTGGAATAGCACATATGTTACTTTTTATCCCGGAAAAATGTTTAAAATTTGAAAAAAGTCGATTACATAGTTTTGTTTTAGTCTTAAGTATTGTAAGCTTAGGCTTCACTGAATATGTACAACCCTATACAGTAAACTTGTGATAAATGTATATCTTAAAACATTAGATTTGAACATTGTAGTAAAGGATGCTGTGCACTTTATTATAATATTGTCTCTTGAATCTGTTCTTTTAAGGAAGTTAATAATTATTGTACTCAATAAATAAAAGTAATTGAAACAAAATGTTTTCTACCTTTATCAAAAAGGTACCTCAAACCACTTAAAAATGATTATACCACCCTTAGTTTTTTTTTTATTTATATGGGACAACCATTACGGTTATATATTAAAAAATAATTATGAAAAGCGATTCAAAATTAATCAAAATATCACAGAACATACACACAAAAAGTATTTAGACTAATTTAGTATCTATTATTTTTTGAAGTCGGTTAAAAATGGGATCGAGAGTGTATTTATAAATAGAGACTACATCAATTTACGGTGGAAGTTGGTGATGAATGAGCCTGTTTATCAATTAGCGATGTCAGGTGCAGCAAGTTTTCGTAAGGGACGAAACATTATAGGGATGGTACAATTTATAATAATAGCTGGACTTCGAATTTCTGTATATATATTAGCTACCTCCAATCCTCGTTTTACATAAGTTTAAATTGACAAAAATACATACGTATATATATATATATATATATATATATATATATATATATATATATATATATATATATATACAGAAATATTAGTTACTGTTGTAGTCAGACAAATAAAACTCAAATTACCTGTAGTCAAAGATGTGGATCTGACTGGATGCAAAAGGGCAGGCAGAGAAGTATGGAAAGGTTTGGGGGAGGCCTACGCCCAGAATCGACTACTACTATTACATATTAGGCTAAAAAAGAAATAACATAACTAAAATCAAAGTTTAAATTTAAAGAATAAATTAATAGGATATCTTATATGTAAATTTGTTAAACTAGAAACAGCCGTCAACGACCGAGGGCACACCGGTGTGTCAGTTAACAATTAATTTCTTAGAAATTAACCTGGAGGATATTCTTGAAATTTTGTATATATTATAAGTAGAAAAAAGGTTATTTTTATTTATTTAATATCTCAAATTATACCATAATATCTCACGTCAATTAATTAAGTTATTGTTACTTTACTAGAAACGTTCACAGAAATCAAAATTTCATCCTTTGATTATGATATACTCGTCTGATTCGCTTTCCACTTATGAGTGTCATTTTTATCAATAAGCAGTAACGAGCTCGAGTAATAAATTTAATGATTTTTATCAAAAAAAGCCTTAAAATAACATGAAAGTAAATTTTCCCCCTTAAGGTGGATTTAATGGTATTTTTCTTATTTAATTTAAATAGGATCACTCTTGAGATATTTTTTTAGGAGCAAGAAAAAAATTAGTTAATAATTTGGTAAATATATCACTTAAGATACAATAAAATATCATGCTCTTAAAAAAACACGACATTTTATTTCAACATATATAAAGGTACTTTACAGTAATAACATTTTTAATTTGCGTTTTAGATGACATTTTTTTTTAAATGCCTATTACCTTACTTACGAGTACTTCTTTGGAATTTTAACAAATATATGTAAATCGCACCTTTCTTTTTTATAAAATAACTGTTAAAACACTGAAAATCAACAAATCATATGCGGAATTAAGTTAAATTGACACCTAAAATAATTGTTCTAAGCATTACCTAGTATTAAATACAAATCTAGATTCTCCAAAAAGCACTAAAAGTAAATGAATAATTGATATTTTCGAAGTCTTTTAGATCAATACGTTCAAATATGGCGTAGAATATTTTATCAAGCCTTTCTTGACACAAATGTGCCTATTTCTATTACACCCTCAACTTTCGTTTGCGAAGTAGCGCCCGTATTTCCAGAGAGCGCCAGGAGACTGTCCTTTGATATACAGAATAATGGACTGTTGATTCTATATCCTTTGTACGGATTTGACACATCAGGCAGGCATTTTAGTTACATCTTAGTATTTTCTAGTCAAATGTTGGAATAGTTTGATTTTGCAGGTTTGATGCTTACAAGGTAAATTAAATGGATATTTATGGCGATAAAAAATCTATTATATGTATATCTATATTAACAGAACCAGTGGCTTCACTCGCGCTAAAACTACAAAAAAATTCTAAAAAAGTAGGTTTCATAAATCTTTCATCTTCTATTTTACCCTCTTATGAAATGAATTTCAAAATATGCTAAAACACATATTTATTTGCTATATTAATAAAAGATATATTAATTTTTTGGGTAGTATTATAACATGTTTTCCCGTGGGAATGAGATAATCTGTCGCGGTAAAAAGTAGCCTATGTTACTCTCCAGCCCTCCAACTATATCCACACAAAAAATTGTGCCAATCGGCCACTCTGTTTCGACGTGAAAGAAGGACAAACAAACAAATGAATAAAAAAAAACAAACTTTCACATACGCATATAATATTAGTACGGTATTCGACCGTTCGATTCATGATAACTTAGTTTATTTTTTTATTATTATCTTTTTTATTTTAGTTTAACAATATTTTTCCATAATACATTTCCTATAAATTGAAACTTTTCCAGTTTATTTTTTCAACTCAAATAATATTCATCTATTTTTTACATGATAAATATATTAAAGTATCGCTTATGATATATGCAATATCTATTAAATCCTAGGATTTTTGAGTAAACCTATACTAAAGTACTAAAAACTCAATATTACCATTATTTATCTTCGATTGTAAAATCAGAAGTCATATTTTGATTTCAACTGTACTTAAAAACATGGTATCTAAGTATTAAGTATAAACATAGTATCCATAATCATAAGCAAATTTAATACCCAACAGACGATTCTCATAAATATTTTAGGGACAATTTCTATGAAATAACATAGAAATGTTTAGTCTACTACAATAGATTTTTTAAAGCAAGCTTTTTTGAAATGAGCTTAAACAATGAAATCACGAGTTCTTGTCAGACAACGGGCTAACGTCTAAAGAACAATAAATCTTTTACCGAAAATTACTGAAGTAAAATATTGTATACAATTGATTTGTTCTGCTAAGAACTGGCATGAATCATCTTAATCTCTACAATCTTGTATTTTGCTATATTTTAATCAACGTCGGAAATTGACTATACAAATATTTTGTATTATATGTACATAGGTAGCATGTTATGTTATAAATAAATAAATATATTGGGACATTAATCACACAGCTACGAGGCTTGTGTTATGGATACCAGATAGTTGATACACTACACATATGTATATAAATTTTAATACATACATATTATAAATATGAACACCAATAACTGGAGTACAAACATTCATGCTCATCACACAAATGAATTCCCCTAGCTAGCTAGCTAGCTAGGATATGAACCGGCGACCGCTGGCACAGCAAGTAGGGTTACTATAGGGTTACTACAAATTGAGCCAAACATAAGTAAGTCCTAATTATTTAATCCTTGATTTCGCTATACATAATGTCGTTTAAAATTTGATCAGTGAATTATTTTGATCATATTTAGGGTTATATTCTTTACTATCATTGCCCGCGTCTCCGCTCGCGTTCAAATGACCAAATACTAAATTCTTAGGTTTTACATATTAGTATACTCTTACAATGAAGTTTTTGTATTTTTACTCAGAAATGAGATATTTTCCCGCGGTATAAAGTATCCTATATGTTGACCCAGATAACCAGCTATCACCATACCAAATTTAATGAAAATCCATCCAATGGTTTTTTCGTGATGAGGTAACAGACAGACAGACAGACAAAAATTCTAAAAAATATAGATTCGGCCTCTGTATCGATAAGGTCTATTTCTATTAGATTTTCCAAAAAATATTTAATGTACAGAATCGGCTTAGTTACAATTTTATTATATGTATAGTATAGCAATAACGCTCCCGAAGCGTAACTGAATGCCAGAAAGACAAAGGAAACTCCTTTTCCTTCCTTTCCTTCTTATTTGAATATACTCCTTAAGGAACTTAGTCTATATTTCAACTGCTTGTTGATTTGCTGCCCAATTTTTAAAGATACAAACTAGGAGATTCAAAATTAGTGTTAGGTTTGGCTTAATAGCTTATTAGGTTCCCTCATAATAGGGGATGATAGTTTGTGTATAATTTTATAATTTCTAAAGTTAGAAATATGGAAATTGGTATTTAAACTTCTTTATATACCCATGGGAAATCCCATCGGGCTCACTGCTTGAAGACTAAAATATCGTCAATGTAAATGACCAGTGACTGATACTAGCCACTTAATATTACGCTACCGCCATAACACGCTGAGATCCAAAGTCTGTCAGAAGACAGTAATTTCTATAGTTATATTATAATTTATAAGATTTCTTGAATACGATGATGACTATCGTGTCGTTTATTTCATGGTATTAACGCCTTTTTTTACAATAAGAGAGAGAGAGAGAGAGAGAGAGAGAGAGAGAGAGAGAGAAGAAAAAAATATGATATGATTTTTTTCTCTCTCTAATTATGAAAAAAAGACATAGATACCATGAAATAAAAACGGATCAGAGAATATAATACCACAGTATGATTTTTTTTTACTAATAAAATGTAAGCAATTTCAAAATTGTATAATATTATTGTTTAGAAAATTAATCTATAAATAGGCATCCTTTGTGATATTGGCGTAGTGAATAAATTGTTTTTTTTTTTTCTAAGTATAGAAAAAAAAATGTTTTAGTAATATCGAGGGAAAATAGGAATGCTGTGTATTTTACGAAAATTACTGAACGGACTTAGATTTCGTACCATCAAGAACATTTATGGGATAATTTTGCATTTATTAGAAGTATTTAATGAATATCTGAAGGCAGGGGCGGTAAGTGAAATATAAAAATACAAAAGCAAATTTTAAAAATCCACACAAAATAAATACTCATTTCCAAGGTAACAACGCTTGAACTGCTTCCTCGTTCGAACGAAAGTTTGTTAAATTGGGTTAACAGCTAACACCTTGGCTGCGCTTTGACTGAGTACGGTTTCTACACCTTTTGTTAAAGAAGTCGAGATTTAGAATTTACTTATGACTGCATATGAACCAATCTCGTCACTTTATAACTAGTTCACGCACGCAACTTCGCTCACGTGTTGCTACAATAAAAACTTTAAAAAACTTGTTTTTTTTAATGTTTTTATTTTTCTATTTTTAGTGCAGACATCGTAGTAGCAAAGTAAAAAGAGAGTATTTTTATAAATTCAGTAAGTGATCATCCCCTATTTTCTACACTTGGGGGGTAGATTTTTTTTCAAATTTAAATCTGATCAACTTTGATGTAAACCCTATCCAATAAAAAAAGAAACAACCAAATTGGACTGCACTGTAAAAGTAAAAACTTATTCCATTGGGTCTAGAAGCTATTACTGATAATTATACTTTATACATACATTTCTTTATACTAATATCCATAAATTTGAATTTTTAGATATTACCAATTCGAAATGAAAATCTATGAATTCTAAACATCTCATCCACATCCTTGTAGATAAAATTACAGACAGTGCTAAAGCGTTTTAAAGAGGTTTAAAAATACAATGGGAATGCACGATTATAAATTCAACTCCAAATGCATAAGTTCGTAGAAATTTGTCTAACAAATAGTGTTATCTGAACAAAAATCTGATAGCAAACATTATTAATCCGGCCACAATTTAAATATTTTCTCGCTAACTTAAATATTGTTTTTACTTAAAATACATGAAATATTCTAAAACCTATATATAATACTAGCGACTCACCCTCGCTCCGCTCGGGTTCGTCCCTGCTTACATTTTAAAGTTTAGTATAGATTTCTCAGAGATAAAATATTTTCCTGCAGTAAAAGTATCCTATATGTTGACCCGGATAACCAGCTATCATAATACCAAATTTCATCAAAATCTGTCCAGTGATTGTCTCGTGATGCGGTAAAAGACAGACAGACAAAAATTCTAAAAACTATATATTCGGACACTGTATCGATAATAATGTCTATTAGAATTAGATTTTCCAAAAAATATTTAATGTACAGATTCGACTTAGTTACAATTTTATTATATGTATAGATATTAGCTCTTGAAATGGAAACAGGAAATCATATTTTAGTATATAAAATAATTGTAATAGTAACTTCAAACAAATACCCCTAATCACTACGCCTACATTAAATGTTGATATTAAGGAATTACTAGAAATAGACTTATGGGTCTAACTGATACTGTTTTCTGTATCGGAGGTTGCCGATTCGATTTCCATATAATGTATGGAACATACAAATATTGTTACTGATCCGGTTAAAATAAAACGCTGCATTTGGCATGATTTTATGACATGTGTCTAAATATCGGCGGTAAGTGGGGGCTAGAGGGATAGGTTATCTCCTAAATCTTAGGAGAGTAAGAGATAGTATTCTCCTATATCATTAAGTCCTTTTATATAATGTACCTACCTATAACAGAATTCCTTCACCTAGTATACAACAAGTGTCTCAAATATTCAACAATATCGGACTCTACTACCAAACGCGTACCAAATCTGACTATAATGCCATTATAAATCAAAAATTAAAAAAAAACCCCCCTACGCAAATTAATTGTCATTTAACGATTACACTGGCACGCGTGAAACACTTTAATCGAGTAATCATACGTCAAAATGCCTTACGTGATTTTGGAAAAGAGCTGATACTCTTACACTGCTGGACCGATATTAACCAAACATAGCTAAAAACCACCGCAAGGAAACTGGCTTTCAAATGAAAAAAACCGCATCGAAATCGGTCCATCCGTTCGAGAGCTACGATGCCACAGACAGACACAGACACACAGACAGACATTGACGTCAAACTTATAACACCCCTCTTTTTGCGTCGGGGGTTAAAAACTGCGTTACCGATACATTAGACAATGGTATGTCAGACTAAAGAATTATAGTTTGTATCTCTCTCGAAGATGATTACATTTACATGCAGTGCACACCAGATTGATGCTGTCCTATTCACACTTTTAAAGCTATATTTTTTAAAAGCTTTTAATTAAATCGTTTAAACTATTCCTTTTTTAAATAGCTTCTTTAGCGTCGACATCTTGATTCAATTGTCTGTTTGTTTGTTCAAGGCACAATCATTTTTAAAAATCAACATGGGAATGAATAAATAAATATGTTGGGACATTAACACAGCACCATCTAGTTCCATGGTATATAATAATAGTTTATATATAATATCTTGAATTAAATTAATTTTATCTACATTATAATATTATAAAGAGGAAAGATTTTTATGTTTGTAGCGAATAAACTGAAAAGCTACTTGACCGATTTAGATGAAATTTGGTAAGTAAATAGTTTGAGACCCTGGAAAGGACATAATATATATTTTTCTCCGGAAATCATGCCTTAAGAGGGTGAAAATGGGAATAAAAGTTTGTATGGAGAATCAACCTAGGGACGAACTCAAGCCAAGCGAGGATGAGTCACTAGTTGTTATTATTATTGAAAATGTTAATCTATTGGATTTTATATATTGCGGCATAAACAAAACGAAATAAAAGGCAACTTTTACAAATAGTCTAACACAATACGGTAGGAATGCGATTAAAATCTGGTCCTAAACTTTGGCCATACGCCAAAACGAATAGACGAAGAAAAAATAATAGTGCTTATTTTAGTTTCACCAGTTCGTTTGACGAATCACTCTTAACTAATAATAAAATTTTATACCATACGATTATTTATTTTGGATTTTATTTACAATATTAAAAATATATATTGAGACATAAACACACATCATTGTCTAGTTCCATGGTAAGCTACGAGACTTGTTTTATGGATTAGGATACCAGATAGTTGATACACTACACATATATAACTTTAAATACTAACATACATATTATAAATGTAAGCACCCATGATTGGAGTACACACATTCATGCTCATAACACACAAATAAATGCCCCCAGCGGGATTCAAACACGCAACCGTTCGCACGTCATGTAGGGTCTCTGAGCCAAACCTGTCGTCGAGTTAGTACTAATGCGATACTTCTTCTAAGCGTAACTACGACTTTGAGCCTATAAATTCAATAATTGTATGGTACTTTTAGTAGGTTCATAGTAGGGAGTATTTCAGTAGCATAAGTTCTACTATATGATATCAATCAATACAAGTTTTATGATGTGATATTATAAAACTTAACTATGATGTTAGAGCTAGAAGGAAGATAATGAAACTCAATCCGTACTAGTAAAACCTTCAAATTGAGCGCATTTGATTCAATTCCAATACATTACAATTTGTCTAAAAAGTTTTTTAGCCTGGCATATGAAATCATTGTAATATTATATTTAATTAAGATAAAAGCAGAAAAATGAGTCACATAATATGAAAAATTATCTAAAGGATCCAAAATTTTATTCAATCAAAAGATAATTTACAAGCCGCCTCTTTGCCAAATAATATTAGTCGATACAGACGTATGAGTCAGTAGAAACGACTAACAATGATATATCGAAGTTGTTCTTACAAGTACAAGTTCTTTTCACTTTGCAACGTCTGTGATTTTATACTGAAAAGTTATTGTTCTTCGCGTGGGGAACATAAAGCTTAAAATATACATATTTTACTGTCTACGAGCACGGTCTGACGGAAAAATGGTGTGTCGGCTTATTTAAATGAGAGTAGGGGATTCGATTGTAATTATTTAGTACAAAATTATGTTTCACTATATAATTTAAGAATGTTTAATGATATTTATTGAAATCAACTCGTGCGGAACCACTTTTGAAGTAAAATCTACTCATTTATTCGAATATATTGTGATATAAGTACATAGAAAGAAACGCAAACCCGAATTGAATAAATACGTTTTTGAAATCTTTTTTGAAAACGACGACACGTTTAGCTCACTTTGTAGTGATTCTACAGCCTACTTGCTGTGCCAGCGGTCGCGGGTTCGAATCCCGCTGGGGGCATTCATTTGTGTGATAAGCACGAATGCTTGTATTCCAGTCATGGGTATTTATATTTAAATTATGCATGTATTTAAAGCTGCATATGTGTAGTATATTAACTATCTGGTATCCATAACATCAGCCTCGTAGCTTACCATGGAACTAGATGGTGCTGTTAATATCCCGACATATTTATTTATTAAATCAAATAGCATAGATATAGTCAAACTGTATAAATATTATGTTAACTAAAATTTTCTTTTAATCGCCTAGAACCCATACATAACCCAAAATGAATTAAAATTTAAAATCTTAATCTATACCTTACCTACTAATATGTATTATAAAGGAGTAGAGTTTGTGACGTTGTAGGGGGTAATCTCTGGATCTACTGAGACCGGTTTAGATGAAATTTGGTAAGAACATAATTTGAGACTCTGGGAAGGACATAGGATACTTTTTATCCTGGAAATCACTCCTGGTGAAAATTGGGATGAGTTTGTATGGGGAATCAATTAATATAATTATACTTAGATAAAAAGTATATAAAATTATTTTACAAAATCTCTTCACACAACATTATTTTAGTATTTGCTTTTTTCTTGTCATAAAATATAGATATTGCAGGCACTGTATGCCAAGACTGACATGAGTCAGAACAATAGCGATTATTATCGATAAGATATTGTGAGTATACGTTCAATGTTACGTTGTGCTTTTGTCTCGCAGTTAAGCAATATTTTTCTTTGATATTTTATTGTGAATCAAATTTAGTGAATTAAATGGAAGTAGTTATTCGTGGAAATTTATGTTTAACTAGCGTTTTAAGGTTTGGTATAGATTTTTCAGAAATTAGATATTTTCCCGCAGTAAAATGTATCCTATATGTTGACCCGGATAATCAGCTTTCATCATACCAAATTTCATTAAAATCCAGTCCTGTCTGTGACCGCATCACGGAAAAACACCTGGACAGATTTTGAAGAAATTTGGTACGATGATAGCTGGTTATCCAGGTCAACATAAAGGATACTTTTTACCGCGGGAAAATATCTCATCTCTGAGAAATCTATGCTAAATGGTAAAACGTATGTAGGGACAAACCCGAATGGAGCGAGGGTGGGTCGCTAGTTTTAAATAAAATTATCTTTTTAGATTGTTTCGTGGATTCGAATGCCTTGAAGACATCTAAAACCTTAGTCTGTACCGTGACTATGATTGCTGTAAAGCATTCGAAATATCGGGAACCAAAAATCCGCGAAATAATTCGAAAATATAGTTTTATTTCAATTAATCCCTCCATGACCGCGGACACGCCGGCGTTACAGTTAACAATAGATTTCTTAGAAATTTAATTAATTTCTTATAAATTTACCTGGAGGTGTTATAAGCTTTATATTATTTACATTTACTGTGAGCATAGAACGAAAACCTTTGAAACATACAGTTATTTATGTATTTATTATAAATATCATGAGAAATATCCATCACTCAACATAAATAGACAAAGAGCTTGCATATGCAAATAACTCTCAATTAAGTCAACTAAACGACCCTAAGAATAATAATAGACCTGTTTGCCACAAAGTGCTTTACTGTGTCTCTATTCATCATCTTCCAACTACATTAATATTATGACTGATAGTGTTTGCTCTCTCTTTTATGACATCTCGCTCTAACATTATCTGCTTGACAGTTTCGCAGGGGAGCTATTTTCGATAGTAATGCGTAGTGCGAGAGCTATCGCGTAGTTTTTTTTTAACTAAAAGTTTTAATTTGAATTTCAATTACTTACATAATTTTTAATGCTATGCTAGTTGCGTATTATGTTATATTATTATATTTTTAGTTACTATAATACAAGTAGACTGAAAAATAAACAATGAGCTTTTCATTAAAATCAATTCAGCAGTTTTAGCGCAAAACAGTAACAGAAAGACAGAATAACTTTAAAATCTATAATATTAAAATGAATACTGATCTCATAAATTAAAAAAACTTATAAATTTACATCAAAAGCATTCACCCCTTTATAATTCGAAAATAAGAATGCATAGATTTTTTTACTCGACTTATTCAAGCTGTTAGCTCTTGTTCTACTTTTCTAATGTGTAGGGGCTTTCTCGTTTCGATAACTAAACGAAACTATTTAAAAATTATTGATGGCAGTTTCAAAGATAATTCCATATCTAAAGTACAGGGAATATTTTTTTGTGTTTGTTTGTGTAACTTAACTGCAGTTATAGCTGAGATGTATTGTATTTAATATATAAGAAATATATAAACAAACTGGTAATTTACTCATAATGTGATATTATTACGTTTTAATGTTTAGTATAGTTTTATCAGAAATGATATATTTTACTGCTGTAAAAAGTAGCCTATATGTTGTCCCGGATAACCAGCTATCATCATACCAAATCTCATCAAAATCTGTCCAGTGGTTTTCTCATGATGCGTTCCCAGACAGATAGACTGTATTGATAATAATGACTATTTCCATAAAACTTTCCAAAAAATATTTAATATACAAATTCGACTCAGTTAGAATTTTATTATACGTAAATTAATATATTTTTATTGTTTATTTTGACAGATATTTCGCTTACTTTAAAATAAAATGTACAGTATTTTGTATTAGGAAAGTTCTTTCTAGCGTTAGAATTTTGTAATAGTTTCAACTTTTACAATTCAAATTTACAAGTTATTTTATGAATTTTGTATCGGTAAACAGATCACCACTACTATAAATTAAAAATTAAAAAAAACCTACGCAAATTAATTGTCATTTAACGATTACATTGGCACGCGTGAAGCACTTAATCGAGTATTCATACGCCATAATGCCTTACATCATTTTAGAAAATAGCTGATACTCTTACACTGCTGGACCGATATTAACCAAACATAGCTGAGAACTACCGCAAGGAAACTGGATTTCAAATGAAAAAAACCGCATTGAAATCGGTCCATCCGTTAGAGAGCTACGATGCCACAAACAGACACACAGAGAGAGAGAGAGACAGACAGACATCGACATCAAACTTATAACACTGTTTGCGTCGCGGGTTAAAAAATGGAGTTCTACAAATGAATATAAAGAGTATTTCTTAACGTTTTTATTAACAAGATATAGTCGCTTCGACGCGTCCCGAGCGCATTAGTATGCGTAGAGTGTGATTGTTATTACGGGGTAGGGTCCACTTGTGAACTCAAATTTCTCTCACTGTAAAACTTACAATATAAACTTTGTCCTTAAAATTATTGTTCTTTTTGGATCGTATTTTTTGTACACCTATTCACTATTTTGCTTTGCGAGATACATTTTAATTTAACTTCAGTATGGTTTTCAGTAAAACTATTTTTTCGGATTTTTTCGTGTATTTATTTAAATTATTGGTTCCCGACGTTTCAAATGCTTTACAAAATCATGATTATAGGATCTCTAAGAGAGAGATTAATGATTTTTATTTGAATTTAATAATACATGGAACATAAATATAATATAATAATAATCTTTTACTACCAACTAGCGACTCCTCCTCGCTCCGATCGGGTCCGTCTCTTGCTTTCTTTCAACGGATAGAATAGATTTCTCAGAGATGAGATATTTTTCCAGAGTAGTATCCTACATGTTGACCTGGATAACCTGCTATCATCAGACCAAATTTCATCAATATTTGTCCAGTGGTTTTCTCGTGATGCATTCCCAGACCTTTCCATACCACACTCAAGTGACGCACTTGAAACCCATAAATAAGAAAATTTAATTGACAATAATCAAAGCTGCAGAAATAGTAGCTAAATTTAATTCAACATTGTTTAATCAACGAAACTTATTTTAAAAATACATATCCTACAATATATGAAAATAGTTAGTGGTTATTTATGTTCGAAGTCGAAAATGATCATTGATTTTTAAAAAGTTGAGGATACATATATAGAATTTACTTACCTACATAAAAAACTAACTTGATCGAGTTTTTTTTTGATAGCACTAAAGCACGTCATAGCTACTAAAAAAAAACAAATAACGGTTGAAAAACAAAGAAGAAAAAGGTACTGGACTATTTTGTCTTTGGCTATTTATAATTATATAGACTAGCAGTACTCGGTAGCTTCTAAACTTCACAGGATGACCCACTGGACTAACATGAAGATTGCCTGAAAATTTTATCAAAATCTCTCTATCCATTTTGGAGTTTATAGGGAACATACATACACATCGATATATATATATATATATATATATATATATATATATATATATATATATATATATATATATATATATATATATATATATATATATATATATATATATATGTGTGTGTGTGTGTGTATGTATATATGTATAGATAATAAGATAATCTACACACTTAAACTCATTTCTAACCAATACTCTACTTCTGAGAACTATTATAATAAAACAACTACAACATAGATCCTCACACATTCACTAAAATTTAAAGTAAATTGTACCATGTTAAGAAAATAGGGCTTTTCCCCAATAATTATGGCCCCTAACTAAACTTTTTCGATATATACTAATAGTAAGGATGCGTGCGCAAAAGCGGAACTCTAATTAGGCGCTCTTAATAGGGCCGTGAAAATCGGGTTGGTTAGGCCTTTAGTGATAATTTGTTAGTATGGTATATATATACAATATACCTATTACATACGTATTTATGAACTATCCGCCCTCGCTTCTTGGTAAGAGGGGTGAAAATTTTGCGAATTTTACGGGACTTACTATTTATAAATGCGAAAGTTTGTGGAGAGTACAGCTAGATGAATATCGCTAAAATTTGGTATGTGAAGGTTTTTCGGGGCGAAAAATTAATTTAGATTAGTCTTATGTGTGGGAAACGCGTTTTTTCTCGAATTCTCATGCGGTTTTCTTTCGCATTATTCCACGCGAAATATGGTCACTAATTTCGCACGCTCGGGCATAAGCGTCGTGGTCAAGCGGCCAAGGAGCAAGATTGATAAACACAGGTGTCCGGGTTTGAATCCTGTTCAGATACAAAGTTTTTTTTGTATTTATTCAAGTTTATTGCTTTTTTTAAAATACGATATAATAAAAAAGAACTCCGGGCGAAGCTCAGTCGCCCAGGAACTCAAAAGTTTTGTAAAAGCTATCTAATTATCATAAATACCCCATGTTTGTTGTGAATTGTTGAACGAGTGAAAGATTAATGGTGTTTAATCACATCAAGTGATTTGATCACTTAATTTGATGCAAAAATTTAGTTATTTTAAATAAAAAAAAACAGCGTGAAACAAAGACTAACAAACAGAACACTTTGATATTAATCCTATCTTATTGTTGGCTTTCACTAAGCTCAATACAAAAGAAACTCATAACTTTAAAAAAAATTAGCTTTATTGATGATAAAAATAGCTTATATCATCAATAAAGCAGCCTATCTAGAAATAGTTCCATTAAAATTTATATATATATATATATATATATATATATATATATATATATATATATATATATATATATATATATAAATTTTAAAATTATTATATATATATATATATTCCATATACAATTTATATATGTATATGGAAATTCAAATTTGAAAACATGAAATCATAAAAATTTCATTTAAAGACATAGAGAGATACTACGTGAACTATTAATGAAGGAAAGAGCATTACATATGTGGAAAGTAAAGCCAACAGACAATCATTGTCACAAGCAGAACAAACCTTTTCCCCCCTCGTTAGTAAACTCTACAGTACTTTTTTGACGTCTGCTGTAGGGCGTCTCCAGTGATTCGAGGGTTTTCAACAAACTTACCCTAAAAACAATATGGTATCTATTCACCATGTCATAAGGGTGAAAGTATGGGAAATTTTAATTTTTCAACAACATTGTTATATCGTTAATGTTTGGACAGAGATCCCTGATCGACACATAAGATTGACCCTACAATCTCAGTAATAAAGTATAAAATGCGATACTGCGTAAATTTCAGTGATATGTATACATAAGGATTTCTGTTCGTACACTCTTGTAACTCTCGAGATGAGTGTCAGAGAATTTCGTATCCTGAAAAGTTTTGAAATAAAAACGACGATTCTTTTTACTTTGTATCGAACAAAAACCTCTTGTGCTCTCATTTAGGAACATAAAATCTTAAATATCTAAAAGCTCTCCTGACCCTTTCAAATTTGTTATTTAAAGTTTTGAAACTTTTGTCAAGTGTCTTATAAATAAAACCTTTATTTGTGATTATGAGACAGTGGCACAATTTAAAACTAGGGCCAAGGAATCAAAGGAATCAAAATATAATTATAATAAATAAATAATAATAAATATGTTGGGACATTAACACACAGCACCATCTAGTTCCATGGTAAGCTACGAGGCTTGTGTTATGGATACCAGATAGTTGATACACTACACATAATATATAACTTTAAATACATACATTTTATCATGAATATAAACACCCATGACTGGAGTACAAACATTCGTGCTCATCACACAAATGAATGTCCCAGCGATATAGATTCTGCCTCTGTATCGATAATAATGTTTATTTCAATAAGATTTTCCAAAAAATATTTAATGTACAGATTCGGCTCAGTTACAATTTTATTATAAGTATAGATATAGATAATACTTTCTATCATATTTGTTATAAAACATTTTATTTTAAAAGATCAGATATAATAAAATATGAGAAATTTAATTTTATAAAATGTCAAGACAATGCGAGCGGTAGACAGGATTACTACATGCGTGGAATAAGATTTTCTTCTTCTGAGACGTATTTTACGGTTATTTTAACTTCCTTCTACTTTGTATGTGTGAAGTGATATGTGTCTATTGATAATTTTAAATTTATGATACATTTAGAAAGATTTATTTTAAATTCTTGCCTTTATAAACGTTTAAGACAATAATTTACAATCTTGCTTACTAATATTAAAAGCAAAAGGCCGTTATTTACGTTTTTTTAATTTGTAACTTAACTTAGGTATTTGGTTATAATGCTTTCTTAGATTTACGTGAATATTTGATATTTTAAACAAAACCTTCTTTTCGGATTTTTACAAGTTTGTTTTGATTTTTGGTTCCCAGCGTTACGAATGCTTATAGCAACCAAGCTCACGGGAGATACTACCATTTCGGATGTCTTAAATAACGAAACCAAAAATCAAAATATACTCGGGAAAAATACGAAAAAATAGTCATATTTAAAATATTTGAATACTTATAACATAAAACTAACTTAACTAGTAGTGTTGCGATTCTCTTGACGCACCCTCACATTGCTTACACTCAGAGACAACCCTAGTAACTTACTGCAACAGACTAAAAGTATATCCTATCGTTGCCATTAGAAACTAACACAAACAAACAAGCACAATTTCCCATTTACAATATTTATAAAGAAGTAATAACAAATTAGTCTATACAAAAAAAATCACAAATTCATCTTTATTTTATACTTAAATTTTTTTTTGTAAAGTGGATCTCTCACTATTAAATCAATATACGCACCTGTAATCCAGAAGAGCTACAAATAAGGGGTAGGCAGGTGAAAAGACTGCGGTTGGTAATTTATTACAAAAATAAAGCCGTAGGGCTATCTGATCGTGACTTACATTGGACCTTTGAATCCTTTGGGACAGGGCTGTCCAAAGGTTTAAAAGACCTATATTCCACATTTAACATGAAACAAATACTGTTAGGTAACACAACGAGTAGTTTACGGATATAATAACTATTTTTTGTTAACCTAATTGGTCTTTTAGTGAGCAATAGTTAGTATACCCTTATAAAGCAAAGAACACATCGTATAATTTGAAACTATCAATCAAACATAATTTATTTATAAATATGAAGAAAATTGATGCTATTATATTCATGTGGAAGCAAAGTTTTATACTTTTTTACCTTTCGTGCCATATATTTATCACTATAACTACTAGAAGTAATGTCTGATGTTACTATCACGAATTCGATTCTCAGTCAAAACAACGATAATATTAGTCAGAAAGACATTTATTTATATATGATTTTGGGATAGCTAACCAACACGCGATGTTTTTTCCTTATCTATATCACAAAAAATACATGAATCTATAGTAATAATATAAAAAAATATTAAATTTTATCCTTTTATGATAATTGCGCACCCTAACCTAATAGTCCCTTCTTTGGAACCTCGGCTGTTCGCACATACTCATCGAATGTAGCGTATATAATGTAACGGGTCTAGGATACCACTATCTTGTATCTAAAAACTTGTATAGCTCTGACTAAATTGGGTTCGGAATAGACGTATTATAAGTGCATATCTGTTTCTCTATCTTATAAGATATGTCTCTTATACCACCGTTATCAAAATGTTCAAAATAACCGACATCAAAAGAAGGAGGAGCTTAGTTTTTGTTTGTTTTGTATGTATATACGTCATATATTACGCGATAACTTCATTTATTATAATTTTTATCAAATCTTTTTTTAATAATTTAAACCCTTGAGGTTTGTGGCCTCAAATAAATCTCAAGAAAAAAATATCCCTCGAGACTGGAATAATTACATTTAAAGTGTTTTTGAAGGTATTTTTAATTCTAAATTATCAGAAATCTTCTTGATAAATTTTAGTATAGAAACATTCATTACTTATCACCATTAAAGATAGTAAGCTCTTAAAACAAATTAATTTTCTTTATTAGTGACAAAAAAGTGAACCCATACTTCCATATCCACACTAATATTATAAATGTGAAAGTGTGTTTTTTATTTGTTTGTTTGTTTGTCATTCTTTCACTTCGAAACAGAGTGACGGATTGGTGTGATTTTTTGTTTTAAGATAATTGGAGTGCTGGAGAGTGACATATGCTACTTTTTACCATGAGAGATTATCTGATTGCCACGGGAAAACACGTTATAATACAACCCACAACAACTCATCATACCTATACCGTTAAAACGTATCTAGGGACGAAACCGAGCGAAGCGATGATAAATCGCTAGTAATAAATAAAATCTACTTCTTTCTCTATAGGAAATGGCACAGTTCTTTATTTCGAAAGGCCTAAAATGTTTTAATTAAGCTTTAAAAAGATTACATCACTAAGGAGAGCCGACAACACTTAAAATATTAATTTCTTAATTAAAACATCTTATAATTATGTCGTTTCAAAATTCCTGCCCGCATGGGAATGACATTGCTACATTTACAATGAAGACGCCCGTATACTCATAACTTATGTTTGATCCACAGTTTTGCTTGATTTACTTTTTTTCGATGTTTTGATGTGCATTAAATTTAGTTTTAGCTAGCTTTCTTTTACTTTACAAGAATTAAAAAAATATTAGCCTCATGTCCTTATCAATCGACTTTTTTACAAATTATTATCGAATGCTGCAATCATTCAAATAATAATGTATGTAATTTTTCTTTCTAAAGTAAAGGGGTTCGATTTCGAATGAATAATATAACCACTTTACATATTATATTAAATATGAAAGTTTGTATGTGTGTATGTTTGTAACTTCTTCACACATACACGATTGGACGGACTTGGATGAAATTTAGTATACCGATATGATATGACCTGGATTAATCTTGTGGTTAGCCTTTGTAGGCCATTGTCTATAAAGATAAATAAAATTGAAGTGTCTGTTTGTATTGTCAAAATTACAGCTTTTTACTAAATGCATATTAAATTATATAAGGTACTTATAAGAAAAACACAATTTTTAAAAATCTTGTCTGTATGTTTGTTCCAGCTAATCTCCGAAACCGATGGACTAATTTTGACGGGACTTTTACTTGCAGATAGTTGATATTATAAGGAGAACTTAGCTACATTTGTTTTAGAAAAAGAATTAGGGTTCCGCTCAACAAAATTAAACATATCTAGGGACGAACCCGATCGAAGCGAGGGTGGGTCGCTAGTTTGTAATAAAAATATTAACAATAAAATATTTTTAAATACGCTTTGTTCCACCCTGTATAGTGTATATTGGCGGCATCAAGGTGTTCACCCATGCATGCCGACACTCATCATCTACAATCACAGAGTAAATACTTTGTATCAAGACGCAATTTTATTTTAAATATCTTTTAATTTAATACTAATATAACTAATTTTATCTTAAATTCATCTTGAGTAGGCTTAAACTTGAGCTAATTTTTTTAAATTAACTAACTTTAACTGACCTTCTCGATGTAAGAGTGTCGTTCTATGAAAAGGTCAAGATGAAGCCTCAATCGTGGATCTAGAGATAATAAAAAGTAGAATTAATGAGAATATTATAGAAATAGTCACATTGATTTGGGGGGTTTTATATTACAAATCATTAAATTTTAATAATTATTTAAGCCAGTTTCTAATCTATACAGATAAATAAAATTAAAGTGTCTGTTTGTAATGTAAAAATAACAGTTTTTTACTCATTGCATATGAATTATACTTATAAGAAAAACACCCTTTTTTACTTTTGTTTGTCTGTATGTTTGTTCCAGCTAATTTGCGAATCGGCTAGACTTATTTTGACAGGACTTACACTGGCAGATAGCTGATGTTATAAAGAGTAATATAGGTTAAAAAAAGAATTAGAGTTCCGCTCAAAAAATTAAAACGTACCTATGGATACACCCGAGCGAAGCGAGAATAAGTCTCTAGTTTATATTAAAAAAACCTTATACATTAGTAGCGATTGCGCCCAACTGCACGTGCTTAGTTTTGTTTATTTGTTAATTCTTTTATAAATATATGTACTATTATATAACAAATGAACTCTTCGGCTCTGTAAAGATATAGATTCTTATATATATATATATATATATATATATATATATATATATATATATATATATATATATATATATATATATATATATATATATATATATCGTGTAACTCAGAGACCTCTCTAACGATTTGAATCAAATTTTGTATTTAGATAGATGGGTTTGCTTTTGAAGTTTATCTATCTAAGAGTCTTTTCTGAAAAAAAAACTTTATGTTAAAAGTTGTTATATTAACTAACTCCTTTAAAAAAATAAGCTCTAGATACATTTTTCCCCCCTTTTTTTAAGTTTAACAGCCTTTTTCTTAAAGTTTATCTTACCACGCCATCTTACTTCATCATAATATGTGTTAATATCCTATATAATCTACCAAATCGAAAGCTACATCAAATACATTCCCAAAGAGCAAATAAAAGATTTACTCCCCATCCTCCTCTGAGCAAACCAATGCATCAGTATTCAGTAGATCATACAAATAACCCAATATTACCCAATTTTGAGCTTCTATTTTATACTTTTACCAATTATATATTATTATCCATCATATAACCCTTCCGATACATCGCCTTCGTGTAATCTACACGTTTTGTTGTCATTGAAGCGTGGCCCGAATAAAATTTATAATGACCGGTTCTATGAGATAATGGTTTAGTGAACAATATATTGGTTAATTTTAATACTCAAGTAACACCAATGAAACAAAACGATAAAAAAACTCTTGATATGTAGGTATACGTCTTTTATTTTATTTTTCTGTCTTGAAACGTTGTGTTTTTATTTTACTGCCTTAGAAAGAGGGTATCATTTTTCGAGTGTATGTTTATGTATATCGTTATATAGCGAATGCAAAAACGATTTGATGGTTTAAGTATATATGTATGTATGTATATTATATTATTTTGTTTTGGGAATCACATAGGTAGCTTTAAATATAAAGTCTACAATTAAGAATAAAAAATGGGACATTTCTAAAGTTATATATTACAAGCAGAACCCGCAGCTTCGCTCGCGTTGAAAATACAAAAAAAAATCTCTAAAAAGGTAGATTTCATACATACTTTTCTCCTCTGTTTTATTCCCTTATAGGAGAATTTAGAAAAATGCTAAGACACGTGTTTATTTAATTGTATTGAAGTGCATTTATACCGAATTTCAAATAATTCTGACACAATATTTTTTGGATTGTTTTATAGCGCGTTTTTCCGTAGAAATTAGATAATATTCCGCGGTAAAAAGTAGCCTATGTCACTCTCCAGCCCTTCAATTATCTCCAGACAATTAATCACGCCAATCCGTTACTCTTTCTCGACATGAAAGAAGGACAAACAGACAAACAAACCAACAAACAAACACATTTTCACATTTAAAAACACATTTTTATTAGTAAAATATATCATTAAATTTTTGTTCTGACATTCTAACACAAACTACAAAAATATTAATATTATTCGTCTCTATACATTTTTTGTTTCTTTTATCTATATAATTATGTGTTTGCTATTTAGTTTCACTATAATTAACTAATAAGCCCATATTTCCGTACCAATTTCCGCAAGCATATACCAACTTTATTTATATACGCTAGGGCACGAGATAAAAAGCCGGGATTAGGCTATCGGTCCCGAACACTCTTCTAATACTGACATGGAGCCGTTTTGACTTTTATTAATTAATAGCTAATGACTATAATGGATTCACAGGTTAAAAGATCCTCCGGACCGGACAAGCGAGACTACCCTAATTTATTACGAGGAAACTACAGATTTATTGACAAAATTATGTTGGAATTTAACATCCATACTTCTATACTTATAACCATACTAATATTATAAATGTGAATGTGTGTTTGTTTGTTTATCTTTCTTTCACGTCGAAACGGAGTGACGGATTGACACGATTTTTTGTATGGAGATAGTTGGAGGGTTGAAGAGTGGTATAGGCTACTTTTTACCTCGGGAGATTATCTCATTCCCACGGAAAAACACGTTATAATAAAACCCAAAAACTATTTATGATCAGAATTACTTAACCTTTGTATTAATGCTCTTCAATACAATTAAAGAAAAGCTTGTTTTAGCAGTTTTTCGAAATGCATCCCATCCCATAGAGGGATAAAATAGGTGATGAAAGTTTGTATGAAACCTTTTTAGAGTTTGTTTTTGTAGTTTTAGCGCGAGCAAAGCCGCGGGTTCTGCTAGTTTTTTTATAAATATACTTGATCATTATTAGGCAGTGTCTTTGTTTTTTTTTTAACTAAACATGGCTGTTGAATAAAATATGTTTTAAAGGCATTTTGCTATTTTAGATTTGATATATTTGTTCATAATACCGGTATTGTACAGATTTTACTTTATAATTTTGAATATATATACATACAAATCTATGTTCAACCACAGATTCGCTCTCGTGATAATGTCACTATTGTGTCGAAAAATCTATATTATATCGAATTATTTCGACCAAATTGGTCTTAATCTACATAGCTGATTGTTTTAATCAGAAAATAAGCGCAGCAATCCAAATAAACAACGCGACCATTTGGTACTTTGTCTTTTTAAACCTGTGTTACAAGATTTTTTAAATTTATATATATACATTTTTACTTGTAAATATAATATTGTTCAAAAAATACAATCTAGATAGTATAACTATGCAATAAACCTTTAAAAATTGTTTTAATCTGTTTTCTGTATCAGCAATAAAGATGTCCAAAAATCACACTAAATATATCTTTCAATGGCACTTTTTCAAATATAACATTACCTTCAAGATATCCCTCGAGGGGAAAATTATTATGCTTATCTCTCACTATACTAGAGGGAATAACTTGGGCAAGTACCACAATAATATTATAAATACGATGGTTGTGAGGGTGAGTGACTGCTAGTTAGTTCAACGTCTTACATCTTCTCAATGTAACAGCTAAACGTATTTGAGCAAAATTCTTAATGGACATAGTTTCGATCTTGAATTTTGTCCACATAACTTTATTTCCTCTATATATATTTTTATTGTACGAAGCGAGAGCGAGTCGCTAATTTTATACAAATATAGATAACATACCATCCGTTTTTTCTTAAAAATAATATTTGCCATATCATCCTTTATTTATAATCCAGTGTTTTAATGAACCCAAAAAGTACGTACACCGAAAAAACCCCAAAACAAATGAGTACAGTGTAAGTAAAAAAAAATTAATTAATATCAACTCATACATTGCGCCAATTAAACTTTGGTGTTTGTACAATTTTTGACATAACATTATAATTCGTTTGAACAACAATCCACACCTCGAGCAAAATATTTGATGAGGCGTTACTCCAGCCGTGTAAAGGAGCGTGCGTTTCCATTACCCTTACTACAAAACCAGTAAAATCTGAAATATAGGTAGATCATAGAGAAAAAACTTACTTAAATACATAAACAGGTATGGATTTAGCTGTTATTTAATTTTAAACACGTCCTTCTGCTTATTTAGCTTCATTTGTACATATTTGAATAACTAAAATAACGAAGTAAATATATAAACAAACAAATTTTAAAAGTTAATGTTTAATTATTTATAATATGTATAAATATTAAAGTTATATATGTGTAGAGTATCAACTATCTGGTATCCATAATACAAGCCTCGTAGCTTACCATGGAACTGGATGGTGATGTGTGTTAATGTCCCAACGTATTTATTTATTTATTTAATTAGCAACACGATAATTTTTAACATAAAGGATAATAAGCTTGTCTTTTTATAATACTTTCTTAGTACTTACTTACTTTTTACTCGAATATTTAACATTTTAAATAAAACTATCTTTTCCGTTTTTTTTGCGGATTTATTTTGATTTTTTGTTCCCGACGCGTAAAAAAAAGTTTTTTTTTATCTTGTTATAATCACCAAGCTATTTGTTCATTTCTAATAAAATTGTTAAATATCCTATACTGGATCAAATTTGATTGATTTTACACTCAAAATTAATTGTAATTTCGTTATGAAGTCTGATTTTGCTAGTAACCCTATGTTTATTGCGTACAGTTTGATATTAATCACTTATGAAATTGTGCTTTGTCTAAATTAGCAAAGTACTTAAAATTTAAAATAATCTGTTGTTTCTTTTAATTTATAAGTCCACAGAACCGTCATAAAATGAAATAAACAAGCTTAATTATAATTATTCTAAAGTATACAATTAGACAAATGATGTCTTCTAAGATATATGATCTTAGAGATGAATGATACAATAAATTAGTATTTATATAAGTATTTTTCATCTGCGTATTACTAAATCTTATTACGGTACGTATTATTCATATTTAAACAGTTTAGATAGCGTATATCAAATCTTCGCACTCACGAAGTAAGAAAATAACAAATTGTGCGATAATGGAATCGCACTTTCAATATTCTTGAAGGGAGTGTGTATACTCTGCTCGGGATGAGTTCCGGCGCGCTATTGATATCGCCTCGAATGCATCTGAAGATTTCAATCTAGCGAATGTGTACCGCAAACTGCGAAGACCACTAATCTAACTTTACAGCAACTACATTTTTAAATACGGTTTTACTAATATATAACTGACGACACGTTTGGCTTAGTTTGTAGTAACTCTACTTGCTGTACCAGCGGTCGCGAGTTTGAGTCCCGTGGGGGAAATTCATTTTTGTGATTATCATGAATGTTTGTACTCCAGTCATGGGTGTTTATATTATTTTATAATATGTATGTATTTAAAGTTATATATGTGTAATGTATAAACTATCTGGTATCCATAAAACAAGCCTCGTACCTTACCATGGAACTAGATGATGCTGTATGTTAATGTCCCAACAAATATATTTATTTTATAACTAGCGACAGGACCTCGCTTCGCTCGGGTGAGTCCATAGATGCCAAACAAGTAGCTTACGTATTACTCCAGATCATAGTCTTTCTTTGTCGTGATGACTCATTAGATAATTCAGTCGGGCGTAAAGCCAAGAGATACACTGGGAGGTAGCTCTTCGGTGGGTAGTGTGACATATGGGTTGCTCCTGATACTTCTTTGACAGCAGAGTGGACCGTAAGAGCAACCCCATGGTTGTTGTGGTTGGCAGGCCAGCCTTTGGGGCATCATGGTTGAGAACATAAGTGATCCTGTAACGTCGCATAAAGTTAGGGGAGGCTCCCTTGGATTTTGTAAGTAATTTCTTTAATGGTAATTATTCGTAGCCTAGGACTTGACTGGATATTTTGTTATAGCATATATGTATTTGACCATATTTGGTGTACAACTTATTATTAAAAAAATATTAATACTGATAATAGAACATTTGCAATTAAAATATCTTTATGAATATTTATTAGTATGTTAATTTGTTTATAACGTAAAAGTTTCTGGGGTATCCGATTGCGATGAAACTTTGTTGAATTATTGGAGGCACGAAAATGCCCATACCGTACAATTAACCAATAATTGATAAGATATTCATAACGTATACATAATATACTGCTTTTATATGTAGTTTATTTATTTATTGATTAAATAGGAACACCAACAGTATGTATACCTATTATGCAGCATTCCTATAAATATCCATTTATACATATAATAAAATTATAACTAAGCCGAATCTGGACATTAAATATTTTTTGGAAAATTTTATTGAAATATTATCAACACAGATGCTGAATCTATAGTTTTTAGAATTTTTGTCTGTCTGTCTGTCCGTCTGTGCCCCCCTAACGGGAAAACCACTGGAGGGATTTTGTTGAAATTTGGTTTGATGATAGCTGATTATCCGGATCAAAATATTTTTTACCTGAGCAGAGCGAGGGTGAGTCACTAGTTATATTATAAAGTGTCAGTCTTTATGTCCACCTATTACATGTACACACAACACTGTTAGAATAACCAATGGTAAAGAATGGTATTAATCTTTTTGATGAATATAAAATACATCTGCTCTAAGTCAGGGCGAGTTGCTTGTAATATACAATCAGTCTAAAATATCAAGGTGCAATGAAAACAGGCGTCTAATACCTCAGACCGGTTTATATTAATAGCGAGTCGAAATGCACCCCGAGATGAAATCGTCATTCCCTAAGCTAAGACCCTTAATACGTGGAGTGATCGCTGGAATATTTGTTTGAAGATATTTTTATGTAAGCATATATTTTTGTGTTCGTATCACATATATGTATGTATATATGTGTAATTTAACAGTTAACGGTACGAAGAATAATTTAGTAAAAAGTTGATGATCATGATGTTCTTTTGACTGATTTTGACTGCGGCCGCCAATCTCACTAAGACCTTTATTACAAGAGTCCGACTAGCACTTGGCCATTTTTAATACTAGTATTCGCTTAATGGTTGAAATACAACCATTACTGAAAATTTAAGGAAACATATATATATATATATATATATATATATATATATATATATATATATATATATATATTATATATATATATATATATATATATATATATATATAATAGAATTTACCTATCTATATAAAAAGCTTCAAAATTATGCCTTGAGCTTTTTAAATTAATAACACTAAAGCTCACCAAAAGCTACTAAGCGACATTAAAAATTAATTGGTTGACACACAGAGCTTTTGTCCTTACTATATATACCAAATTACCAATATTAGCAAAATTTATTTAATACTTATATACATAAAATAAATTCTTGTATACCTAAGAAACATAGCATGTAGTTAAATGAAATACAGTCCGTAATATTTTTTACTAACACTCACTTTTCTCGCAGACACCGCCATTTTCGTTATGCATGACAGATTATATGGGCAAGTTCTTCCAGCATTTCCTCGAAGGAACAATAAGTTTAAATGTGACCATGACCCACTTTAGCAAGCTAGCTACGTCAATTAAAATGCAAAAATGTAGAGCCGTTTCAAAACTATATGCTCTGCTAATGAGAGATTGAAGTATGTAATATATAACTTTGGTATGAATGTACAAGGCATTGACGATGATTTTTTAGTAATTTGGCTTTCATTTTATAATTTAATTTTGACCTTAATTCTATTGAGTTTACTTGTTTAACCTGGATTTTATATAAAAATAAATTTTATATTTTTATTTGTATTTTTCTTTCCAGTTTCCTTTGAGTGGTTATGCCTAAGTTATTTTAATTAATTAACAGCTTTTTGAAATATAGCATTTAAAATGTTTATTACAAACAATTATACCTACATCATAATCTTCAATTTCTGTACCTGGGTGGCGTTTTTTTTATATTTTCACCTACAATACAGTTTAAAGACACCTATATAGATAAACTTAAAAAGCAAGACCTTATCTAAATACAAAATTCGATCCAAATCGTTAGAGCCGTTTCCGAGGTATACAAATAAATTTATATGTATATAACAAGAATTGATCATTTAATATAATATTATAAGACATTAACTTAATTAAAAAAAAAATTAAAAAAGTACTTAATTTACCCTTTTTTTTTTCATTTATTAATATTTTTCTAGAAAGTGTCAAATAACCAAATTATCCTTGAAACAAGCGAATTATGGGATGCATTGTCAAATTATTTTTATAAAGTTTTTAAAGAAACTAACTTTATAATACAAGGCGGCTAAACATAGAAATTTACATGAAATTTGAATACAGGCATCCGATATCTCACTTTGATCACTTCTGACGTTTGACGTTACGTTACAACGTTGCCTCCAGCTTTGCATTTAACGTATATTATGAAAGGAAATAGAATTCTGTAACTTAATAAGTCATTTTGCTATTTTTAGACCAATACGAGCAAAACTCGAGATGCATGTTCGAAATAGCCATATGGAGGAAAATTACAAACAAACAGAAACGTTTTCACAATTATAATTTATTTGTAAGTATCCAATGAAATCTTGGAAGTTATTGTATTAATATAACACTATTTTTATTTTGAAACTTTGTATGTATTAAAAGTTTAGATGTCAATTAAATATCGATACTACCAAATTGAAGCCAAAAAAAGTATGAGTAAACTCTTGGACCTAGAACATATGTATGTATGTACTATATGTTTAATATGTTCAGCATTAACACCTCCAGGTAAATTTCTAAGAAATTAATTAAATTTCTAAGAAATCTATTGTTGACTGTAATGCCGGCGTGTTCGCGGTCGTAGAGGGATTATAAGCATAACCAATTTTTATATAGTTTAAGTAAGTAGTTCGCAAACACAGAAGTAGTCTCTCCAATTCCTTCATTGTCATAGTCCAGAGGGAAGACAATCTAACTCGATAAGGAACAGATAAGTCGTAAGGGGCTTATGTAATCTTTGAGATATGGAGGCTAATACAATGTATTTTCTAGTTATAAACGTTAACTATTAAAAATTGTACAGCAAACTCCAATAACTTTATTTAATTAGACCTAGTGCCTGAAAACTGAACCTAGTGATCTTAGTCGTACAGGCTGTCTCCTAAAAGTCTAAAAAGTAGCTTGTATCTCGAATAAGTATACAAAATTAAATTCGTTTAGCAAAATAGCATATCGAAAACGTGTCATAGTCAAACTTCTGCAACACTTACCACGTTTTGAAACTCAATAGCCAGCAATTGGCATCGTCCGGCGATCAGACGAGCAGAGATTCAAATCTCCATAACGAAATCAACATTCGACGTTGTAACAAGCGGCGTGCCTTCAAAATGCTAACAATGTCTAACTGTGAAGGGTTTACTTTGTCAGCGTCGATACTGGTAGGGTAAAAACCTAATTCTGTGATTTTGGGGTATTATTTATATATAAATTTAATACGTATGTACTGACCGGTTAGTATGGAATAGATAAACTATACATACATATTCGTAGGTATAGAAAAGTAGATAAGTACTTTAAAAAGTTAAAAAAATATATCCCTTACTTGAAAAATGTTTGATTTCCCATACATACTTCCACCTTCTAAAGGATAATTTCCGGTATAAAGATTATGTTCTTCCCAGAATCTTAAACTACCTCTATACCAAATTTCATCTAAATTGGTTCAGCGGATCAAGCGTGAAAAGATAACAGACAGATAGACAGTTACTTTCGCATTTATAATATTAGTATGGACAATGTCTTTATAACAAAAGTACAGTGACAATAATACGTTTAATTACTTTTAACTGTAAGGGCATTTATCTCTTTTCCTGTTTTTATTAGATAACTGTTTTATTAAAAAAAGTGAGACTTTATAGTAGAACAAAACAGATTCTTATCTCTACACGTAATAAAATTCTGAGTCTAATCTGTACATCAAATATTTTTTGGAAAATCTTACTATAATAGTCATTATTATCGATACAGATGCCGAATCTAAAGTTTTTAGATTTTTGTCTGTCTCTCTGTCTGTCTGTCTGTCTAGGAAAATGTGAATATAATTTTACTTTAGAATTTTTGTTTAATCTCAAATATGATAAAATAAATTCAGCTAGTTATACATAAAACTAAACACAATCGTTGCTTTAATTAAAAGAAAAGACAAGGAAATAAAATTTTCAATATAAACTCACATCATCCCTGATTATTTACTCCCTAAAAAACATTGGCCAATAAAGCAGGGGCAGTTCTAAAGAAAGAAAGTAGACTAATCCTCTCGAGATGAAAAAGTGGAAAAGATATAAAAGCTGGCGAGTAATCGATCCAACATAGAGTTAGTACGGCAAAGTATGCTATGGAACAATTTAAAATTTAGAGCGATTTTTACACCGACTTCAAATTGAAGGAGGTAATAGTACCTCCCATACATGTATTGACAAGATACAGGATCATTTTTAATTTACTGCAAACCTTTTGGGAATATACTATTTACATCATAACAACAACATCTATAACAAGAAAAAATAATATTTCTTAAATTTTTATTTTCATACTAAAATAAAAATATTTTTTTTGCACCTTCTAAACTTTAAAGTTCTAGCATCTGGCCAAGTTTAAATGAGTAAGCGCGGCTTCTTACACCCCTCCACCCCTCCCCCTCTACTGGGCACGCACTTTCTTTTGTTAATGCTGGACTATTACCGTTTAGAAGGTGCAATTAATATATATTTTTATTTTTGTTAAATTTAAGATATATTATTATTTTTTTTCTTATAGATGTTGTTGTTATGTTGTAAATAGTGTATTCCCAAAAGGTTTTCAGTAAATTAAAAATGACCCTGTATAATAAAATTAATCCCTAATAATCGATGTAAAATATCTGTACGTATCAATAGATGGCGCTGCTTAAGAATGTTAAAGGAATGAAAAATAAACATTTCAATTAAATGTAAAAACGCGATCACGAGCAATTCTCAAGATAATAGCTCAGTAAAAGAAAACAGAAGAAAAGGGCTGTAACTTGTTTGATTATTCATTACTTTGTTACATTCCTTTAGTATTTTCTTTAGAAAATAGTACCTATCTAATTTAGGTTAATTTAATGAGATAAAACACATATATTAAGCGTCAAGATATTTTTTTTAAGTGAAAACCTCTATAGGCAGGTTTGGATGGAGAGTAAATTCATGTAAGTCGTCATCGACATGGTCACGTGACGTGTTAACGCTAACACTCAGAATGCCGATAGATGTCGAAACCAGATAAATGTAAACAGTTTTAATTTACAAATTTTAATTTTAGTTCAAACAATTAATTTGAATATACAAAAATAACAACTGTTTGTTTATAGTTTTAAGTTCCTCGTGGCTGCATTTTTTAATAATATAAATAACGGTAGTTGCCTAAAATAAGGATTTTACTTAAATCGCCATTGCTTATGTGCTTGTACCACAATCTATGAGTTAGAAGTTGAATACTCGCGGGTTTGAGGTAACAGATGGCAAGTGAAGGAATTATTATCGGAGCTTATAATTTATTTTAGTCACTTAAACTTAGCTAACTTACAGTGATATAGTGCCAGCCGTTTTGATAAAGTACATTTGGTTGAAAGTGCAAAACATTGAAAATATCGGTCGTGTGCAAGTTAAAAGACACCTAATGTTCCGTACCGGGTATATGGGGTTTTGTGCTGTTTTACGTAGCCTCATTTCCGAGGTTAAAAATAAAAGGAATTTTTCCCTAAACCAATATATATAACTCAGCAACACCAAAAATCCAAATAATTTCGAGAAAAATCCGAAAAAAAAGTTTTTTACTAGTAATAATAAATATAGTTATATCCTATGAAGTTTCAGATTATTATTACTAAAACTAGCGGCTCTCTCTAGCGTTTTCTCGTGATGCTTTCCCAGACAGACAGACATACAAACAAAAATTCAAAAACAATAGATCCGACCTCTGTACCGATTATAATGACTATTTCAATAAGATTTTCCAAAAAATACTTAATGTACAGATTCGACTTAGTTAAAATTTATTATATGTATACATATTAGTATTTATTACTAAAAGAAAATAATGAATTTAAAAATATCGGGGCACGGGCTTACCAACGTAGTTTAACTTTGGAGGCAAATCTGTGTCGATATACTCGTAACCTCGCGTGTATGACGGTATGAGTGAAATGAATTGAAGTGAATTAGTACGATCATAATTATTGTATAATTTATCAACCATATTACTTTTAAATAAGTAAAAAGATAATTTTATTTTTACTTACATATGACAATATTAATATAAAAGATATTTTATATTAATAATATTATAGGTATATATCTATACTAATATTATAAAGAGGTAAAGTTTGTGAATTGTGAGTTTGTGAGTTTGTGACGTTGTAGGGGGTAATCTCTGGATTTACTCAACCGATTTAGATTAAATTTGGTAAGAAGATAGTTTGAGACCCTAAAAAGGACATAGGGTATTTTTTATTCCGGAAATCATCCCTTAAGGGGGTGAAAATGGGGATGAAAGTTTGTATGGAAAATCAACCTAGGGACGAAACCAAGCGAAGCGAGGGTGAGTCGCTAGTACGTAATAAACAAAGAGAAACACACGTTATTTTTCATATATTTTCTGTTTATTGTAAAAGCTATTTGCTTTGTGAGGCTTGACCGACTTTCTGTTATTACCGGTAGAGCGCAGTCATAGGAAGGAAGTGATGCAGCTTCATTTAGATTACTATGAAATTAAATTATATATGAATATGATAATATGAAAACTGGTTCGTAATTAATATTTTGCCTTTAGTTAATTTGTGGCTATTTCTGTTAGAGAAGAAAGTTTTAGTGTATATTAACTTTATATTGTACTAATGTTCAAATTAAAATGTATAATATTTATTATTTTCTAAAGGTATTAGAAATATAATATAAAATCCGCGTTTTAATTTATTTTTCCAAAAATAGTAATATTGTAAAAAATCCCTATAGTTGAGTGGCAACCAATGCGGAACACGCCTATTTGAAAAATTGAAACCAGTTCCAACTTACATAGGTTTCGCTTTTGAAACTTTCATGCCAATCATTTTCAACATAATTACCATATGCTTCATAAGACTATCTACCATCTGAGAGAACCAAACAAATTTTCCAGAAAAATCTAATCATATGTTTTAAAAAAATATTCACTTCATTAACTATAATGCAACTATAAAAGATAACTAATACTTAAATACAGTAAAAAATTCAATAAAATTCAGTTTTATATATTTTGATAAGTAATATATGTATATGTGTTAATATCTTTATTTCTAGTTTATATCTAGGTATATTTTTTGCACTATATTGCTCGCTGACATCTTCCACATCCAGGGGTTGACTGGAAGAGATCATCTTCAGAGCTAAGTCCACCTTTATGAACTATGATTTTTGTTGTATTTTCTGTATCACATTTAAAGTGCAGTAAAGAACATATAATATTATAAATGTGAAAGTGTCTTTGTTTGTTTGTCCTTCTTTTACGTCGAAACGGAATAATGGATAGGCGTAATTTTTTTGTGAGGAGATAGTTGGAGGGCTAGAGAGTGACATAGGCTACTTTTTACAGCGGGAGATTATCTCATTCCCACGGAAAAGTACGTTATAATACAACCCAAAAAATATTTGTGATCAGAATTACTTGAAACTTAGTATTAATGTTCTTCGATACAATTAAATAAATATATGTTTTGGCATATTTCGAAATTCATCCCATAAGGGGGTAAAATAGGGTATAAAATTTTGTATGAAATTTACCTTTTTAGAGATTTTTCGTAGTTTTAGCGCGGACGAAGCCGCGGGTTCTGCTAGTATATAATAAAAACTTCATCACAAAGTTAAACCAAATTGGCCTTACTTCTTTCAATTAGAGTTCACAGCTTAAACTCAAGCGTGTGTAACTTACTCAAAGTAGCAGGTAGAGAGGCAGTTGATACTCGTAGTTGGTAGACTATCAATTAGCGCCTAATAGTTAGACAATTAAAATAATTTACCAAGTAATTGGGAGAGCTGAAACTATCTATTATATAACTTAGTTCATTCACATTGTCTCCTCACATTGACAGATCATAATTGAAGTTATGAAGTTTTATGTTTCAGAATTTCCGAATACGGTAATTAAAATACGGTACGTGGTGTGTAGAGAATATATAACTTTGGTGAATGATAATTTTGTTGGAATTTAATTGGCTTTAACTTACATTAGATATGTATCTCGGTGTGTTTTTTTATTAGTATAATATAAACAAATCTATACAGATAAATAAAATTGAAGTGTCTGTTTGTAATGGCAAAATAACAGCTTTTTACTAAATGCATATGAAATTATTTACGGAGCTTATATGAAAAACACAATTTTTGAAATTTTTGTCTGTCTGTTTGTTCCGACTAATCTCCAAAACGGCTCAACCGATTTTGACGGGACGTACACTGGCAGATAACTGTTGTAAGGAGTAACTTAGGCTTCTATTATTTTAGAAAAACAGTTAGGGTTCCGCTCAAAAACATTAAAACGTACCCAGCGACGTATCCGGGTGAAGCGAGGGCAAGTCGCTAGTTAATAATATAATTTGTATGAATAATACAGTATAATTGTTACATGGGTAAACTATTATATGAAGATTGAAAAATTTACTACATTTTTAAACTAATTATAGATAAATCAAATAATATCCAATTTTAATGAATTGATTTAAAAAAAAATTGAAAAAATTATTTAAGTTACATTCTAAAGTTGGAAAAGTGAAATAAATGACTTCATTTTTTCTCCAGTAATGAGATACTAAAAATCAGTTAAGGGTGCGTTTTACCTGTACTTTAAACTAGAGGGAAAATATCTCAAAAATTTAAAAACATTATCCGACACGCCCAAGAACTGAACCTTGGACCTCCCATTTAATAAACTGAGCAAGTTTAGTGCATACTGTATTACTCCACATCCATGATAATCGTCAGACATATAGAAGAGCAATAGTTGAAATAATCCTAGAAAACCTTTTAACATAAAAACAAGCAAATTCAAGCTATTTATATATTATATACTCTACGTCACCTTCTAACAGAATTCACCGATTAAATAACAAAAATAGGCTTTAGAAGGTATACAGGCTTCGTTTTTGAAATCAATTGATAAAAACTCAAAGTAAAATTAATATGAAAAGTTGCGTCATTACGAAATATGATAGATTACAAGAGCAGATCGATGTCCTCAAGGAGTTACTAAACCATAAAAACTTCATACTTTTCAATAGCAATCCAATATAAATATAACAGTACCTTTAAATACTGGGAGACGTTCTTAAATATAAAATCTGGACCAAACTCAACTTGGCTTCAACTAAGCGAGCAAATAAAAGTATCGAAGTTCTCTACCGCCTTTGAATACACTTAAGGTATAGATAGATACATGCAAAGTTCTTACACTGTAAGTACAGTGTAGTTTGGTAACAATCTATTGTAGCTCTATATATGATTTTATTAATAATTACTTTAGTAATACTTTAGTACTACTTTTGAAGCGGTGGTAGTCCAGTGGCAACGCGCTTGCTTGGGAAAACGAGTGAAGCGGGTTCAAATCCCGGGTCTGTGATATTTTCATGTGCGAATCATTTCCAACATGATTACCACTTGTCTTAGCGGGGAAGGAAAACAATGTCAGGAAACCTGTATGTCTGAGAGAATGAGTACGTCCTCTGTTTTTAAAAGACATGTTTAGTGCACCAACCCGCACTTGACCAGAGTGGTGGACTAAGGCCTGATCCCCCACGCATTGAAGAGAGGCCAGTGCCTAGTAGTGGGACGTTAAAAAGCGCTGAATACTTTACTGAATACTAATTTAGTTAGTTAATTTTATTAGATTTTTTTTATTAAAAATAAGTAATTTTTATTATTTGGCAAAATTTAATATTCGTTTCAAATTAAAAAAAAACTGTTAGAAAGATTGAACAGATAACAACAGTGTAACAAAGTTCCTTTACCTTCAAAAAAATATCAGATTAAGCTTGACTGACATTATTTATGTTACTTTGAAGACTTAATGTTCTTGTTACTACGAAGCAATTAGTAAATAATTGGATACATATTAAAAAAAACGGGCAAGTGCGTGTCGGGACATGCGCAAAGTAGGGTTCCGTAGTAGCCCATTACAGTAATACGGACTAAGAAGTGGTTTTTTTGTTCTTAACACTATGAACATTTAATGTTAACGGTTTCGGCGGTTCATAGTAACAAGTATGTTTTATAAGTTGGTCGACTATTACTCGTAAACTTAAAAAGCCTACTTATGAGTAGCTGTGATACTTTTCCGTTTAACTTTGTTATATATACTACTATCGAGATTTTTTCACATATCCAAAAACAACTATTTTGCTGGCAGGTGGGAAAAGAGGAGGAGGGAGGGGTTACACTTGACTCTAACAAAAATTAGCACTTTAAAGCTTAATATTTCACAGACGGATCCTTTAATCGAAAAAAAGGTTTTCACAAACCCGCAATATTTTTAAAAGATCTATCTAAAAACATCCCACACATGGGATTGACAAGAAATAAACAAAACACCCCCACTTTAAGTATAGAGAAGGTACCCTGAAAAAAAATTTCTTTAAAATTTTATATTACCACTTTGTCGACGTCACTAATATGTATCTCAAAACAATGCAAAATTACTGCTTTCTAGTATTAAGTGTCTCTGAGCTGAGCTGCGGGCAGACAGACGGACGGACATGGTGAGACTAAAAGGGTAAGAATTGACTACGGAACCCTTAAAAACTTTCCTTATACTAAAAACATTGAAATATTCAAATACATTTTTAAATGATCTTTACAAGAATCCCTTTACAGATAAACAAGGATAATATTTAAAACAAACGACCTTTAACGAGCCGTTTTAATTAACCATTAATTAAATCAAATTATCTTTCATAACTTTATCTTTGAAGCAATAAGACAGAGAATGGGTATGAAAATTTTTAAAAACAAATTAATATGACAGGACTGCCTAATAATTTTACATATCTAAGTTACAGTGTCAACGTGTTTTGGACTTTATGCTTTAGAGAAGAAAGTTTAAAATAGCTTATTGTATGTTTATGGGTAAATTTTACTCCACCATTAAGTCAGGGGTTTTTTATTTGATCTAAAAAGATAACACATGCTTAGGAGTTTTAATTGTATGTATATTTAATGTATTATAACTAATGGGATGAGTGATTTAGCAGTAAGTAGGACCGATACTAATGTTTTTGTATTTTTAAACAAGTCGTAATTTCTCTGGACTCGTATGTTTTAATTTATACCCAATAATTTACATTCTAAAAAATGGTATCGATTTACTTACTTTATAGGATATCACATATACAATGCTCGCTTCACTCATTTACATATTGCTTATAACTATTTTTACTGGTTCGTTGGTGTAGTGGCTAGCATGTACGGCTTCACATCCGAAGGTCCTGGCTTCGAGTCTCGGGTCGGGCCACGTTTAGTTATTGAGTCTTTCTATGAAGAAAGTCCCAGTAACAGCCCGGAATTGGGGAGTTGGCGATGTTTCACCTCCGTGCCCCGGAGATGACGTAAAGCCGAGTTTGACACTAACAATGTCATATCTTAGAATATCTACTCAGTCTTTCTTAAGTAAATTTTATGTATTAAAAAATGTGAACAGTATACGTTACACGTTGTTCTCTAGACAAAACTGATGTTTTTGCTTACCGCAGTGTGTGGTTATATAAGAAAGCTTTTCGAAAATGAAATAGAGATTTCGCCACTTTTCATTTCAAAGCTTGCGAAATTTAGGCTTCAAAGTCCTTTGTAATGAATTCCCCCTTGCCATCTCCAAACAAGACTGTATTCGAGTACTTTCCAACATAGTCATAGCAAGCAACCACAATGATCCTTTTATGTTATTTTACCTCTAACTGTAAATACGACAAAATTTCATTCATAGAATATATTAATCACTTAAAGCACACTATTATTATGAATGTGAAAGTTTGTATCTATGTATACTAAATTTTATCTAAATCAGTCCAGCAGCTTCAACATAAAGGAGTTACAAACATACACATACATACAAACTTTTGCATTTATAGTAACTAGCGAGTAGCGACTTACCCTCGCTTCGCTCGGGTTCGTCCCTAGCTTGCTTCCCAATACAAACTTTCATCCCCATTATCACACCCTTAACGAATGATTTCCGGGATAAAAAGTATACTATGTCCTTCCCAGGGTCTCAAACTATCTTCTTATCAAATTTCATCTAAATCGGTTCAGTAGATCCAGAGATTATCCCCTACAACATCACAAACTCACAAACTTTACCTCTTTATAATATTAGTATAGAATAGTACGATAAACAAATATCGTAACTCGTAAGCATATCGTTAAGCTTTATTCCATAAGCTTAAGAAAGCTTACCCTAAAAATAGGTGTTAAAAAGCTACAGGAAACGGTGATGTCAGTTAATGTGTTTAAAAGACACACTAATAAAGTGTTTGATAGATCATTCTAAATAAAATAAAGTTTCAGAGCTTACGCATTTATTACACAAAAAAGTTGTGTACGAAACTTAGGAAAGAAGTAGATGTATGTACCTACATATATTTTTCTTTTAATCGTCGTATCGATTTGAAATTTTGTATGTGAAATACGAACAGTATAATAATTTGATACGAAGTCGACATTGGAATTCTTTATTAGCTACTAATAAAATCTTCGAATTGGGACAGATTTGATTAGTTTTAACGAGTTAATTTTATACGTTAAAGTTACTAAAATGCGTGTTTTTTTTTTAATTAAAATAATTATTATAATATAATTGTACTCATCCTCCAGCTATATAAATTTTTCTCTTTCCAAAAATTTAACAATCCTCTTAAGCAGGTGCTTATATTTTGTCGAAGCTATATTCCAAAATACTGATCTAAACATATAATATAATTCTAATTAAGCCAAACCTGCATATTAAATATTTACTGAAATAGACATTATTATCGTTACAGAGGCCAGATCTATAGTTTTTAAAATTTTTGTCTGTCTGTCTGTGACCGCATTACGAAAATACCACTGGACAGATTTTAATGAAATTTGGTATGATGATAGCTGGTTATCCGGGCCAACATATAGGATACATTTTAGGCAGGAAAATATCTCATCTAAACGTTAAAACGTGAAAAAAACTAATTTTGTGAAACTTTTGTAAACATTAAATATCAAAAGGTCATTCTATAAAAATAAACATTTCAAGTTAAATAACTCTATTTATGCGTAACATTAACGTATTACCGAATGCCTTGATGGCATAAAAACAAGACATTCTGTCACGCTCTACACATTAGCAGCAGCTGACATAATCCATGATTTATTGTGAGTAAAGTATTACTTTAGCCTGATTTTTATAAAATCTAAGTGCACGGCAGTATACAGCCCAAGTTCAACAAAATATCATATGCCACATATTTCTGTTTTTTACAAATATGATATTTTTATAGATAGATACGATTTTAAATATATGCAAAATTAAAATTTTCAAAGTAAAGTTTAAATTAGAGTTAATTAAGCATTTTCTTCTCTACCTCTACAAGTTTTGTTCTAGAAAAAACATAACATTTTTTTATGTTCAATACTAAACATTAACCAAACAAAACTAACAAACAATACTAAACATTAACAAAACAAACGAACCATCTAGTAAATAGGTTTTAAAAAACCTAACATAAATATTGAAGTAGTCAACTATACTCATAATAATACTCGTAGTATTTATTGAATACCTCAATGTGACCTATCAGACCATCTCTTACAAGCACTGAGACCTAAAAAAAAAACTAAAAACGTGTGAAAGGGCGAGATGAATGCTTATTTCATATAATATCCTGAGACTCGTTTAAATTCATTTAAAAACCATTCATAATATTTCGTTGAACGACGGATATTTTTAATGAAACGCCATACAAATGGAGCTCATAATGCGATGCATTTCTTTATGTAAACTGGAATACCAAATAACTAAATGGACGTGGCTTTTTATTATTTTACTAGCGACTCATTCTTGCTTCGCTCAGGTTTGTCCCTAAGTACGTTTTAATGGTTAATATGGAATAGATAAACTATATATTGTTTGATATATAACCTATAGCCTACTACTAACCTATAGCATACTATAAACGAGCTATATAATGCTTTTTGCATTTTTCAAATTGGATTAGTAGTTCCTGAGTTTAGTGCGCTCAAACAAACAAACTCAGCCTCTTTATAATATTAGTATAGACAAAGGAAGTAATCATTCAGAGATAAAACGTATTTTTTTTCTGAACTGATATAATAGTATATATGTTAGTTATAAGGTATATATGCTATGGGCCTCTGTTTACATATTTAAGATCCTTTTATAAATATTGCCTGAAATAAATGATTAAATAATAAAAACTTTTTAACAAAAAAATAAAAACCGACTTCAAACAAAAGCACTAAAAAATAAAAAATAACTGATTGGTAGTTTTCATTTACTATACATACCTAATCAAATGTTTTCGAAGTCGGTGTGCTTTGCTTTGTATGGGCTGGCACCAATTTCGAAAATATTTGATTAGGTATGTATTTAATTGGTAGGCTTTAATTACTTAGCCAAAGCACACCGACTTCGAAAATATTTGATTAGGTATGTATAGTAAATGAAAACTACCAATCAGTTATTTTTTATTTTTTAGTGCTTTTGTTTGAAGTCGGTTTTTATTTTTTTGTTAAAAAGTTTTTATTTTTCCCTTTTTAGTGTAGACAGTAGTAGCAAATTAAGGATTCTAACGTGTTAGGCTTGTCAAATCAAACAAAATAAGCCCAAACTCAAAGTATCTACTATTAGCCGTTGAAGAGTTCCACCTATCCACCTTCTGGCCTTGCCATCAGATCAGGTCAACAACACCAAACCACTGTACTATCAACGGAAATAGAAATACTTGCAAAGTTTCAAGTCAATATGACAAGTAAAAGTAGGTTAAATTCATCATTAGTTGTTTTTCCACCCTTAGGGGTGGTATTTTTTTTTGAAATTTAAATGGGACCAATCTGGAAGTATACCCTTTCAAACAAAACAAAAATTGTCCAAATCGGTTAATAAATGACGGAGTTCTGAGGTAACAAACATAAAAAAAAAAAACATACAGTCGAATTGAGAACCTCCTCCTTTTTGAAGTCGGTTGAAAAAAATATCACAGTTCTTTACTGTCGTTTTTTTTCAATAATAATTAAGCTTCTGTGCAGTCAGGAATCGAACTAATACTCACTATAAAAGCGTATATATATATATGTATATATATATAACTTATAAAGATATAATAATACATAAATGAACCTGCGGACAGAACTGCGAGATAACATTAGTTTTAAATATACGTAAAGCATGAAGATGGTGCATTAAATTTTGTTCTCAAACAATGTATTTTAAGTATGTTATTTCCTTTAACAAATACAAAGCGTCATCTCGATATAATAAGTTAATGTAAAATATAACACGGCTTTATCCTCAAAGCTGGAAAAACAAGATACAAAATTTTGATGCCCCGATAAGCAAATCAATTTAGACGTAACGCCGTGACTAACGTGCATTCTCCGTTATCTTTGATATTCATATAAGCCTCTTATCAGTTTGAAAGCTTTTATATATTACATAATATGTATATTGTATATAAAATACCACTTTTGGTGTCTCACTATTTTCTAAATAAGTCGAGACTTAATGTAAAATAAATATTTACTATCTAACCTTGTCTACTACGTCGGTGGTCCCAGAGTCGTTGTCTGTGCGGTGAAATAAATTAAATTGACAAATGAACCATATGAAAACACTAAGGAAATTTTTAAATAATGAGTTATCAAAGACATGATCTTATAATGTAGAACTAGTTATTGCCCATGACTCGTCTTGCTTAGATAGATTGATTTAAACTACTAATATTAAATATGATACATAGACTTTAAAATGGTTTGAAACTTAGGGGTTGATTTTTTTAAACTTATGTGAGGAAGACCCTAGAAATCCTAGAGATACAACCTTTTCAATAAAAAAATGAAAATCATAATTAGCGATATCGTGTGACATACAAAAAAATCAAACTGAGTAGCTACTCTTTTTTGAAGTTGGGAAAAGATTAGTATTTGTGTTCATCCAGTAGATAAGCTAAATTATAAAACATGGCTTCCATTTTATATTCTAGCGCGTAAAACTGACTCTAACCATATTGTTAAATCTGATTGATTGAAAAAGAATTGATTGTAAAGAAATAATTTAAAAAAAATTTGGTTTCAGCTATTCTAAATAGCATAACGCCCTTTGCCTTTATACATATTCATTGTATATAAACTGGTACTAGATTTCGAAGTTTATCTACTCCTAAAAACCAAACCTAGAATATATAGAGCCTTAGAATTTTAAAGTAATGCACGATTTTATTTCGCTCATTAATTACATGGCCATTGTTTATGGACGAACATTTTCGAAACTACATCTAGGTATATCTATTTCGAAAACTAAACCCACGATAAATATCTAGAACATAACAGTTATTAAATTAATTAATTCAACTATTTCATGAATATTAACTATAAAACTAAAGTATTTTAGTTTATTCTCTATCGACACCGCTCCATCAATCGTAAAAGCCAAACAATACCTGATAAAAGCCGTCATATCAAAGCGACGTGTTTTCATAGTGGGCGCAAAATTGAAGAAATAGCGTTAATATCATCCCTAAAGCATTTGAACGTAGGGTGACAATTTGTATCGAAGTTGTAATATTTAAATTTAGGAATATAGAAATCGATTTGCCAAATTTAGGAACATAGAAATCGATTTGCGAAATTGGTTAGAAGAAGCGATATTTACTAGCGCAAAGCAAAAAAAGATAGTCTCTACACTTTTCTTTCTATCTTGCAAGGGAAAGAGCGAGAAAAAACACATATGGATAAAATATTGTATATAAGGTTTTTTTATAAGAGTTTTTCATATATGATTATTTAACGTCCTGTTTATTTACATTAATAGGAGCAACTGTTTAGGTTGTGGTATATTCGACTTTTATATGGTACTTCCGAACTACGAAATTTTGATATTGAGCTTTCTCCACCTTTTTTATTATGATTATTTTAATTTAATTCCTTAACTTTCATAAAATCGATTATTGTAACTTAAATATTAAGTTGCAAGCTTATGACTTAAGCCATATCTGTTTTGTATAAGTAAAATTCGATTGGCATGCCGACAGCCCGCTTTCGCCTGTCATTTCACATTTTTGCGAGTGTCATCTTTATAAGATATCGTGAAGGAAAAGGGGTGGATTTTCGTTTTAATACATTGTTATGGATATGTATATGAATTTTCTATAAATATGAATATTTTTCACAATACTCTATGTGTTGTTAATATTAGGCGGTAACAAAATTCTTTTTAACCGACCAAAAGGAAGGAGTTCTCAATTTTTTGATTTTACAGCTGTTTTTTTTTTGGGAGGGTGGGTCCCTATTTTTTATTTCTTAAACCACCCCTGACACACTTCCAACAAAACAAAAAAAAGAATTATTTAAACCGTTTTCGAGTTTTAGGGAGACTAACGAACGGCTATTAATTTTTATATACATATATAAATTGCAACAATATGGTTCCATGGAATTAATCTCATGTTGAATACAAAAAGTTAAGCCTTCAGTGAGTTTAACCAAGCGAAATGATTTTATATTTAGATAAATAAAATTGAAGTGTTTATTTCTAATGTTGAAATAATAGCGTTTTACTTAATGCATATGAAATTATATACAGTACTTATAAGAAAAACACAATCCCTAAAACGGCTGAACTGACTAACTGACTTTCACTGGAAGATAGCTGATGTTATAGGGAGTAACATAGGCTACTTCTATTTTAGAAAAAGAAATAGGGTTCTGCTCAAAAAAATCAAAATGTATCTAGGGACGAACACGAGCGAAGCGAGGGTCAGTCGCTAGTTGTGTATAAAATGTACTAAATTGATTAAAAATGATTAAGATTACTCATGCTTTTAATTGAATTTAATTCATGCTCATCACGTAAATTAATGCCCCTAGCGGGACTCGAACCTGTGACCACTGGCACAGCAAGTAATCTTTTCTACAAACTAAGCCAAACGTGTCGTCAAAGCATATGATATTTGTGTGATAACTTATTTCTTTTACTTTTTTCAGGTAAGCACACAGTACATAATTAACTAATTTTGAGCACATTTTCGGTAAGTGTACTACATTTATATTCGGTAAGTGTACTATATTTATACCTGCTACTTAAATTTTAAAGTTTAAAGACCATAATTTTCTGGCGTTTGTTCACCACTCCACGTAGAAGGTCGATAAATTACAACGTATGTTACAGCGATAGTTTACATTTCTATACGTGAAATAAGTTTTAAAACCAAGAATTGGTAATAAAATAATATTGGTTATTAGAATTTATAATAGACTAGCGACTCACCCTCGCTTCGTTTCGGGTTCGTCCTAGGACAAAAACAAATCTATCCAGCAGGAATCGTACATTTTTCCGGGATACAAAGGAACCTATGTGTTATTCCGGACTATAATCTATCTCTGTGCCAAATTTCATCCAGATCCGTTTAGCCGTGAAAGAATAACAAACATCTATACATCCATCTATCTATACATCTTCACAAACTTCACATTTATAATATTAGTAGGAAAATTCAAGAGGTCATCTCTACACATATGTATGTATATTGTTTACCTATATAGAATATTGTAAAACGTGCATGGCATTTTAGGCCACAATTTTACTCGCATGGTACGTACCTAGTATTTACGTCATTAAAAAGAAACTTTTTATATATAAAGCTCTCTTAAATTAATAATGTTCATATCTAAGCAGGTTTGTTATGAAACCACAAAACTGGCTTATTCATTTGATATTTTTCTGAAACTTAATAGCTTTCACAACCCTAAAAAGTTATTTTACTTTCAACTTTGAATTTTTATAGTCTAGGCATAAATTTTCGTAAATTTTCTTTCAAATGAAAATTAAAACCGGCCACAATAAGGTCCGACAAATCGTTAGTCTTAATTTGGTTGTCTGATAAATTGGGATCCCTTATCCTTAACGCTTTGTGAAGCAATACAATGATAAAGCGATAATATAACTATTTATATAAAGAAAATTGTTATTTCGTATAAAGATGTATGTATGTATTGTATCTATTCCGCCCGTTTCGATGTTCCACTGCTGGGCACGGGCCGTCTTTCAAGGCGAGTGAATCGCGCCCTAGTCCACCACGCTGGCCAAGTACGGGCTATCAGACTTCCCATGTCTTACGAAAACTTGCTAGCTTCTCTCAGACATGCAGGTTTCCTCGCGATGTTTTCCTTCACCTTAAAAAAAGGTGCAATCATATTGGCAATGATTCACATATGAAAACATCAAAGTTGCAAGATTCGGGGTTTGAACTCGCTTCACTTGGTTTCCCGAGCAAGCGCGTTACCGCGTGGCTATCACAACCCAGTATAAAGATAATATTTAGAAATAAAATTCAGTATAGAGATAATACTTAGAAAATAAATTAACCTGTTTATACTGCCTAATCTCCGAAACGGTAATATCGAGATAGTACACGTTTGGGTTTCATTAATTCACCCTGTGTTTAGTTTTACCCTAAAAAAGTAATATTCTTATGCCCAATAAATATTTGGTTTACAAAAACACGTCTTGCGTGGATTTAAACCTTACATTTGGTATTTACTTTTAATAATGTTCTGGACAGTAACGGTGGATCCTAATAATCTATCGATCTGTCACTTTCCTCACTATAAATAAACGTTTGATATAAGCACTATACGGAATTCATCATCCATTGATTTCCATGGGATATTAATTACCATGGGAAAAAATATTTGCTATAACAAAAATAAACAAAAAGGCAAAAAATGTTTTAGTTTGGCAGTGAAGTGAAACGAAGGCCTAAAATTGAAATGCACAGTCAGCCTCGAGCGTGATTGACGAGCGGCCGCGGTAAGCAAATACTGGGTTACATACGTTTATAACTTACGATACGATGTTTGTTTTGGTTTTTAGGATCGTAGTCGAATTTACAGTCGGAAGTTTTTGTGGAGTATGTTTTTAGGAAAACCTTTAAAAATATAGTCATATGAAATTTACTTCATTAAAATAATAATATACATATTACATATACAATGTCAAAAACATACAAAGTTTATTAAATATTTCCTTAGGAACAAATTAACTCTTAAATAAACGCAAGCCGTTTAGTTTGATTTATAAAACAAAATTTCGGACAAGTGCGAGTCGCTCGCCCACCGAGAGTTCCGCAGTACAAAATTGCAGGAAATCTGTTTAACTTTAATTTTTAACTTTTTTTATTTTTTGGAATTTTTCCTTTATTTTTGCTGTAATACCTTACTTTTTGCCAAATTTCGTGATTCTAGGTCAACGGGAACTACCATATAGGTTTTCGACCCAAAATCTATAGGGTACTTCCGTTTGACCAAGCATTGTCAATTTTGTACAAGTTTTCGCAATAAAGTAAATTTGCCCATATCTTTTTATCGTGTTGACTCAGGACCTTGATTTTATACACCTAATAGGGACTATAGACCTCAGTATCTGGTATAAGTTTAAACTCGCAAGGTACACCCGTTCCTGAGAAAATATGTGGTGACACACGGACAGACGGACAAGAAAGTGATCTTATAAGGGTTCCTTTTTTACCTTTTGAGGTACGGAACCCTAAAAACTGTGATTTCTGCGTAAACAAGGGTCGCAGATTTCATTTCCGTTTGCAAAAACCTGGAAATGGGTGGGAGTGGAGGTTTTTTTTTGTGATAACATTATCTATTCAGGTTTTAATTTTTACCTTGACTAGTCATTTAATTCTGTTTTACTTTTAGATTTATATTTTGTTATATTTTTTAATAAAAAGCCACAAATCTTTTGGTTTTGTCCGTCCAGAAATGAACTAAGGCGCATAGTGGCAAGCGACAGAAATACAAATGTAGACGATGGTGTCTTACAATAGTTAGAGCAGTTTGAAACGGTAGCTGTAACTAGTTTAGATAAGTGGTAAAAAAACAGTGCAAATATATAAAAAATGCGATATAATTAATAAACAAACGAAACAACAAAACTTTTTACTAACCGACTTTCAAAAAGGAGGAGGTTATCACTTCTTCGGAATCTATTTTTTTCTTTTTTTTATGTATGTTCACCGATTACTCGAAGACGCCTGAACCGATTTGGATATTTTTTTTGTTTCAAAGGGTTATACTTCCCAGGTGGTCCCATAAAAATTTTATCGAAATCGGTAGAGCGGTTTTTAAAAAAATCAACAATAAATATATATTTTTTTAATAAATTGCTTAATCGAATATGTTATTAAAAAACTTTCTTCTTACAAATTACTTGCTTATTATGTCTACACTAAAAATGGAAAAATAAAAACTTTTTAGCAAAAAATAAAAACCGACTTCCAGGCACTAAAATGTAAGAAATAACTAAACGTAGGTTTTCATTTAGTATAGATACCTAATCAAATATTTTCGAAGTCGGTGCCAGCCTACAATATTTTAAAATATGAATATCTAATAGGTAAATATGTATTTTACGTATCGAAATATATTAGATTTGCTTTGCATCGGCTAGGTATAATTTATATTAATTCTAGTGCCCATATACGATAATCGAAATCTCATATAAAGCTCATAATATTATAACAAAGCAGTATTGTACTACTGTATCGTATCGATAATTGTAAAAGCTAAGCCAACCGCGCAAGAGTTATTAAATTTGCACACACGCCACTAATTATCGAGCAGACTCCGTCCCCAATCTATTTATCAGAAACGGATGCGTGCCATCACGTGTGCTTAACAAATACTTGCTATGTATTCATTATTAATGACTGACTAGTGGCATGCCCTGACTTCTCTTAGCTTTCTTTCTAGGTAACCTAGGATATTTTTTAGATTTCTGTTGGGTTTTAGTGGGTAGTACTAGCTTTCTAGCAGGCGAGTCCCACATAACCACCTATATGTATACAGATGGTATGGGTAAATATTTTACCTAACATTAAAAAAAAAGGAAAAAAAAGATACTTTTTAGGTACCTTAGAATACTTTTAAAATATGTCATAAAAGGCATTTTATATATTTGTCTTCGATAATATCTCATACATTTAAGGCGGATATCGCGAATAGCAATTATGCATATCGCTTATATTCTGTTCGTATATTTCTTTTCTCGTATCTTCATACACTCGATTTTTATATCTATGCCATTAAATTCTTTTAATCCCATAAATTGATATAGGTATAAAAAGCAACATGTGCAACTAACACTCAAAAATACAAAACTCAACGTCATTGATTAGAACAAACTGTTATGTCAGATGTTATCAAATCTATACATATAATAAAATTGTAACTAAACCGAATCTGTACATTAAATATTTTTTGGAAAATCTTATTGAAATAGACATTACTATCGATACAGAGGCCGAATCTATAGTTTTTAGAATTTTTGTCTGTCTATCTGTTACCGCATCACAGAAAAACCACTGGAGGGATTTTGATGAAATTTGGTACGGTGATAGCTGGTAATCCGGGTTAACATATAGGATACTTTTTACCACGGGAAAATGTCTCGTTTCTAAGAAAAAATACAAAAACCGCATTGTAAGAGTACACTAATAAGTAAAACCTAAGAATTTGGTTTTTGATCATCTGAACGCGGGCGGAACCGCGGTCAATGCTAGTATTTTATATTATTGACATTTATATAGTATTTGCAGTATGTGATTAAATATCATTTGCATTTGATAAAACATTTCCCACTATATTTTTTAGTGTTTACGACGTTATGTTGGTGTAAATATTGTATACTAGCGACTCGCCCTCGCTTCGCTCATTCACTTTCAAAAATTCTGAGTCGAATCTTTATATTAAATATTTTTTGGAAAATGCTATGGAAATAGTCATTACTACGATACAGAGGCCGAATCTATAGTTTTTAGAATTCTTGTCTGTCTGTCTGTGACCGCATCACGAGAAAACCACTAGACAGATTTTGATGAAATTTGGTATGATGTTATCCGGGTCAACATATAGGATACGTTTTACTGCGTGAAAATATCACATCTCTGAGAAATGTTTACTAAACGTTAAGACTAGGTTACGTTTTAACGCTATTTATTAAATAAAATTCAATATCGAGTCTCTATTTTATAATTATATATTAATATTTGTATAGTTATCAAGACTGCATCAAAAAGCCGATGAAAACTGAAGTATCACAGATATATTGTTTGTAGAAAATATATTTCATTTTAAGACTAACAATGTAAAATATTTATGTTTATGTGTTTCATTGTTTTGTTTAACATAAAAGGTCGACATGACTTGTCGGTGCACAGTCACTGTTGAAATTAATGGATGAATTAATATATAATATGAGGAATGACTTGCTATATATTGAAAAAAAATTAGATGTATGTCTGATAGATGATAGGAAAACAAACATAAAAAAAATGCAAAGTAGCAAGTGGTTCTTCTCCTCTTTCCAGTGGTTTTTCCGTTATGCGGTAACAGACAGACAGACAAACAGACAAAAATTCTAAAACATATAGAATTGGCCTCTGTATCAATAATAATGTCTATTTCAATAAGATTTTCCAAAAAATATTTAATATACAGATTCGGCTTAGTTACAATTTTATTATATGTAGTGTTATATGTATAGATTCATTTTCATCATATTACTATTTTGGTCTCGAGGGTTGGATCGTTTTAAGCTTTAACACTCCCCTAGTCGATGGTAGACGCATAGTTAGGGAAAGTACGTAAAAAATTAAGTTGATTTATACACCGAAGGGATGATCCTCCAACTGTAATCTATGATATGTGTAGTTTCATAATTATATTACAAGACTAGCTGCTGCACTGTGTCTTCGGTTTATATATATATATATATATATATATATATATATATATATATATATATATATATATATATATATATATTACTAGCGGACTATAATATTATGTATTTATGTATGAATTCAGTTCTTTTTACTTCCCACTGCTGGGTACGGGCCTCCCTTCAGTACAGGGGGATCAGGCCATAGTCCATCACGCTGACCAAGTGCGGGCGGACTTTACATGTCTTTTGAAAACTTGCTAGATTTTCAAACATGCTTCCTCACGATGTTTTCCTTCACCGTAAGACAACTGGTAATCATGCTAGAAATGATTCGCACATGAAAATATCTGAGGTGCGAGACCCGGGATTTGAACCCGCTACACTCGGTTTCCCAAGCGAGCGCGTTATCACTGGGCTACCACTACCTTGATTTATATATTATTTTATATATTATGTAGAAAAACAAAATCAAATCTATCCCACGGGAACTGAACATTTTTTCGGGATAAAATAGTAGCCTATGTACTATACCAGACTAAAGTCTATCTCTGTGCCAAATTTCATCCAGATCTGTTCAGCCGTTCTAGCATGATTGAGTAACAAACATCCATCCAAACATCTAAACTTTCACATTTATAATATTAGTAATATTGGTTTAAAGAAAAAATAGTGCATAACTTTATATCAGACGGAAAGCTTAAGTCATATCTTTGAATCTGACAACCAAATTCAAATATGTCTAGCCGTCATGGAAAAGGAAAAGATGAACGAAAATCCTACAAATAATAAATATCGAGAATAATGATGATGCTGTTGTAATTTTATTATAAGGAAGTATATGTATGGTTTAGTGGTTAGCATGTCCCGGAATTCCTGGGTTCGAATCATAGAAGGGGCATGTGTAGTTACTGGGATTTCTCTCAATAAATTATCATTAGCTGCTTGGAATATTGAACCGTGTTTCAAAGAGCACGTAAAGCCACGGTCCAACGGTCGTGTCGATTCCCACCGGACTTAGACCAAAAAAAAATAGAGAGTGCATCTTGTATCTATGGTACTGAACTTATATTTTCTGTATAAGTTTCGAATAAAGAACTCTATATTGTCATAGAAATAAGCCATGAAATCAATAAAGACATGGAAAAAAACTTTTACTAAATATGGCGACACAAAGCGGCATTACCTAATATTAATTTAAATGCTTAATGAATAGTTACTGATAAACCTTCAATTGCAACATTGCTTTTATTTTTATGACTTGTATTTTGAGCGGGACTTAGTTTACAATTACTAACAAAATCCATAATTTCGCCATCACTCGAATAAGCGCTGATTTGTTATATATAACGTAAATAATGATGTATTACAAATAACCTAAAGAAGTGTAGGTTACACTTCTTATCGATAAAATAGTCAATAGTGAGAGAAGTGTCACTTTTGTACTCCAATAGCGATTCGCTTCGCTGGGGTCTGACCCTAGGTATATAGACTATATATTATATGATATATAGCCTATAGCCTTCCTCAATAAACGGACTATCTAACGAAAAAAGATTTTTTTAAATCGGATTAGTAGTTCCTGAGATTAGCGCGTACAAACGAACAAAATTTGCCTCTTTATAATATTAGTATAGACAAGAGAAATAACTTGGAACCGTATAAATAGAATTTACAGTACGGATTTTGTTACAACAAACTATGTCACTGCTTCGATCAAATACATACTGTTAGTCAAAGACCTAACTAGATAATATGATATTACTAGCATTGCCCGCGGCTCCGCTCGCGTTCAGTTGACCAAAATTTGCAGTTTTTGTATTTTTTCTCAGAAATGAGATATTTTCCCGCGGTGAAAAGTATCCTATAGGTTGACTCGGATAACCAGCTATCACCATACCAAATTTCATCAAAATCCCTCCAGTGGTTTTTATGTGATGGGGTAACAGACAGTCAGACAAACAGACACAAATTCTAAAAACTATAGATTCGGTCTCTGTGTCGATAATAATGTCTATTTCAATAAGATTTTCTAAAAAATATTTAATGTACAGATTCGGCTTAGTTACAATTTTAATATATGTATAGTTTATATGCCACCTTCATGCATTATCCATAGTCATCTGCGTGAATTGAACAAAGAGATTGAAATGCTCTCTTTCTCCTTCATAGTAGTAAATAATGTGAAGATAAGATACAAGTTATTTCTTTTAACTTTAACATATATATATATATATATATATATATATATATATATATATATATATATATATATATATTTGTGTGTGTGTGTGTGTGTGTGTGTGTGTGTGTGTGTGTAATTCTTTAGTCTGAGCGTACAACTGGCATACGATTTCTAGTTGTAGTGCTTTAGTTAGAGAAAAATTGTTGTAATTTTTCAACAGTTTTTCGAACTTTATATTAGCTCACAACCTAGCACTAGGCCTGTCTGTGCGGAGCAAAATATCCATAAACATGAACAGACGAGCATATTCCTATATACGTGATATTAGGATATAAGCTCTATGCCGTTCGTACAAAGCTGAATATTCAATGAAGCAGTCTCAAGAGTCCATTTGACTACACATTAGTAAAGTTCCCGCTACATGTACGGAAACCATGTTATTAAGAAAATTAGGAATCGTCCCATTAATAAATAATATTTATTATTTTCATATATGCTAGAGGCTAAATTTAAAAAGATAAAATGCGATGTTATTGAATTTCAAGCTAAAACCTTAATTTATATACAGTTTTAAAAAATCTTTTCTCTGTAATTGTACTAAAAACATGTCTGAACCATCTTTGATTAACCAAAAATATATTATCTGTTATATATTAACACTGTACTTGAAAGTAGAAAAAGTGGTAGGATTTCTTAAAATTGATTTCATGTGAAGTTCAAGAAATCCCCAAATAATGTTTACTTCTTCATGATATTACTATAGAAATAGACCATAGAATACAGTGTTTTACTGTTTCAATTTTCCCATACCCACCCCTTGCATAGCCACCCTACTTCTCACTATCCGAAATAAAATATTTATAGGAGTACGAGCAGTTTTTCTCTTTGATTCAGTGGTTTTATTGGTTAGGTTGCTTAGTATTCTGTATTAACGCTGTAGAAGTGGCATGTGCTTTAAATTACAACCTAAATTTTATAGATATTTTCTATCCATTTTTTAAGGTTAACAAGGAACTTTTTTTTTATATGTATGAAATAATAAAAATTACTATTAAACTAATCCTAAACGTTACCATATGATCTTTAAAACCTTAGAAATAAAGCTTACTTTCGATCGACATATCACGAGAGTGAAGCCGCGAGAGAAGGCTAGCAAAATTATTATAGAACTCATAATATCTAATTTTGAATCGACTTAGTATCTATAATATAAAGCAATGTCAGGTTAATTACACCACTTATAACTCAATAACGGCTGGACCGATTTCTATGTTCTTTGATTTGCTGGATTGGCTCCGTCCCGAATAGCAGAATATTAAAACATCCAAAAAAATCACAATAAAAAAATAAAATGGCTAACGCTGGCTAATAACTATTTATATCTATTTAAAATGTACCTAGCGACAAACCCGAGCGAAGCGAGGGTGAGCTAGTTTATACTAAAACTAGCGAGTCGCCCTCGCTTCGGCTCAGGTTTGTCCCTAGCTTGATTCCCCATACAAACTTTCATCTCCATTTTCACCCACTTAAGAGACGATTTCTAAGATAAAAAGTATCCTATGTCCTTCCCAGGGTTTCAAACTATCTTCTTACCAAATTTCATCCAATTCGATTCATTAGATCCAGAGATTACCCCCTACAACGTCACAAACTCACAAACTTTACCTCTTTAATCCTTCCACGATCGCGTCAGTTAACAATAGATTTCTTAGAATTTTAATTAATTTCTTAGAAATTTACCTAGAGGTGATAATATTAGTATAGATTTATAGCAGCAGATAATATTCAAAGCAGCCAGTTGCAACAGATTAGTCTTAAAATATTTATGTATCGAAATAGAAAACTGGCATTGTGCTTAAGAGGCATGTTAATTTACAACAATTTATATAAAATTTAGATAAGCTAACCTATCTAAATATAACCTAAAACATGATACATATTAATTAATATATTTAATTTAACTATTTCCTTTTAAGTGATGCATTCCTAAGCATGCATTGAATTACAATAAGACTGATTAATAATATGAATACATTAAATACACAAGGTATAATGTATAAAAAAAATATTTTTCTATTTTTAGTGTAGACGTAATAAGTAGATAATTTGTAAGTAGAAAGTTTTCATAACATATTCGATTAAACAATTCATTTAAAAAAATATATTTATTGTTGATTCTTTAAAAAAACCGCTCGACCGATTTCGATATAATTTATATGGGACCACCAGGGCAGTATATGTACCCTTTGAAACAAAAAAAAATATCTAAATCGGTTCAGGCGTCTGCGAGTAATCGGTAAACATACATAAAAAAAAAGATTCCGACGAATTGAGAACCTCCTCCTTTTTGTAATTGGAAGTCGGTTAAAAAGCAATTTGCATGTGTGTTTGTATATGCATCACTTTATATATACGAAATCAGATCGTATTGTTAGTTACTAATATGAAAACACTTATAAACACTATGGTGTTTTTGATATAATAGGTATAGCATAGTACCAGATACGGCATGTTTGGACCAAGTCTGTATACACTTTCTATAATATTTTAAGTTCAATGGTTTATTCGATCGTGGTAATAAATATGTGGGGTGGAGAGCTGTAAATAAAATTAGGAATCCCCTTAAATTCAGCCGTCTTAGTGCCAATGGTGATGTATAGTATAAGTATATAATTAATAAGTATAATGTATACATATAATAAAATTCTAACTAAGGCGAATCTGTATATTAAATATTTTTTGGAAAATCTCATTGAAATAGACATTATTATCGATACAGAGGCCGAATGTGTAGTTTTTAGAATTTTTGTCTGTCTGTCTGTTACCGCATCACAGAAAAACCACTGGAGGGGTTTTGATGAAATTTGGTATGATGATAGCTGGTTATCCGGGTCAACATATATGATACTTTTTACCGCGGGAAAATATCTCATTTTTGAGAAAAAATACAAAATTAGCATTGTAAGAGTATATTAATATGTAAAACCTAAGACTTTGGTTTTTGGTCATCTGAACGCGGGCGGAGCCGCAGGCAATGCTAGTAGTAGTAGTAGTAGTCTACATAATATGTATAATGTATATAAACTTAATGAATTTATTTGTAACTTTTCATATGGTATATATAACGTCTGTCTGTCCATTTTTTTGTTTTTAATATGAAGATACATATGTATGTATATTATATTGTTAATATATGACCGAATTGGGAGTATATAACTAGTCATGCAAACACTTATAAACTAAAATAAATGCTTTTATTTGTAGAAAACGAGAGTATTTTCATAATTTATGAGTAAAATTATATAAAATTTTGTCACTTAATTTAAAAAAAATGTTTAGGATGTTTACATAATATAAAAATTTATTTTTTAAATTTTCTTTTTGGTATTTTAGGGAAAAGTGGAAAAATAAAATATATTAATATTTTTATTATTTCGTTTAATATTTTCTCCTTGACATTAAGATTTCAAACAAACGCGTTTGACACATGAATTTCTTTTTAATCATAACATTGTAAGAAAGTGCAATTTTAAAAATAACAGCTCCAAAGCTTTAAGCTAATTCGAATAGAATCACGCAACGTCAGAAAATCAAGCGACCGGGCGTCAACACGCGACGTGTTCTAAACAACATTCTTTTACAACGTTTTATATTGAATTTTGTTCTTTTTTTCATCTTCACGCTTTTTTCTGACTGGATAGAAAGAGAGAGCTTGATCTCTGTTTATTTTATCTTTTTACTTTTCACTAAGAGGTATAGATAACGTATCAACTGGCGATACTTAAGAGCGGAATAAACTATGTCCAATTAACCTCGTACAGAATTCGAACCCACGTCCTGCCACGTGGTGAAAAATTATTTTTAAAAATACATTTGTTTCATAATTTATAAGTTTCCTAGTATTTTTACTGTTTTATGGAGTACTTGCAATAATCTTTGTATTTTTGCAGTGTGGTGATTTATTTAACCAATAATATTAAAAAAAAAACTTTAAACTTATAACAAAATGTGAATTATTTTACACTTCTGTTTCCTTGATTAATAGCAGCTTTGTACATTGTATGCTATAAAATCTTTATAATGTTAAAAAAATTACCAAAACCAACCCTGCTCTGCTGCCATACGGTCGTTGCGACCGCGACAATAATTCACGAGTTTTACAGGGATTAATGTTAATGGCCGACATGCTAGAGCGTTTAAATACTTTTAACATATGTTTGAGGTTATATTTAGTTTATTTTTTAATTAAAGGAGCTGTTATTCTACTTATATAAGGGGATATTTAACTTTAATAAATCTTAAAACGAGATAAATGGAATCCTAGAAAGAGTCTGAAGGCTAAGAGTTTCTTATATTTAAAAAGAATCAAAATCTACAGAAACATGTATAACAAAATGGCATTCTGTTTTCCTCTGGCTACATAGTAGCTAAGTGAAAAGGTATATTATATTATACGTATTTATGATAGATATTTCATATACCTATATATAGTATATACAAAATATTTTATGTAATATAAATTGGCATAAATCTAAACATTCCCACTTCTTTATATTACTACAAAACCAGAAGTTCTGAGAAGGAATTTCACAGTTGCTTCACTTTGAAACTTGTGTAAACTACAATCCCTTGAGCAAAACTGTAAAGCTAACTATTGACATACAGTTTGGTCAAAATCATTGTCTACAACGCTAACGAGATTTAATCCAGCAATATATTGTAGTTAAAAATAAAAAAGTTCGTAAGTTAATTAATTAGAAAATGGCAAAATATGTTACTTTTCTTTTTAATTATACTGTTAATAAAAATATAAGAGATTAAATGAAATTCAATGAATATTAAACAAAAACTAAGTACTACTTTTGAGCTTTTGATTACTTTTTTTTTTTCAAAAATTATATTAGGTTTTTGAAATGTACACTTATGATTTTATAAAAAAAATCTCAATTTACTGCAAAAATACACATGTATTTTAATCGCATATATGACTAATATGTCGTGAAGTTGCTAAGATTCACACGAAACAGTATCGTTAATATAACATAAATCGTGAGCTAAATAAACATTTCGTGGCTTTGGTTTATCTGAGGGCGGCGGGCGATTTGTTCGGATTTAGGATATTAGTGCTGACAGACAGCTGTTATTGTCATATCTTGTGGATGTCACGATTCATTTAGTGCTTTATTCCCTGGAAAATTCGGTTCACTTTCAATCACTTGATATATTCTTAATTATTTGGAACACTGCTCTCTCGATATTGTTTTTGTAGTCGTTGTAATTGATTTAAAATACACAATTGTTGTTGTCTTAATAGTGTTACGAATTAACTTAAATGGTTCGTTAACTTTTTGCTCATTTTTTGTTGGACGCTGACGCTGAACTATTTTTACTTACCCTTAAGTTTTAGAAAAACGATTTAAAATAAACTAATCTATACTTTTATACTAATATTATAAAGAGGTAAAGTTTGTGAGTTTGTGCCGTTGTAGGGGGTAATCTCTGGATCTACTGAACCGATTTAGATGAAATTTGGTAAAAAGGAAGTTTGAGTCTTTGGAAAGGACATAGGATACTTTTATCGCGGAAATCATTCCTTAAGAGAGTGAAAATGGGGATGAAAGTTTGAATGAGGAATCAATCTACTTAATAAATAGCAAATTCTTAACTATCACCATTCTTAACCAGTAATAAAATGCTATAAGACAACTAGGTAAATTAATTTATTCTATTAAAAAAAATTAAAAGGTTTATCTTCTCTAATATTAAATACAATAATAACGAGAAATCCTAATAGTCTAACGTAGTGCTAATTTGGCATAACTTTTGGACATAACATATGGACCAAGTGGTACAATGTATCTTATTATAAATGTTTAAATTACTTGAAAAGGACCGTAAGTCACTTTATTATATAGGGAGGCCCCGTAATTTTTTTCAACATTTTTCATCAGAATATTACGAAGTCCCGTCGCAATCAGATATATGTATAATATATGAAATTTTCCGTCGACTACATAATATGATACTAAATTCACAATTATAAAGTTTTTGACAGTAGTATGCTCGGTAACGTAGGCCTAATATCTATGCATATAATAAAACTGTAGAGGTCGAATGTCTGTAAATAGAATTTTTTTTTGTTAAAAACCGTGGCAGGGAGATGTAAGAAGAGAAATAGAACAAAACCAGTTTTTTTTTTTTCAAATTTTTGTTTCTCTGTCTGTCTATTTGTCTGTTTGTACGGGCTAATCTCTGAAACGCTTACGATTTAAATGAAATTTGGTATGCTGATTGATACCTTATATTTCCGGTCAAACAACAGGTTACTTTTCATCCCGGAAAAATGAACGGTTTTCGTGGGATAGATCTGTTTGTGCTTTTCTAGAAGCGAAGGGTGAGCCGCTAGTTAATAATACAGTTCTGTAAGCAAATAGATTTGGTAACATTTCTAACCAATCGAACTTCAATACATTAAGAACTCGAAGGCATTCCAAAATAAAATTGCATATAAAGTATGTCCATTTGATTAATAACCAAATTCAAAGTGCATTTCATCGAAAATAGCCACAATTAGCTATCAACTGACAAACATTTGTCCGTAGAGTGGGAGAAACGGCACCGACCGCAAAGCCTAGGGTTAAAATGCTTTTCGTGTTTAATCATCAATACCTCGCCGTTTAGAGGTTTCTGAATGTCGTGCAACATTTTTAGAAGAGCCGTAATATTTCAGCAAAAACTTAATCAATTTGTGGCAGATTTTTTTTTTCATTTACTTATTATTCTAACCTAGTTTTAATTAATGATACATTATTTAGAACAATAAATATAAAAATAAAGTATGTACCATAAAATAAATATAAAATAACTGCATCTTTCGTTTTTATTTTATTTATAACTTTTTTGTATTATCTGTGAAAATATAGATATAGGTTCCAATTTTGTAAATATTTTAATATCGCTTGTTGATTCATTCGAATCAATCGGTTATATTGCTTTTTAATCATTTATTTCATGTTAATATTCTACTTATTCATTGTTTTAGCAGTTGTAAAATATTTGTATTTTTGTATTTCGGATATCTCTTATTTACATATTTATTAAGTACGTTTACAAACAACCTTTTTTTAGCTTTACCTAACTATAATTGAATAAACATATAAATTCAAATAACGTACAGTAATTGAAAGCATTAGATAAAAAACCGATATAAGTATTCCGATCAAGTCGATTGGACGGCAAAAAGCAATGGTCAAGCACGTACCAAGGCGCCTCGCACCGAGCCGCGCGTCACGTATCGCTGCCGACGAAATATTAATAATATATGCCCTAGGGTTACCACTTCTACAATATTTATGATTTGTAAAAAATATAAAATGAAATATTTAATTTTTCTTATTTTACTTTATCATTTATTTACCGATAAAGTGGTAGCCTAGTGGTTACGCGCTTGCTTGGGAAACCGAGTGAAACGGGTTCAAATCTGGGTCTCACACCTCTGATATTTTCATGTGGGAATCATTTTCAACATGATTATCACTTGTCTTACGGTGAAGGAGAACATCGTGAGGAAATCAGCATGTCTGAGAGAACCTAGCAATTTTTCGAAAGGTATGTGAAGTCCACCAGCTCGCAATTGGCCGGCTTGGTGGACTATGGCCTGATCCTCGTCGTATTGAAGGAAGGCGTGTGCCCAGTAGGGGGACGTTAAAAAGGGTTGAATACATACATTTTACATTATACTACATTATGAAATTAGTTTATTTTTCTATATATTGTACGTGATAAATTACAATTTAAATAACATTGCTATGCGTTATATTCAGTATTCTATTAGATGTGAAGTAATCATAGTAGAAGAACTAATGGTGTAATAAACGGGCAATGTTCTAGTAAATCTCAATGCAATCGCGTGATTAAATTCGAAAAATGTGAAAACTAATATTTACTACACAACGAAAATGCCTAGAGAGGGAATATTTTCTCGCAGTAAGAAGTATCCTTTATCTTGACCCGGATAACCAGCTATCGTCATACCAAATTTCATCAAAATCTGTCCAATGGTTTTCACGTGACGCGTTCCCAGACAGACAGACAGATAAAAATCATAAAAACTATAGATTCGACCTCTATCATCCATATGGAGAATAATAACTATTTCAATAAGATTTTCCAAAAAATGTACACATTCCACTCAGAATTTTATTATATGTAGGAATAGATTTTACTTTATAGTTAACCATGATATGAAAATAAAAGTCTATAGCATGTGTAGTATATAAGTTATTTTTGGCCTCTCTTTTAGGTACTTATTAGTGTGGTATTATTATATTATTGTAAGAGTCATGATTGAGTTTATGGTATGGTTTAAATAAATCTATACATACATATAATAAAATTGTTACTAAGCCGAATCTGTATATTAAATATTTTTTGGACAATCGTATTGAAATAAACATTATTATCGATACAGAGGCTGAATCTATAGTTTCTAGAATTTTTGTCTGTCTGTCTGTTTGTTACCGCATCACAGAAAAGCCACTGGAAGGATTTTGATGAAATTTGGTATTGTGATAGCTGGTTATCCGGGTCGACATATAGGATACTTTTTACCAAGAGAAATTGTCTCATTTCTGAGAAAAAATACAAAAACTACAATGTAAGAAGAGTTTGGTTTATGGTCATCTGAACGCAGACGGAGCCGCGGGCAATGCTAGTAGTCTATAAGATGTCGTGCATCGTGCATGTGCAGTCGAAAACTTAAGCAAAGCCGCCTAAATAAGGGTAATCCGCTAATTTATTTTTAATTGTGTACAATAATTTACTCATCAATCAAATCGTTAACAACATATAATCAATAGCTATCATAGTCAGTACTAATTAGGACTTATTGATTTTTACCACTGTACCCTCAAAATGTTAGGTCAAAATACTTTGGGGGTTACCACCCCTGAAAACATTACTCTGAATGCGATTTATTTGCGTGGCCATTACAGGATTTAAGTATCGGTTATTTGAAATCTACAAACATAGGTATTTTATTTATCTATACTAATATTATAAAGAGGTAAAGTTTGTGAGTTTGTGACGTTGTAGGGGGTAATCTCTGGATCTACTGACAATTTAGATGAAATTTGGTAAGAAGATAGTTTGAGGCCGTGGGAAGGACGTAGGATACTTTTATCCCGGAAATCATCCCTTAAGAGAATGAAAATGGGGATGAAAGTTTGTATGGGGAATCAAGCCCGAAACCGAGCAAAGCGAGGGTGAGTCGCTAGTTTATTATAAACAAACTAATAGATTCTGCATTATACATATAATGAGGGATTGTTAGACAAAATATTTTTATTGTTCAGGTAAAAGAAAAGGTAGATAGAAAAAATGTTAAGTTGTATTGTGTTTCGGCTTATTAACCATATTATGAGCTCCTTAAACGGTAGCTATTTTCAATCTATAAACAGACAGTTCAATTTTATTTATAAAGAAAGAGAAATAGATAATCTATACTAAATATTATAAAGAGGCAGATTTTGTTTGCTTAAACACCCTAATCTCAGGAACTACTAATCCGATTTGAAAAATTCTTTTTTTGCATTAGATAGCCCGTTTATTAAGGAAGGCTATAGACTATATATTATATAATAAATAGTACCTAGTGACAAAGTTAATCGCTAGTCTATAATAAGTACGTACACATGTGACAAAAGTCACTGGCAGATAGTATATTTTTAAACAAACTTACACAAATCTAAGAAAGTGAACAGTGTCGTGTCGTTTAACACTAACGCGTGCTATTTCTCATGCGAATCAGGTAAATTTATCAAGGCGATGTGTTTTATATATTATAGCCACTCTCGAACAACTTTTTTTTTTAAATACATACGTAAAGGTAATAAAGTATCTACGTACATTATGCTACAATTTTAATATCTTATTTTGTATATTAAGTTCTATGTACGAGTCTTTCAATAATTTAATTTTTCAATTTTAATGAAGCTTGCTGACCACTATAAATACTTCTACGACATATATTTTTACTCTTTAACATCAGTATAATATGTAAACCTTATTAACTATTTTATAGTTATAACCATAATATTTGACATGTCTGTGCAAAAATAAAACATAAGCTTAAAAATACAATATAAAAAGTTTAGATCAAAAAATAAAACAATTAATTAATTCAGAAATATATCGCATAAAAACTCACATTTTTAGGAAAAAAATAATAACACAAAGCCGCAGCACCAATCTAGCATATTAGTTAGTATAAAATGAATTTAATCATTATTTATTAAGAATTCCTTCAAAGCCTTAAGACCTAGATCTAAAAGGCAACCTAATTAAGCGCTTGATTAAAAATTGATTACACGCTGAGATGAAGTGAACGGCAGCGGCTAATTTAATGCGATGCAGTCTTTGTTTTATACGCTTACATAATTTTTTGTTGACGAACAAATACTAGTATTATATGTACACTAGCGACTCATCCTCGCTCCGCTCGAGTTCGTCCCTACTTACGTTTTAAAGTTTAGTATAGATTGCTCAGAAATGAGATATTTTCCCGCGGTAAAAAGTATCCTATATGTTGACCTGGATAACCAAAATAAAATTTTATATAATTTTACTCATAAATTATGAAAATTCTCTCGTTTTCTACAAATAAAAGCATTTATTTTAGTTTATAAGTGTTTGCATGACTAGTTATATACTCCTGATTCGGTCATATATTAACAACATAATATACATACATATGTATTTTCATATTAAAAAGAAAAAAATGGACAGACAGACGTTATATATACCATATGAAAAGTTACAAATAAATTCATTAAGTTTATATACATTATACATATGTATTATGTACATATTATGTACTAGCATTGCCCGCGGCTCCGCCTGCGTTCAGATGACCGTAAACCAAAGTCTTAGGTTTTACATATTAGTATACTCTTACAATGCTAATTTTGTATTTTTTCTCAAAAATGAGATATTTTCCCGCGGTAAAAAGTATCCTATACGTTGACCCGGATAACCAGCTATCATCTTACCAAATTTCATCAAAATCCCTCCAGTAGTTTTTATGTGATGCGGTAACAGACAGACAGACAGACAGACAGACAGACAGAAAGAAAGACAGCCAGACAGACAAAAATTCTAAAAACTATAGATTCAGCCTCTGTATCGATAATTATGTCTATTTCAATAAGATTTTCCAAAAAATATTTAATGTACAGATTCGGGTTAGTTACAATTTTATTATATGTATAGATTTAGTTGTCTCAGTGCTTATTTGTCCAAACGACCATTTTACCGAAGGAGTTTTTAATGCATAATTATTGAGTTTTAAATGTCAATTCCATGAATATAAAATAAAAATGTTACTTTAGAAAAGCCGATAAGAGGCATTTTATCTAATGTGTACAGTAAATCTTAGAAATAAAATTTTGTTTTTAATATAGAGGAAAAAATACATTTTTGCGAAATAGTTTTATGTGATTATTTGAAATTAAAAAAAAACTGATTTGGAAAATCAAAATAGAATTTCTAATAAATCCAAAAATTTATTTTATGTCAAAGTATGCTATCAAGCTAAAAAAAAAAAATTTTCTAGCCACTGCCTTGCGCACGCAACAAACAGCGAAAAGTTAAAAAGAGTCACTCAAGCGAACTTCTACTGTACGGCAGACATGAACAACTTTCCACCGACTTTAAAAAAGATAACTTTCTATATAACGCATGTCATCTCGTAAATTAATATTTGTTTTTCCACCACGCTAAAACAGCTCGACGGATTTGGATGAAAGTACGCAGACTATGAACTTTTTTTAAATGCATTTACGCATAGCAACTATATAGATTTAGGTGGTAATGTGGGTGCCTAGAGAAGCTAGTACTTGTCACTAAAACCCAACAAAACCTCCCCCGTCTTAATAGGGCCCCAACTCACCTATCACCTCTCAGTGTGTTTCTTGGCGCCCTGGCTGCATTTCGGGGCACTATTGAACCCCCCCCCCCCGCGCCTCCCAACCTCTCTCCCAAGCACAAATAGGTGAACGCACGTTGGCTGGAGGGGGGGAGGGGGGGGGAGGGTTATATTTTACCTGGAATAACATATAAGCGAGTGAATTGAGTAAGTCACTACTTATGTATATTTATTCTATTTTTATTAATTACTAGCGACTCATCCGTTGAAGTCACCACAGTTCACCCAGGGAATACTAAATCTATCCCACGGGAAGCCAGATCCAATCAGCCGTTCTGGCGTGATGAGTAACAAACCATCCAAAATTTCGCATTTGTATTAATAACTAGCGAATCACACTCGCTTCACTCGGGTTCGTCTCTAGGTACTACGTACGTTTTAATTTTATTGAGCGGAACCCTAATTTTTTTTCTAAAATAAAAGTTACCTTTGTTACTCCCTATAACATCAGCTATCTTCCAGTGAAAGTCCCAGTCAAAATCAGTCCAGCCATTTCAGAGATTATCCATAACAGACAGACAGACAAAAAATTTAAAAATTGTGTTTTTCTTAAGTACCGTATGTAATTTCACGTGCATTTAGCAAAACGCTGTTATTTTGACATTACAAACAGACACTTCAATTTTATCTATAGTATAGAATCTAGAATTGATAATAATAATGGTATTCTCATTAAAACTTGATTATTATAAATATGAATTTAGTCTCAAAAAAACGAAACAACGAACATCTCAATACAATCGGGTAAATATTTCAAACCACTATCATAAAAATTAAAGAAAATGGCCCCAGCCAGGTGTTTCTAACCGGTGGCCCTCATCAATTTCTATTCAACGCGCGATCCCTATATATTGTACAGATTGAAAGAAACATTGAAAATAACTTCTGAGCTTACCATTTTCTTTTTCTTCTTAAGTATTGTCTTGCTTATTTTTTTCTTTGCCTATTCTATACATACCATAAAATTCTAACTAAGTCGAATCTGTACATGAAATATTTTTGGAAAATCTTATTGAAATAGTCATTATTATCGATACAGGGGCCGAATGTATAGTTTTTAGAATTTTTGTCTGTCTGTCTATCTTGGAAAACATCACGAGAAAACCACGGGACAGATTTTGATGAAATTTGGTATGATGATAGCTGGTTCTCCGGGTCAATATATAGGATACTTTTTACCGCCGAAAAATATCTCATCTTTGAGAAATCTACATAATATACTAAACGTTAAAAGGTAACTAGGGATGAACCCGAGCGGAGCGAGGGTAAGTCGCTAGTCGATAATGAGAATAAAAAATAGAATTCCGTGACTCTTTTCATTAACACACCTTTTAGCCGCATTTTTTGCTATTTAATCAAATATTGAAACTCTATTTTAGGTTAATTTTCTTTGCCATATCGACTTAAAACTTTGTATGTATATACATCAAATTCCTATAATAATACGATAAATTGATAACGGAGATCTGATAATAGGTCCAGGAGGTGGATATTAGAATTCTTCAATAGCTACCTACTAGTAAAACTCTTTGTTGGCTCATTTGATTACATAAAAAATTATTGCTGGCCGTTAGCATAATAATAACATCAATTTCTTATTTAACTACAGAACGTCATACAAGTTGGTCCAACATAGCTTTTAAAGTAATAAATAAATAAATATGTTGGGACATTAACACACAGCTCCATCTAGTTCCATGGTAAGCTACGAGGCTTGTGTTATGGATAAGAGATAGTTGATACACCTTCAAAACATAGCGGGATCAATTTGTGATTTAAATATATCGCAGATATAGTAGTTGATAAAACAAGTAGTGAAAAACGACGAAGTTTATAAAATAAGATCTATGAAATTATAATAAGTTTGAATAAATAAATTAAGAATGGCTATTTTGACTAGATTTAATTCTCTAAAGAATTCAGAATCTAGATAGATAAGAATTTAAACATTTTCCAGGGAGTGTTTGGGTTAGTATATGGGACTAGAATTTTCATGTAGTAACAAGAAGCAAGTATATCCTCTTAATTAGTGTACAGATGTTAGATAAACATAATTGTTCCGAGTTTGCTAATTTTGTACAAAGTTCCTAACTGAGAACATCAACAACTTACTTTTATTATAATTAATACCAAATTGAGTGTACGTTAGTTCATCCTTCTTTCAACCAGCAACAGATCGATAGATCGACGTGATTTTTTCACATCAACCACCAAACCGCCATTTTCTGCTACATTACTCTCCCTCTAATATTAAAAAAATGTTATGTAAATAGTAAGAAATAACAGTTTTTAGGATGTTCATGGGCGAAAACCTGGACTTAAAAATGAGGTAAAACATCTTAGTTGGTATAAAACAATATACCTATATTATCGAGGCATGCTTTATTTAACTTATGCATTTTATGCAAGTAGGAAAATTACTATACCATAAGCTGTAGGGCGCAGTGTTTTTAACATGCGAAAAGTAGATTATGTAAAAAACTTTTAATTAAAAGATTTCATATTTAAGCTAAGTAAATGAATGGCTAGGTTTTACACATGAGATATTCACATATTCTTGATATTATTTAGTTATAAAGTATATTGTTAAGGTGTACTTTAACTAATACGGTGAGTATGATAAATAATAATAATAAATATGTTGGGACATTAACATACAGCACCATCTAGTTCCATGGTAAGCTATGAGGCTTGTGTTATGGATACCAAATAGTTGATACACTACACATATATAACTTTAAATACATACATATTATAAATATAAACATCCATGACTGGAGTACAAACATTAGTGCTCATCACACAAATGAATGCCCCCAGCGGGACTCGAACTCGCGACCACTGGCACAGCAACTAGGGTCAATACAAACTGAGACAAACGTGTCGTCGAATCCTTTGTTTCTAGGATTTTTATTTATAGTAGGATAAAAACGGTACTTTCTTTCACATAAGTGCTCCATACATGCCGTATAAATTACTCAAGCTCATAAAATCTCGAAACATTCATAAAGCTGTACTTACAAAATAATAACTTAACTTGTTTGTAGGTAGTAACAGAAAGTCAACTCGAAACAAAGTACGACTTGTACATTTTCATTTAGACATATTCTTATACTCTCACGCTAATTTAACGTATTTACAACTTACGACACGAGAACGACACGATATATGCAAAATAATCTATGAATATTCATTAGTAACTTTCTTCCTTTGCCTAATTGGTACACATGTTGAAATTCCAGGTATTCGAGCTTCGCTTTTGATTGTACAAATCGAAAATCTGACTCAGTCTGTTAACTTTGAGCGCTAACTTCTAATATGCGTTGTCTTTAAAATGAACTTATCCCTTACCAATATAATATTTTCATATCAAAAACTTCGCATTATAAAATTATCAGGTTAAAAAACTTAAATTATTTAAATAAATAATTAATTTACATAAGATTTCCGTCTAAAAACAACAAAAAATATATAAAGTCGTATGGTATGCATTGCACAGTCTAAGTATAATTTGATGAGTAATTAACAAAGTTGTTGAATTCTGCATTAATGTTATGTGCCCTTCACTCGTCTTCTGTACGAGTTAAATCAAACTGCTTGGTAATAAATTTTCACAGTCCCCAGTGCTAATTTAATACTTGCTACTCGACCGTCGTAGCGTATGCGTAGCGTAGAATGTTAACGTTTAACCCACAGAAGGTCACTGGTTCAATTTTCGGTTGAAGTCGATTTATTTTTTATTGTAAAACAGTGTTATAAATTATTAAATAATTATATTTAATAAAAATTATTTTAGTCTTCTTATTTGTGAATGAAGAAAATTTATTAATTCCTTCTTGCGTAGTGGGCTCATAAGCAAAAAGCTAAAATAATATGTAGTAATTTAAAATGTAAATCCATACTAATTTTAATTATAAATGTGAAAGTGTGTTTGTTTGTTTGTCCTTCTTCCGCGGCGAAACGAATTGACGGATTGGGGTGATTTTTTGCGTCGAGATAGTTGGAGGGCTGGAAAGTGACATAGGCTACTTTTTATTTTATTTCGACGAGAAAACACGTTAATATATAACCCAAAAAATACTTATAATCAGAATTACTTGAAACATGGTATTAATGCTCTTCAATACAATTAAATAAAACGTGTTTTAGTATTTTTCGAAATTCATCATGTAAGAGTGTAAAATAGGGAGAGTGAAATTTTGTATGAAAAATACCTTTTAGAGTTTTTTTGTAGTTAGCGCGAGCGTAGCCGCGGGTTCTGCTAGTAATGTATATATATTTGTTTTGTTTGTTTCCAGGTGACGATCTCTGAAACTGTTAATAAAAAAGATTGTTATCTGAGTATCAAAAGTTACTTTCTTGTTTGTAGGTACAACATAAAAAGATTTTTTATATTTTTTTTTCTAAAACAATTAAAATTAAAACTGTTTCTTTTGGATTGTATTTGTATGGTTTACTAATATGAAGCAAAAATCGATTTTATCCAGCCGTATTATATAATAGCCAGCAGTAATATATAATACAGCCACTTTGCAAATCGATATATTCGATCGCCTTATAAAAAGTAAAAAAAAAATGTCAAAGCTAAAGGCTACGAATTATAGTTAATAAATCATTTTAATGGTACCAACTATATCAATGTTAACTATAAATAACTTGATATATTTTGTGTATGATATCTATCGATATGTAAGTACCATAATGACAGTGACTCCTAAAAAAGTATTGACTGACCTTCGGCCAGAATTTTTATTATCTATATATTTTTAAAGCAGTAGTAGCCCAGTGGTAACGCGCTGGCTTCAAAAACCAGGTGAAGCAGGTTCAAATCTCCGGCTACGCATCTCTGATGTTCTCATGTGAGAATCGTTTCCAGCATGATTACCACTTGCTTATACGGTAAATGAAAACATCGTGAGGAAACGTGAGTTTCGTGTCTGAGAGAACCTAGCAAGCTTTTGAAAGATATGTTATTTTAAATGATATGAAGTCTCCCAACCCGCACTTGGCCAGCGTCGTGGACTATGGTCTGATCTGATCTCGTATAGAAGGGAGGCCCGTGCACAGCAGTGGGATGTTAAAAAGGGCTGAATACATAACATATACAAAAATTATAAATAATATTCTTATCATTCACCAGTCTTCGCCCGCGGCTCCGTTTCCATTGTAGATACAATCAATAAAAAATGGCTTAATAAACTTCATAATAAGAAAATTTTTATACTAGTCCAGGATAAAAATTATCTCCACTTCAAACTTCACTCAAATAGGTTAAGCAGCTACAGTGAATAAAAGAAACAAACATATCCACTAACATTCACTCACTAAATAGTAATAATAATAGTAGTACAATAAAACAATAGTTATAGATAAAAGAACACCGCAAGTAAAATACTGAGAAATGCTGTGGATATATCTAAATAAGCTTTTTGCGAAGACAAAAACGTTTTTGTTATTTAAATGTTCAATATTCGTGACGAGCGTATCCTGTTTCCGCTAATTCTGTTTGACGTCCACCTTCCATTGTCTTTAAATAACACAATTTACTTAATATATTTTTGTGTATGATTCACAATAATGGTTTTTAAATGAATCATTGATTGATTTCAATTAAAATAAACGTTTAAAAACGACATCTTATAAAAGTTTTATATAATTTTAGAAATGAAGTTTTAGAAGAGTTTCCATCAAAATCCACTAGTGTTTTGGATTGCGTTGACATAGAAGTTTGATTTTTTAACAACTCCAAAGGATTGAAGACCTGAGTAATTGATATTAATTTCAATTTGATACCTCCACGCTTTTCAGAGAAAAAAGGGTATTGACAGACAGACAGACAAATAAACAGACAGACGGACAACGAATTAGTGTTCTTATAATGTTTCCTTTTTTTCCTTTTGAGGTACGGTACCCTAAAAACAAATCGGATTAAGTACTTCTGTCTTTTTAAGTCAAATACCATTGAGCTAAGCCGTTACAGAGCTTGGTAGACAAACAGACATACATATTATATAAAACCTCAAGAACATTACGATTTTGGGCAGTAGAATAAAATCGCTGTATATCTCTGTATAAGTTCCACTTCTACAGTTATTTTCTTCTGCACAGCGTTTTTACCATTTTCATCACTCTTCCGCCTTTTGATTTCGTATTCCATTAAAGAAGACTAACAAAACTCGCTATAGCACAATTGTCCAGAATATACTCATTTAATTTACATTGTCTCAAACAGAATAATTTACGTCGCGAACTTTATAAATTGGGAAATGGGGACGCTTTTATGCAATATAACCTAATTCACCTATGCAGTTGGCGCTGTGGTCGGTATTATCTAAAGGCCTATCAAAACCTCTGGCTGACAGTCAAAAAATATGAAATTTGTTTAATTAAACTACCTATATCAATATTGGTCCCGCTGAGTTTCTTTCGCCAGTTCTTCTCAGGTCTGAGGCTTCGTCTTTCCGAACTCATGACGTTCAGTAAAAAATTGTAATAATTTAATACTGAATAAAATATTTTGATTTGATTTGATAAGCTTTAGTTCAAGTTTTTATTGATGAAGTCAATGGCTTCGTCTAGGATAATTATTAATAAGAAAGTACTATAACAATAATAGTGTAGTCTCTAGGTAGTAGGTAGAGATAGTACGTTCGATTCCTTTATTGGGCAAATATATTTTAGGCGAATTTATTAGCTGGATTGTCCTTTTGAAGTTCATTGATATTACTGTTTTAGTAAAAAGATAATGAATTTAAAGTAATTTTGAAAATGTTTTTCCCATTTTAGGGGTGGAATTTTTAAAATATGAGTAATCATTAAGATGTAACCTTTTAGCGACATGATGCATAATAACCTATGTACTTACTCCAGATAATAGACTATCTGTATAATTTTATTCCAATCCGTGCAACCGTTACAAAGTGAATGAGTAACAAATATACAAACACATACGTACATACTCGTACTTTCGCATATATTCCAAGTCCAATTTAATAATTTATACTCTATTCTAATATAATAAAAAGGAAAGATTTTTTCGTTTGTTTGTACCGAATAGGCTACGAAACTATTGAACCGATTTAAATTAAATTTTGTAAAAACGTAGCTTGACATCCTGGGAAGGATATAGGATAGTTTTCATCCCAGCAATTATACCTTAAGGGGGTTAAAAGGGGATGAAAGTTTGTATGAGGAAGCAACCTAGGAACGAATCCGAGCGAAGCGAACGTGAGTCACTAATGTGAAAAAATAGTTAACGTGCGCTGTAATAATTGAAATTAAAATATAATATCAAATTGCATATATATTAATATTTATTTAAACTATTCTTTGTTAAAAACTCTAATACCATTCATAGTAAAATTAAGCTTTGCTTGGCACCGTTCCAAGCTAACTGGATAAACTACTGCAACCGTCGGCCTTTCAAGAAATACAAACGCTTACAATAAACTCAGATTATATAAAATGAAGTTTTTATGAATGCATATAATAATCATCATTTCATAGCTCTTTGCATTTGATAAGTCGTTTTGAGAACGTTGTGAACTCAATTTATCGCAGTTTTCCGTAAATAACTCTGGTACTTATCATAGACGTAGGTTAAGTAAAAAGTATCGTTTGATACAAAAGTGGAAAAATTAAGAACCAAGTTCATTTGTTGGCCGAACTTACTCTCAAGTATTCAACCTCAGACTAAAAAATATATAGACGGAGCCCCCCAAAAAACAAGCGTTAAAGTTTAAAATATTAGCGTGATTTGCTGTTTAAGCTACTATTCTCGATTTTTTCATTCATTTTGTTTTCTAATTAATAAGTATTCATTTACAATTTTAGAGAATAAGACATGGATAATAATGAATAATAAAAATACTTCTTTAATATTTATAAGCATTAATTCTCTTTCCCTTGTAAGAGGGATAGCATAATAATAGTAAATTAAAAAAAAATATATAATAAAAAAAGTTAGCTATTTTAATTCTTTAACATTTATTCACTATTCACGGCAATTAGTATTCTATTAATATTTATATAGTTTTTTTAATATGTTGGGACATTAACACACAACACCATCTAGTTCCATGGTGAGCTACGAAGCTTATGGATACCAGATAGTTGATACACTTCACATATATACTCATTCGTGCTCATGAATCACACAAATGAATGCCCCCAGCGGGACTCGAACCCGCGACCGCTGACATCGTCACCGTCTGACAACGGCACGACAACGGCTGACACCGTAGTCATACTATTTTAAAACATAATTGTTTGACTTCATGTTTAGTTCTATGACACTATGTTTATATTATTCCTAAGTCTAAGCGTTCAACCTATGAATATCAAGACGAATTTGAAATAAGGTACGTACAAATGTATAGATGTATTGAAGAAATCGACCCTTTTACCACTGGCTTAGAAGACAACGCGTATTCCACTGCGTCACGATAAATAATTAATAATAGATATACCCTATACTCTATACATATATAAAACTGTCTTGTTAGTCTAATAGCTAGCTTGTATCATGCAAATCATGTATGCAGTAATGGATTCGAAACCAAGTTGAACCAAAAAGAGTTATCGGGTTTTCAACCGACTTCAAAAAGGAGGAGGTTCTCAATTCGACTGTATGTTTTTTTTTTTTTTATGTTTGTTACCTCAGAACTCCGTCATTTATTAACCGATTTGGACAATTTTTGTTTTGTTTGAAAGGGTATACTTCCAGATCCATTCCAAATGGGACCACCCATTTAAATTTCAAAAAAAAATACCACCCCTAAGGGTGGAAAAACAACTAATGATGAATTTAACCTACTTCTAATTGTCATATTGACTTGAAACTTTGCAAGTATTTCTATTTCCGTCGATAGTACAGTGGTTCGGTGTTGTTGACCTAATCTGATGGCAAGGCCAGAAGGTGGATAGGTGGAACTCTTTAACGGCTAATAGTAGATACTTTGAGTTTGGGCTTATTTTGTTTGATTTGACAAGCCTAACACGTTAGAATCCTTACTTTGCTACTACTGTCTACACTAAAAAGGGAAAAATAAAAACTTTTTAACAAAAAAATAAAAACCGACTTCAAACAAAAGCACTAAAAAGTGAAAAATAACTGATTGGTAGTTTTCATTTACTATACATACCTAATCAAATATTTTCGAAGTCGGTGTGCTTTGCTTTATATGGCCTGGCACCGATTTCGAAAATATTTGATTAGGTATGTATTTAATAGGTAGGCTTTAATTACTTAGCCAAAGCACACCGACTTCGAAAATATTTGATTAGGTATGTATAGTAAATGAAAACTACCAATCAGTTATTTTCCACTTTTTAGTGCTTTTGTTTGAAGTCGGTTTTTATTTTTTTGTTAAAAAGTTTTTATTTTTCCTTTTCTTGATTATACGATATTATTTACTATATATTATTTATTATATATTATTTACTAACAAAATATGAGTCTAAGTTACTTGAAATAAAATTTATTATTATTATTATCAGTGTATTTTATCGACGTTGTTCAAATGAGATAAAGGCTAAATAAATGAATAATTAACCTTGATATATTTAAAAAAAATCCATTATAGCAAGCTTATTAATATTTGTAATTTATTATTATAATATAGAACTCTTTCCGCCGCATGTTGAAACTGAATAAAAAGACCTTATGATTTTATTTCGATCACAAAAATATCGATTCACAGTCGTTTACAAAGCAATTCTATGAAGAGACCAAACATACTAATTACGTAGAATAAAAGATCATCTAAGAAATGAAAATTTATTACAAAAATCAATACTTACATCATATAATGAAGAGGCAGAGTTTGTTTGTTTGTTTGTTTGTTTGTTTGTTTGTTTGTTTGTTTTTGTTTGTTTGTTTGTTTGTTTGTTTGTTTGAACGCGCTAATCTCAGGAACTACTAATCCGATTTGGAAAAATTGTTTTACATGAGATAGCCTATATGATATTATATGGCTATATAACATATAGTTTATAGTCTATCTATTCCATACCAATCGTTATATAATGTTCTTAATAATAGAAATAACAGATAAGAGCTGAAAACTATAAATTCTAGTATCTGTAAAGAATTTTATGATAACGCCAGACTAAGAATGTCGGATTCGCCTCAGCGTGGATGAACCAAATATCTCAAAAACAAGAACTATGCTCAACTTGAAATTTCGCCTACCTTAAAGTATAGTAGTGCCATATTAAATGCTTATGAGGTTCCCAAAAGGGGCTTAAATAGGTTTTTCATGTGTCCTTCATGAATTATAACATACTAGCTGAACCCGCGGCTTCGCTATCTAAAAAAGTAGTTTTATACAAACTTTCATCATTACCAAGTTTCAAGTAATTCTGATTATAAATATTTTTTTGGATTGTATTAGAACGTGTTTTTCCGTGGGAATTAAATATATCCCGCGGTAAAAAGTAAGCCTATGTCACTCTCTAGCCCCTCAACTATCTCCACACAAAAAATAAAGCCAATCCGTCACTCCTTTTCGACGTGAAAGAAGGACAAACAAACAAACAAACAAACAAACAAACAAACAAACAAACAAACAAACAAACAAACAAACAAACAAACAAACAAACAAACAAACAAACAAACAAACAAACAAACAAACAAACAAACAAACAAACAAACAAACAAACAAACAAACAAACAAACAAACAAACAAACAAACAAACAAACAAACAAACAAACAAACAAACAAACAAACAAACAAACAAACAAACAAACAAACCAACAAACAAACATTCACATTTATAATATTCATATGGATTATTAGTTTCCTCTGATAATTGTTTCGAATATGAGCAAAAAACTTCGGTCTTCAATCATCAATATCTTTACAGATGCTCATCGAGTACTCATGCGTTATCTATGAGATGGTAATGATATTCAAAAAGGCAGTTTGTTACTTTGTTTGTTTGAACGCGCTTATCTCAGGAACTACTAATTAGATTTAAAATAATATTTTTGCATTAGACAGCTCGTTTATTGAGGAATCTATATAGGCTATATATCATCATGCTACTACCAAAAGGAGCGGAGCAGTAATAAATGTCAACAAATCCAACAAACTTCCATACATTATTGTAAAACTGATGTTTACATATATCGGAAGTTTAAACGCGGGCGAAGCCACAAATACTGCTAGTACGTGAATTTACACATATTTACTTGCATACAGAAGAAGCAAAACAAAAAACCTTCTCATATTTTCCCGGTTTTTATGCATCGTATATTTTTTAATTATATCTTCCCTAAAAATACTCCTGTATCCAGAATTTGAATGAAAAAACCCGATATGATACCAAGTTCTGATAAATTAAAAAATAAGCACCAAATTTCATACCAATTAAGCTATACGTGCAACATGTTTATTGATTATTTTTTCGATGCAAGCGCTCGAGGCGGGTAGAGTCTAACTATCGATACTTTAGATAGATTTCACTAATATGCTGCGAAAAAGATTTTTACTTCATTTTCATATTGACCTAACATTTTCTATACATATAATCAAATTCTAAGTCGAATCTGTAGATTAATTATTTTTTGGAAAATCTTATTGAACTAGTCTTTATTATCGATACAGAGACCGAATCTATAGTTTTTAAAATTGTTGTCTGTCAGTCTGTCTGGCTGAAGGATCATGAGAAACCCACTGGTGTATTTTGATGAAAGGTATGATAATAGCTGGTTATCCGGGTTAAAATATAGAATACTTTTTACTGCGGGAAAACTTCTCATCTCTAAGTAGTCCATACTAACCGTTAAAACGTATCTAGACGAACCCGAGCGGAGCGAGGTTGAGTCGGTAGTATACCTACCGTTTAAATGTAATTTTAAAAATGTTAATAGCCATTGAAAATATTTAGAATTTAGAATTCGATTTTTCTCAAGGTCTTTATTTGTATACAATAGAAGACTTCGTGAAGAGCACCTACGTATATTTCAATTTCCAAACCAATTAACAAATCATGAAATCTGGCACATCTAGCTTAATACTTTCTTAGATTTACGCGAATACTTGACATTTTAAATAAAACTATCTTTTTGGATTATTTCGCGGATTTACTTTGGCACCAAAGTGCCATTTTTAAATTTTTTGAATTCAGAATAATACCTTAGAGACATCTAACACCTCAGTCTCTCCCGTGACCATGATTGCTGTAAAGCTTTCGAAACGTCGGGAACCAAAAATCAAAATAAATCCGCGAAATAATCCGAAAAGATAGTTTTATTTAAAACATCTAGCTTAATTCAATCCTAGAATCGATACTGACTGTGAAAATAGGCTAACTATCAACTTTTCGTAAGTTAATAATATATGTATCTATATAGTGTATAGTTATATATGTAGAATGGTTGTAGGGAAGAGAAAAAATATATTAAAATCATAAATTGTACATGTATGCTTAGAGGCAACATCGTTGTATAATCAACGTTTTATAAAAATTAATCAACACACACGTGTCTCGACCAAAATTAAGTGATTAACTTTACCCGCCCAAGTAAAATAAACGCTTTATAACGTGTTTATTCAAATAAATTCTTGACTTTTCATTCAGTCGGGTGTTACGGGTCGCGTTAAAATATACCATTAAAACGCTATCGGCCATCTAATGTGAGTTTAGACTCACAATTTTTTTAGTTTGAGGCGTGTCTGCTTAATTAAATTTGTAGGCATTTTGGTTTGTAAGTTTAGTAAACATGAAACTGAATAAACAATTAAATTGTATGTAAAATATAAATGTTTTTGATATTTTAATAATCATTTTTTATAGTCAAATCAATTCAAATCAAAATATACATTATTCAAATAGTCTTTTACAAGTACTTTTGAGCCGTCAATTTTACTTTTTTTAAATTTAAATTAAATGTCAGTGAGGAATCAACCACCGGCTCGTAAGAGTTCTGCTGAGAAGAGCCGGTGAGAAACTCAACAGTTGCTCTTTTTGATTATAATTATAATTTACAATATACTCGTATCAAGACAATAATTATGTTCTTTTCGAGTACTAGCTTATAGTAATCCCACACATTTGCATCAGCAATGTATCCACGACGGAATAATATGCTTTAGTATTAAGAGCTCTATCTAGCGGCCTATTTTTAGTAGAAGTAATAGATAATAGAAGGTAATAGATGTAACTCTTGCTGTTTAGATCATAATAGGCCAACCTAAAATAAATATTTTGTATTGTAGAAAAGTAACACCCTAGTTAAAATAATAACGAGAACTGTGACGTCTAACAACTTATTCTCAAGATTTCACGAGCTTGTTTGCCATAAAACTTACGTAACGTCAGACATGAAATTTTTACACATAGCTTTTTTTGAAGTTATACTTCTTTTAGCACGTTTGGAAAAAAAGTGAGAGTAAAATTTTTACAATGTGCGCGCACACCGACAGCCAAAAAGCAACATGACGAAGTTAGCTACATTCCTTTTACAAACAGAGAGTTGTGACATACGGGATGAAATCTTTAGCTATTTTTGTTCTGTTACGCCAAAGAAGTATAAATTCTTACGTGCGTACATAACACACGTTTTTTTTATTTAAAATTGTTTTGGTTTTTTTTGTGGATTTTTTAAGGAATTAAAAGGGGATTTTTACATTCACTAATGTTTCGACACTCGCCATTAACACATTATACAACACATGAGATAACTATAATAAGATATCAAACAGACAGATGGAAGCCTTTATTTATAATATTTATGAGGAAATAAAAAGTTAAAAAGCTTTGTAGTGATAAATGGTTTTCAAAGTGACAAAATAAGTTAATAAAAAAGCCGGAAGACGTCATTTTCATTCATTCGTTGCAAGGAGCCATCGAGGGCGTATTGTGGTTTAATTGGTTAAATCAGATGGTACGAAATAGTTATGCAGTGATGAGATAAAATATTTTTTTCTAGGTAGTTTCTTATATACATAATATTTACCTGCAAAGTATAAGGTTTTAGGTTCAAATCTCCTGTTCCAATGGACTTGAGAAACTGGTATTATACTCTCGTGCTATCTAGAACTCGTAAAGTATTCATGCAGTATTATTTTCTGCACAATTGGCTACTCGTAGGAAAATTAACGCTGTGATATTAAAGGTAATATTTGTTTGTTTAGTGGTTATAGACGAGCTTTAAGGTTATCAATAAAGAAAAATGGAGACAATTAGATTTTATTCATATACATACGTTTTCTTCAAATTTTCATGTTATGACCAAATTTCGACCACTGAGTGAACACTAGTAATATAAAATCTATCTAGATCATCATTAGTATAGCGATATCAAAAGCATTCGCTTTGAAACACGAAGCGTATTTTGTTCATGAAATAGATATTTAACCTTGTTAAGTTAAAATGTAGTATGCTAAAAGTTACTTACTAATGTTGAAAACTGTCCTGACACAATAGGGACACATATACACCGATATTGTCTGGTTCGACATATTTTTCAAAATGTCGACTTAGTTTTATATATATGTATGTATGTATAATGTTCAAATATATGGACGCTTATAACGGTTTGGTCAGGTCAAAATTTCGATTTTGGGTACCAGAATTTTATAGAAAAGCTTGAGCTTGAGAGCTTTGCTGTAAATATGAATAAATACGTTAGGACATTTACACACAGCACCATCTAGTTCCATGGTAAGCTACGAGGCTTGTGTTATGGGTACCAGATAGTTGATACACTACACACATATAAAATTAAATACATATATATTATATAAATATAAACACCCATGACTAGAGTACAAACATTCGTGCTAATCACACAAATGAAGGCCCTAGCGGGACTCGAACTCGCGACCGCTGGCACAGCAAGTAGTGCCACAACAAACTGAGTCAAACGTGTCGTCGAATTACTAAAAATATCCCATACAAAATCAGATTTTCAATTAAAAAAAAAAATCGGTATTGATCACTAAATTAAAGTTTGTTTATTTCCTGTATTAAAATAGTGGAAAAAAACTTCATATATCCAATAGAAACGAAGCCGGCAATTGCGGTTCAACTGTCCTATTACCTCGAGTCGTTCCCATTCATTCGACTGCAAGGGGCAATCGAGGGCGCATTGTGCGATAATTGGCCCGATCTCATGGTAATCGCTTTACAAGCTATTCTAACATAGTAAAGATTTTAACTTTGTTAGAAAACTTTGAAAAGAAATGTGTGTTTATTTATGGTATGGAATACTGTATATTTTTGATCTACACTAATATTATAAAGAGAAATATTTGCATTTTTGTATTTTTGAATGTTTGTAACGAATAAACTCAAAAACTACGGGGCCGATTTAGATGAAATTTATTTAGAAGATAGTTTTGGAAATCATCCTTTAAAGGGTTGAAAATGGGAATGAAAGTTTGTATAGAGAGGAACCCGAGCGAAGCGAGGGTGAGTCGCTAGTATTTTACACATATGAGAAATGTAGAATATTATGAATAATTGTAGTTAGAAAATTAACATTATGTAGAAAGGTTTTTAATAACTTTTTTACAATATGGAATATATATGTAATACACATATCACATACACTTTTATCTATGAGCCACTATGTATGACACTGGCTTGATAAGCTGTGTTTTACTTGTGCTTGTGCTTTCTGCCTTATGCCTTACTTTATTATTAAATGGTCAGAGCGTGAAAATTAACCCGAAATTAAAACTAATCGTATATATTATATATATATATATATATATATATATATATATATATATATATATATATGTCTGTGTGTGTGTGTGTGTGTGTGTGTACATATACATTTATTATTTACTTATATTTAGAAATGTGGGAGACTCACAACACAATAATCATATCCTAAATGTATGTATTAATTTCGTATTAGTATCGAATTGGCGATCTTCCGCCTATAACCAATGCCAATAATTAAGCTCGCTACTCTGTAGGTGACATAACGCAGTACTATGTTCTATAAACCGTATTATGTTTATTCAACTGCAAGCAAGGAGCGATCAAGCGTGCACTCTGCAGTAATCGTCACTATACAATATAATACTACGGCATGAATAGCTTAATATGTGTGTATGTGTATTTCGATATTTTATTATACGTTTCTGTCACATTATCTTTTCCAAAGCTGTTTTTTTTATTTTGATATACATTTTTTTTAATAATAATAATATTCTGGGACATTAACACACAGCACCATCTGGTTCCATGGTAAGCTACGAGGCTTGTGTCATAGATACCAGATAGTTGAGACACTACACATATATAAATTTTAAATACATACACATTATAAATATAAACACTTATGACTGGTGTACAAACATTCGTGCTCACCACACAAATAAATGCCCCCAGCAGGACTAGAACCCGCGACCGCTGGCACAGCGAGTATTGTATTTATTTATTATTTATTATTATTTATAGTTTGTAAGAGTAGATTTGTTATTTTTTTGCTCTCTATTGCAATGGAGATAGCTTAAATCTTATATCATCACACAGGTTATTTTTAAAACTCGAGCTAATTCGTAGATAAAAACTAATTTTATCAAGCGAAAGTATTTATATCGTATTAACTGATTTTGCTTAAACTTAGTATCTAGGCGATTTACATATTTATTTTCCCGCATATCATACAGTGTCCTTAGAATATCTAATACATTTAAACGAGCAATTCTTATACCAACGATCTCAGAAACGGCTCTAACCATTTCGATGTGGAAGTTTTCGGGGGCGAAACATCAATCTAGATTAGTTTTATGTCTGGGAAAACGTATTTTTTCGCATTATTCCACGCAAAATATGGTTGCTAATTCGCACGCTAGGATATAAGTATCTTTATTCAAATTTTTAGTTTGTTTTTTTTTTCTTTTGGCCATAAACTCCGAGCGAAGCTCGGTCGTCCAGGTACTATGTATAAAGAGCCACTAAAGAAATGTCTTTCCATATAATGTTACAGGTAAATACATTAAGAGAAAAATCAGTTACAATTCAAACATTTAATTAAATATACATGTGTATGTAATTCTATATTCCAATTCAAATTGCCTATATAGTTAGCAACTTCACAAGTTTCGCACTAAGCATGTTCAATTCTGTCTTAATTGGAGTGCTAATAACTAAACTTTGTGGATAACGTATAATATGTACTTAAGAATCTATCTACCATTAGTGACTATACCGCATGAATCGCGGTTTAAAGACTGCGTTTTCAAAATCGCGCGTTTTGCCGAGTGCTCTTGTATACATATGTGTCTCGGTTATTAATTGGTATGGTTTAGACACCGTGACTGCCTCTCGCTTCGCCAAGCGAGAATGAGAAGTAGAAGCTCAAATGTACAACCAAACTAAGCCTTCGTCCACAGCTGCCGAAATCTCAATAAATCGCTGCGATTGGCATGCAATAATGTACAGACCACGAAATATCTCGGTGATAACGCTATCTAGTATCTACACATCAAGCTTTCGAAAAGCGATTATTGATTGTTGATGTTAAATTATCTTGTATGCAAAGCAATTATCAAATATAATTAATTTTATTAGAATTGCAAGATTGATAAATTAATTTTTAATACATTATTTTTTATTCATCTAGGAATGTGTAGTTTTTAGATTTTAACATAATATTTTTTTTTAAATGAATAATTTATATGCCTAATAGTAGGTATTACTATAAAAAGTCTCATATTTCGATATTAACTTTACTCTTAAGGTCACAGTTTGTTAATCTAAAAAAATATTTAAATATAAATAACTAACGACTCACCCTCGCTTTGCTCGGGTTCGTCCCTAGGTACGTTATAACGGTTAGTATGGACATCCCACGGGAACCGTACATTTTTCCGGGATAAAAAGTAACCTATGTGCTAATCCAGACTATAAAATATCTTCGTGCCAAATTTCATCCAGATCCGTTCAGCCGTTCTGGCGTGATTGATGTATGATAATAAACTTCCATTCAAACTTTCGCATTTATAATATTTATATGGGATAATTTATGTGTATAAAAATTTATATATAGTCTATACATATAATAAAATTCTAAGTCGAATCCGTACATTAAATATTTTTTGGAAAATCTTATTGAAATAGACATTATTATCGATACAGAGGCCGAATCTATAGTTTTTAGAATTTTTGTCTGTCTGTCTGTTACTGCATCACGGAAAAACCACTTTTTGGTCATTTGAACGCGGGCGGAGCCGCGGGCAATGCTAGTATTATATATATTTAAAAATAAACATTTTAATATTTTATATAAATGACTCCCCCAAGCCAAAACCATGACTTGTATAAATTAAAGCAAATTACGTGAATATAAATACACGCTCTATTTATTTTAGATTTTTCTTAATCAACCATCGTTATTAATTGCTCACTAATCAATACTTAGAAAGCTGGAGTTCGCGTTGAATATTTTATATGTTCATTACATTACTGTGCCTAGAAATATTTATACCTCAGCGGCATTCATCGATGAATCGTCTAGAGGTTATTGTGGTAATGGGAATTAAAGTCCTTGTTTAAATATTATAGATGTAAAAGTGTGATTGGTTTGTCTTCTTTTCAATAGTACACAATACAAGTGTTTACTTTTTTGTATGATATTTTTCGTCAATTGTAAGCCGTTTTCATGATTTTTGAGGTAATAAATAATAATTATAAATTAAAAATTGAAAAACCTTCCTACGCAAATTAATTGTCATTTAACGATTACACTGGCACGCGTGAAGCGCTTAATCGAGTAATCATACGCCAAAATGCCTTACATCATTTTGGAAAAGAGCTGATATTCTTACACTGCTGGACTGATATTAACCAAACATAGCTAAGAACCATCGCAATGAAACTGGCTTTCAAATGAAAAAAACCGCATCGAAATCGGTTCATCCGTTTGAGAACTACGATACCACAGACAGACAGACATCTACATCAAACTTATAACACCCCTCTTATTGCGTCGGGGGCTAAGAACTAGAGTCATATGAAGTCAATGTAATCTGTAGTTATAAAAAGAAATAACAACTCTAAAGGCAAAATAATAAATAATGCAAAATAATACATACCCCAGGAGCTGCTACTTTAAATTATTGGGTCTGCCTAATCTATATTTATATTAATGTTATAAACAGACAGAATTTGTTTGTTTCTGCGAATGCGCTAATCTCAGGAATTACTAATCCGATTTGAAAAATCTTTTCGCATTAGATAGCCCGTTAGGCCATATATAATACAATATAGTCTATCTATGCCATACTAACCGTTAAACCGTACCCGAGCGAAGTGAGGGTGAGTCGCTAGTACGGTAGATATATAATGTTCAATAACTACGCAAAGAAAATATTTCTATTTTTGTTTGGCGTTTAAAGTAGTTTTCTATTAATATCCTAAGAATAATATCCCACCGCCATTTGAGAAGCAAACACAACCTGACACTGTTTTGTTTTACTTTTATTATTTTATACGTACTCTATCTTATTATATTATTTTAGTTTAAATAAATAAATATGTTAGGACATTAACACACAGCACCATCTAGTTCCATTGTAAGCTACGAGGCTTGTGTTATGGATACCAGATAGTTGATACACTACACATATATAACTTTAAATATATACATATTATTAATATAAACATCCATAACTGGAGTACAAACATTCGTGCTCAACACACAAATAAATGCCCCCAGCGGGATTCGAACCCGCTACCGCTGGCACAGCAAATAGGGTCACTACAAACTGAGCGAAACGTGTCGTCAAAATAAAAAAATAAAGTTATACAATGTTCACTACATGTGTTAGTACAAATTGGTCAAAAATACTACAAAAAATCATGTTAGCTTCATGATATCAAATTATTATATTATCATCCGAATTTCCTTACAGAGTTACAAATCAATACAATAAAACAATTAAAAGCCGGCCAAAGTTGATCTCCAAATATTATGTGATGTAATATAATCAAAACTTACACGTGAACCTTTACGTTCAAATATCTTGGGTTCTATAGACTCATCTTGGCCTGCAGTATCTAATTAACCACATCTAGTTGTCTAGTGACTAGCTGCAGATCTGGATTCAATGCCGGGTCAAGCCAAGTACCTATAGTTTTTGAATTTTTATGCTAAGAAATTCTCAGTAACAGGCAGCGATGTTTCACCGCCATAGAGAGCACGTAAGCCGTCGATCCTGCACCTGATCACTCATCGTGTCGAATTGTCATCCTACTGGACTATGATCGCGACAGGAATAGGGAAAACACGTGTCTGCACGTACACTTGTGCACTATAACATCTACTGCGCGGTTGGCTAATCTCAGCGAGATTTGCCACCGTGGCCCAAATTATAAGTCACTTTTTTCGCGAACAAAAATTATAAAGTTTACACTTAATTCGATCTTTGATTCATTTTAATTTTACTTATATACAATATATAAACATGTATAAGGAATTATTGTTTTTCTATTCACAGGTTGCGCGTTCCCAGCACGCTGGCAAGGGCGCTGGTTCCAATCTGGTGTGATACAACCGATCATGATCGATGGAGCTATACTCTCGAATAAGGGCAGATGTCTCTCATCTGAAGGGGACAAATTTCTTATAGTTGATGAGTAAGTATTGTTATCTGTAATTGTTGAGTTATCTATACCTACTTAATATTATAAAGAGGTAAAGTTTGTGAGTTTATGACGTTGTAGGGGGTAATCTCTGGATCTTCTGAACCAATTTAGATGAAATTTGGTAAGAAGATAGTTTGAGAACCTGGGAAGGATATAGGATTTTTATCCTGGAAATTATCCCTTAAGGGGATGAAAATAAAAATGAAAGTTTGTATGGGGAAGCAATCTAGGGACGAACCCGAGCAAAGCGAGGATGAATCGCTAGTATATTAATATAAAAATACACTGCACATGGGTAGAGCACAGCAGAAAACATGGCAAGTGATATGACATTGGTCTCGTGTATTACAGACTATAGGCTTTATTAAACCTTTCTGTCCAAAATTCAATAAATGAATTTGACGATAGCGTCCATACTATTACAATATCTTTGTCTAATATTTTATTTTGATAGCAGCGAGGCGATTGCTTATTCTTACATATTTTGGTCGAATGAAACTGTCAGAAATCATTAAATATACAATGTTTCTGACACTTTGATGAATTTATCCAATTTCTTTGATCAAAGTCGCACTGTGTATAAAAATGGCCAGTGGTAGGCTATCCTGAGAAACTCTGTCCCTTTACAGGCATGTTTTCTGTCGTTATTTGGGTAATATCTTTCTGGTATAAGTGTAATTTCAACCATCTGTCTCTTTATAGTTTAGACTAGAGACTAGCTAACTAGCTTGATTCCCCCATACAAACTTTCATCCACATTTCCAACTCCTTACTGGATGATTTCCGGGATAAAAAGTATCCTATGTCCTTCCCAGGGTCTCAAACTATCTTCTTACCAAATTTTATCTAAATCCGTTCTGTATATCCAGAGATTACACCCTATAACGTCTCAAACAGAAAATCACAAACTCACAAACTTTACCTCTTTATAATATTAAGTATAGATTACCTAAGTGATAGATAAGTTTCTTAGAAAATTTCTTCTAATGCTACCTTTAAATATTAAAATCGAATTTAGGCGGTGTTTCTTTATAGAAAGTAATATACTTGTAGGTAACCTGAAATTAAAAGTTTGTTTATAAATCCAAATTCCTTGGAGCCTATTATTGAAAAGTAATTTAAGTGCTGCCCGTTGTTACTATTTTAATTATTTGTGATTGCTATATTGTTTGAAATTGAAAAACATGTTTTGAATATCATTTGGTTCATAGTAATTCTTATATATTTTTCAAAAAATTCAACTCCTTCGGTGGTGTTGTGGCTAGCATATACGGCTGCACACTCGGAGGTCCTGGGTTCGAGTCCCGGGTCTGGCCAAGTTTATTTATTGAGTTGAGTCTTTCTGTATAGTAAGTCTCAGTAACAGCCTGGAGTTGGGAAGTTGGCGGTGTTACACCCCCGTGCCTCGGAGAGCACGTAAAGCCGTCGGTCCTGCGCCTTAACTCTCACCGGAGTCGTCCCACCGGAGTATGAGACTGATAGGAATAGAGAGTGCACGTTGTATCTGCGCGTACACTTGTGCACTATAATATCTCCTGCGCAGTTGGCTAGTCTCAATGAGATTGGCCGCCGTAACCGGAATCGGCCAGGAGAACATCATCATCATATATTTTTGTTCAATAGCAATTTTAGAATCAGTGTAAAATCTATCTATATAAATAAAAATGTAAATGTCCATTTATGCAAAATCGCAAATCTATGAATTCTTCATTGATTGCTTTAAAATTTTGTTATATATATATATATATATATATATATATATATATATATATATATATATATATATATATATATATATATATATATATATTATATATATATAAGTGTTTTCACTTGTGGAAGGTTATTATATTATCCATTTTGCTGTAATTCATCACTAGGCTAAACCAAAGTGAAAAATAACCACTGGTCAAATAGGTATATGTATGTATGTGTAATGTGTGTTTTAAGCATGAGCACTAAAAGTACCAAATGATATTACCAACATTATTAATATTATAAAGAGGCAGAGTTTGTGTGTTTGTTTGTTTTTTTGTGTGAACCCGCTAATCTCAGGAACTACTAATCCGGTTTGAAAAATTCTTTTTGCATTAGATAGCCCGTTTGTTGAGGAAGGTTGTAGGCTATATATCATCATGCTACTACCCAAAGGAGCGGAGTAGTAATCATAAATGTCAACAAATTAGGCAGACTTCCATACATTATTACTAATAGCATAAAGGCAAAGAGTTTTATTTTCATAGTTTTAGCGCGAGCAAAGCCGCGGGTTCTGCTAGTTTATTATATAGATCTGTGCTTCTATATCTTCATACATCATTAAAGTTCGCGAGTTGATTGGAACCATCAGTTCTAACATTATTGTTAGTTTTGCCCTTTTACCTCATGCTTTATGACATTACTAATAACGATTGTAGAGTTAGATCTTATCTAAATTCCCTGAATAGAGATAAAATTTGGGTCTAAAACACACAGAATTTCCCTCTTAACATTATTTACTTACTCAAAACTTGAGAGACCCATTCACAACAATCAGTAAAGCAATCATTCTATATTACTTTAAATATCAAGCAAACAGCCTACAAAAACATTTTCATTCGCGCACCTCATTTCAGTCAAGATATTCAACGATTCGAAAGAGAATGGGGCAATAATTTTAATCACAAAATTATACGAACCGAGATTGTTGTCGGCTGTTGAATTTTCTTCGAGTATCATCCGATAAAATCTATCTTGAGGACATTTATTACTCGTCATTTTATATTAGAATGTTTGTTGCATATTAACAATTTTCGTTTCTTTGATTGGTCTCTGACTAAGAAATAATATAGATAGAGTGTCATAGAAATAAATATGAAGTCAAATCTATACATATAATAAAATTCTAGCCGACTCGAATCTGTACATTAAATATTATTTGGAAAATATTATTGAAATAGTCATTATTATCGATACAGAGGCCAAATCTATAGTTGTTAGAATTTTTGTCTGTCTGTCTGTCTGTTTGTCACGAGTAAACCACTGGACAGATTTTGATGCAATTTGGTACGATGATACCTGGTTATCCGGGTTATCATATAGGATACTTTTTACTGCAGGAAAATATCTCATTTCTGAGAAATCTATACTATCCGTTGTTATAAAATAGTATACAAATGACAATTTGTGTACTGAGTGATAAGTAAATAATAAATGTTAATAAATTAATAAATAAAAATAATAGATAACGGATTTTATTAAAATAAAAAGTTTAAATAAGCTAATATTATGCTATCTCTTATTCAATGGAAGGGAGGTAATGTTTATATATATATATATATATATATACTAATACATATATACATAAATTTTCCCTTATTCTATAAAGAAAGAAAACAATCTGCATGGCAAAATCGAGAATACCTAATAGCTTAAAAAGCAAATCCCGCTACTATTTTTGACTTTGACATTAATTTTGGCGGACTCTTTAGTCTGCATGTAACGTATAAAAAAAAAAACAAGTTAAATTTAACTCTACCGTACTTTTAATTTAGCAACACTAGTGCCCTATCTATGTACAAAAATATAGAGCAGACGAGATGGTTTGAAGTTGCCAATCTCTGGATCTACTGGTCCGATTTGAAAAATTCTTTTTTCTTTATATAGCTTATTTATTTAGAAATGTTATAGGCTTATCTTATATCATAATATAACCTATAGGAGTTGAGTAATTATTCAACATTAAAGGACGCGGGCGGAATATAAAGACAGCATTTTTCTTGTTTCACTAAGTACTTTTACACTGTTGAATGTGTTTATATTTTTCTTTTACTTGTTTTAAAGATATTAAATAAAGAAAAAAATGAAAATCAATGTATGGTCGGTATTTATTAACCATAAAGATTATCCCAGTTTGGGATAAAAGGTTATTCTTTCCTCACGACGTTATCTTTTCGTTTAGGTATAGGTATGTAACAGACATAGAGGAGCTTATATATCTATACATACTCGTATAATAAAATTCTAACTAAGGCGAATCTGTACATTAAATATTTTTTGGAAAATCTTATTGAAATAGACATTTTTATCGATACAGAGGCCGAATCTATAGTTTTTAGAATTTTTGTCTGTCTGTCTGTCTGTCTGTCTGTTACCGCATCACAGAAAAAGCACTGGAGGGATTTTAATGAAATTTGGTATGGTGACAGCTGGTTATCCGATTCAATAAGTAGGATACTTTTTACTACGGGAAAATATCTCATTTCTGAGAAAAAATACAAAAACTGCAATGTAAGAGTATACTAATATTATGTAAAACCTAAGATTTTGGTTTTTGGTCATCTGAACGCCGGCGGAGCTGCGGGCAATGCAAGTTATGTTATAACAAATGAATATCCAAAATTTTTCATAAAGCCAGAACAAAAACCTAGTTATTATCTATACATATAATAAAATTCTAACTGAGTCGAATCTGTACATTAAATAGTTTTTTGAAAAATCTTATTGATATAATCATTATTATCGATGCAGAGCCGGATCATCCATTCCATCACGAGAAAGCCACTGGACAGATTTTGATGATATTTAGTGTGACGATAGCTGGTTATCCAGATCAACGTATATGCCACTTTTTACTGCGGGAAAATATCTCACCTCTGAGAAATCTCTACTAACCGTTAAAACGTATCCAGGGACGGACTAGGGGTTATAGTTAGCTATAGTTTTTGAATTGGTATCTTACAATAATTTACTTTAAAAGAGATATGAAAGAAATCTTTAGTATTTTTTTAATAACAAACATTAACGTTCTAAAATAAGAAATAATAATAATATTTTTCGTTCAGCTTTTTCAGACAAATAAATGAAAGCTTTTTGGTGGTTAGTTTTGTTCGATGTATAAGACATACATATAATAGTACCCGGGCAATCCAGCTTCGCTGGGCGTTTTGTACAATCGTGTTTTTTTAGAAAATATGTAAAAATTACGTTTTTCAGAAAAGACACCTAGGTATAGGTACATATAAGTAAATAAACTTATATACTGATCTAAATACAAAATTTGATCCAAATCGTTAGAGTTTTATTACAAGAATTTGAATTACGAGAATTACTCATATAATATTATTATATTATAATTCTTAAACTCTATACAGACAGTGTGAGTAAAATATATTGCTTACTCTACATATTACTTCGAGAATTTTCGTCATCGAACATACTTTCTTACGAAAATATACTTTCTTAGAGTAGCCTCACTTTTTAAGCCTTTGAAAATATCTTTCATATAGGCAGTCACGCTTCTATTAGTGGTTCATATACATACATACATACATACATACATACATACATACATACATACATACATACATACATACATACATACATACATACATACATACATACATACATACATACATACATACATACATACATACATACATACATACATACATACATACATACATACATACATACGAGTACATACATACATATTATGTAACTACGTAATCAAAATTATTGAACACAAGTACTTTTTAACCTACTTATTGTCGAATAATTTGAATGAATATAAATCCTGATGAGATTATATCATGCTATACCATCAATCTGGTCTGATAATGAAGCTGGACCATGGAAAGTGGAATTTTTATGACCTACTAATAAAATATTTGAGCTTGCGTTCATTTGATTCATTTTGAAGTCTCTTGAACATTCTCAAAAGTGTTTAAAATTTAGAAAACTATAATTTTTGTCACTCTTATTATAAAGAAAGTTCTTAAAACATAAGATTCAATAAACAAAAAATATCAAAAAATACGATAGCTGGTGTATATTTTTATCCGTTAAAGCAGTTTTATAGCAAAATTAATGTCATTTTTCTTTTCTATTTTAGAAAAGGGTGTTACCGGTGTGTCGTGATGCATGAGAAACACATAAACGTTCTGCAGTACAAGGAAAGTAAGTACCTACAAGTACCTATTTGTATTACATTCTAAAGAGTTTATTTAATTATAAATCTAACTAATTTTTGTATGCGACTCCACTCTCTTGATAAGCAGACGATGACGAATTTCATCAAAATCTGTTCAGCAATAAGTGTAAAATTTATAATATTAGTAAAAATATATATTCCGGGATCATAAAACTTTTTATTACTTATTAACTACAAAACTTTTTATTGGTGCTTACTGTCTTTATTAAAAAAGCACAACGATTTCTTGCTTAATACCTGAGCAAAAAGATTTGGGATGCGATTAAAATATATACGTAACATACCTATATAGTACGTATTCTTTTGCAAATACTGTAGATAAGTTGCAGATTCAAAATTTAATCTATACATGTAATAAAATTGTAACTAAGCCGAATCTGTGCATTAGATATTTTTTGGAAAATCTTATGGAAATAAACATTATTATCGATGCAGAGGCCGAATCTATAGTTTTTAGAATTTTTGTTTGTTTGTCTATCTGTCTGTTACCGCATCACAGAAAAACCACTGGAGAGATTTTGATGAAATTTAGTATGGTGATAGCTGGTTATCCGGGTCAACATATAGGATACTTTTTATCGCGGGAAAATATCTCATTTTTGAGAAAAAATACAAAAACTGCAATGTAAGAGTATACTAATTTGTAAAACCTAAGAATTTGGTTTTTGCTCATCTGAACGCGGGCGGAGCCACGGGCATTGCTAGTAAATGATAAAATAAATTATATATAATTATAGAGTTGAACAGATTTTTTTTGTTCTCTAGAACTACCAATTCAATGAAAAAAAATCGTCTATTTATTCTATAAACGAGCTAACATCGCGGTATAATCCTTAGAATCAGATAATTAAGGATTAAAGAAAACATACGATAGCAAAAAAAAACTTGTAATATAAAGAAATTTGTTACTTTCATATTATATTTCTTACAGCATTCTGTCACCGTCGAGACGCTCTACCCCACTTGTGTTCCCTCATCACTGGCGATGCCCTTCTGTATTCTATGTTCCGGGAAAACGCGGAGCCAGTAGACTGCCCGCTAAAAGGGCCCTTCTCCTTCACTTACAACAGGTTAGTATAGCGCATTATTGTCTTATTGCAACTATTATAAATAAATATATTGGACCATCTAGTTCCATGGTAAGCTACGAAGCTTGTGTTATAGACACCAGATAGTTGATACACTACACATACATAACTTTAAATACATACATAATTATTGATAAAAGATTTAAAAAAAAACAATTAATCTTCTATTATCTGTGAAAGATATAATTTGTGTGAAAGAGTAACAAAAATACTTTCATTAATACATCTTCACAAACTTTCGTATTTACAACATCAATATTAATAAAAAAACGTCTCGTTCTTTTTTTGATGTTAACGAAAATTAGAAAAAATATGTTAATAAAAAATTCTAATATTTAATCGATTCATTTAAAAATCGATTCTGAATAAATAATACTTTAGTCTCAAATATAGATAATTATTAAATATACAATTATTGTAAAAAATTATAAAAATCTTATTAATTTCCGAGTTTCATTTTAAAATATATTCTTAATATAAATTGATATAAATTCGAAGTACAAGTGTCCTCGATTTTGTTTTATTGTTATTTTAAAGCTCGTAATATCTTCTTGCAAGTAGATTTTTCGTAGACAAAGAATAATGATAAAAATTTAATGCCAGAACCGAATGCATCAACGTAACAGTCGTTCTATTAATTTATTTAGCATAACAGGCTACAGACGAAACTTAATTATATTACTTCGACAACTGTAACTTCGCATTTCTATAGTAAAGTGGAACTTGTACTCGTAGTACAATAATACTTGTTAAATGTACATACATCAATTGTATAAAACTTTATACATAATGATTTACCATTTGTAAAGAGGTATAATGGTACCTTATTGAAAATATTTATATGAGCATATAATTGCTTTTTAACTAAAAAGCACACCAACTTCTTAGCCACTATGAAAATAATTATTTTTTCCTTGAAAATTATTATTTCTTCGTTTTTTTCTTGAAATTTTCATGGGGCTCTTAAGGTGTAACTAATTACATCCATTAAGTAACACCATAAAAATAACCACAAAAATACCCCTTAATTAAATATGATAGAAGCTACAAATACGTTTTAGAATTGTCCATCTGTTAGTTTAATCGCGCAAGCTTTGGAAAGAGTTGGAAGAACTTCAATGAAACTGTTTTACCCGACTGCGGCTAAGTCCAAAGGTTGAAAGGAAAGTTATGTGTTTGACCTGTATGTATGTATGTCCAATCCTATGTTCCCTCGTAATTAGTGAATAAGTGAAATTTGAATGATTCGTACTTTATTTGATTCATCTTTACAGCGCAAGTGTTATACTCGTATGTACATAGTATTATATTCTTTCTCTAACTACTTCAGTTCTTTTTAGATCACTTTTTAGGCATATTAGGGTTTGTTTTTTCTTTTTAAATTTACTTTTTTAATGTGATTAAATATTTTTTTTATTATTGAAATATATAAGAAAAAAAATTAATCGATCGTATTAATACAAAGATATGGAAAAGAAACTTGATTTCAACGTTCTTCGCCCTGATATACTAGTATAAAGTAGGGTACAAGATTGTGTGCTTAGTGCTTAGATAAATAGAAATGAAAAGCAGGCGGTCCGGAGGTAATATCTAGTTTAACACATTACCTATTACTACTAGAAAAAGTAATACTCCTTTACCTTTAGTAAATATTGTTTTATTACTAATATATTATACTAATATTATAAAGAGACAGAGTTTGGTTATTTTTTGTTTTTTGTTTGTGCGCTAATCTCAGGAACTACTGATCCGATTTGAAAAATTCTTTTTACATTACATAGCTCGTTTATTGAGAAAGGCTATATATCATCCCGGAAAATGTAAGGTTCCTGTAGGATAGATTTATTTTTGTGTAAGTATGGACCCGAAGCAAAACGAGAGTGAGTCGCTAGTTATTTCTATATTATAACGAAATAAATAAAATATTAACAGTCATTTAAAGACTAAAAGAGTAGATGCTTCTCTCTTCGCTGGAACGTGATAAGAAAGTGTACTGCCCACTCCTTGAATTTTACATGCGTTCTTTAATAATACGAGTACCTACTTTATATTTTTTGCTCAAACTTGTATATAGTTAACATGTTTATTTTTTAATATCATATGTAAATAACAAATATTATAGTTTTCAATATTTTGACAAAATATTTAAAAAGGAAACTACGAAAAATTAAAATATTAATTATAAAATATACAAAAGAACACTAATCTGTCAGTTATTAGTAACTGATAACCGAGCAACGCTCGACGTTTTTTGGTAAAGGTATAAAAATTACTTTTTACCAAAAAAGACAGCTATATACCTGGGTAGACTTAAAAAGCATAAACTTATAAAAATACAAAATTTGATCCAAATCGTTAGAGCCGTTTCCGAGATACACGAAATTTTATATACATAAATAGAAGACTTGCTCTTTCAGTATTAGGTATAAGATTAGCACTACCATATATTTTTTTTAAAATTTCGTATAGACTTTGGTACCAACGATAAGTTATACATTTAATAAAAACCTATAATATTGAATCTCGTTAACCGATGTTTAAAAAAAATTGCATGGGCAAGGCAATTAATAATTAGGCTGACATCGAGTGCTGCAGTGTGATAAGCATTTCATTTATTACCCGGCGAGATCACGGTTGATTAACGTCGGTCAAATTAAAAAGTCATTACCGCAAGCACATGATGCATGCTAATAATTACAACTGTGAAACACATGTCTTTCATATTATTTTACTTTACAACATACGATACGATATCGAATGTGGAAAGGTTATTTCTATGTCATTAATTTTTTTTAAGTTATACTTCTTTTGGTACGTTTGCAAAAAATTTTTGAGAGTAAAATTTTTACAATACGCGCACTTCGATAGGCAAAAATCAACATGATGAAGTTAGCTCCATTTCTTTTACAAAAAGAGAGTTGTGACATACGGGATGAAATCTTTAACTATTTTTGTTCTGTTACGCCAAAGAAGTGTAACTTCTTATGTATAAGTTTTTTTTTATATTTATACCCGTGACTCCTCTCACAGTAAAAAAAAATAGCCTATGCCCATCTACATCATGCCACTTCGCAGTTAAGCTTAAAAATTTAACAAATGTGTAATATTTGTATAGATTATAAAAGAAAAATAAAAATTGCATACAAATTACGGGTCAGAGAGCGAATGAAAACTTAGAACGTTACGGCAAGAGGTGCCCGAAGATAATTAGTTCATTGTAAAAGGTTACTTGGGATCTTTAGTCGAACCCGCATTTGACTAATGTGGTGGACTATGTTAATCTGTTCTAGCATTGGAGGAAGACCCAGGTCCAGTCCTGTGGGACGTTAAAAGACCTGAATTATTATTAATAATAATAATAATATGCTAAATTATATTTTTCTTACATAGTGGGCATTTGTTTAGCTGGAAATGTGAACTTTTCCAAAGTTAGCGAATTCGATTTCCGCCCGGAATGAATACTTATTTAGACTCGGTATAAATAGCCGTCTTCTGTCGCCAATACTTATAGTAAGCACAAAGAAAGATGAGTTTAGATTTTCTACAGTGTATCCAATAATTTCATACTCTATAGAAATATAAAATTTTAAAAATCAAAGATTTTTTATAATAAATCTATTTTTTTATAATTCAATATTTACTTTCATGCACAATTTTTATTTTCAGGGGTCACGGTGATTGCAAAATTCCAGCTTCGTCAATCGAGAGTTGTACGGAAGACTCACGACTACTGCTTAATTATCAAGCCTGCCCCGATGTTTATGGTTCAGAAAGCACAGGTAAACACTTATGCTAATAACAAATTGTCTCCAGAGAAGGAACTATAATAATTGGTCCTTCGAGTCCAATATTACAGAACGTACTTTATAATGATACTCGTATATTTAAATATTTATCACGTATTTTTAATTTGGTTTACATATACTAAGAATATATAAAAGAAAAAAATATTTTAATGTTTTATTTATTTATTTTTAAAGGCTTATTAATTATATATATTTTCAGTATAAATTTAACTTAAAAGTTAGCACGGATTTTTATACATATATTTTATTTAAATTTGTAGTTACAGGATATAAGGAGCCAATCAAGTTGTACAACAAATAAATCTAATCTATATAATATGTCAATACAATTTCTTTTTAATCTGTCAGAGAAAATATCTAAATTACATAACAATAATATTATATTCATAATAAAATCAAAACATTTTCTTTACATTACAAATTATAAATCAGTATAAAATCCCTTTATAATCATACCAGAATAAGAAAAATAAATTAATCTAATTTCATTACTTTGGTATTCCCAGTCCGCAGTAGACGAATTGTTTCACAGCTCCTCGATATAATTTTACGAGATGCTAAATCTCGCAATGGCGCGGGCAATCTTCCAGTCGCCTATTGTTTGATGTCTGGCTGGAAATAGCTCGCTAACTTGTTATTGTACGTTTTAGGTCTACGCGTCATCGCAGAAAATAATCTGGATGTTTTTTTGTATTTACTAAAGATGAACTTACATGAGAATATTTTTAAATGCATGCCATGCTAATATTCAAATTTAAAAAAAAGCACATTTTACGCTTATTTATTTCTGTTAAGTTCGAACTCATACTAAAAGTTAATTTTTAATATTTGAATTTGGCGTTATTTTCGGTCATAAAGTGTAGTGGTAACTTACCGTAGCTTCATTCGAGTATTTCCTGAGTGGCAATATCGCTTGTGTTATTCCATGTCATAGCCTATCTAAGTACTAAACATCCAAACATACGCGTATAACTTTCGCATTTATAACAGTAATCCAAATCTGCATTAATATTATAAATAGTGTAATTTTGTGAGTATGGATGTTTGTTACTCTTTCACGCCAGAACGGCTAAACGGATCTGGATGAAATTTGGCACAGAGATAGATTATAGTCTAGGATAATAGACTACTTTTTATCCCGGAAAAATGTACGGTTCCCGTAAGATAGGTTTGGTTTTGTTTTTCTAGTAATATACATAATATATAAATATAATATTTTTTTCCAACCTTACAGTGGAGGAACTGGAATGCCTCGCAACGTGGAAAGAAGGTAGTTTAAGATTTCTAGTGGGCAAGTTGCATCACAACCACGCGACCAGCAACGAGGACCGATATAGATGCTTTGTCTACGAGAAGACAAATGGTATTGGTAAGATTTAGTTGCGTTTTGGTTTGTATTTTGTTTTCTATAAATTATATTTATTTGTTTATAAAGATAGATTTCTGTTAGATAAATTGTTTTACATCTCTAGATAAATACTTATGTATGATTGTTATTATATGAGTTCAGTCGTACTGATGTTTTATGTTGCGATTAGTCATATATTTAAGACTAGCGACTCACCCTCGCTCCGGTCGAGTTCGTCCCTAGTTGCGTTTTAACGTTTAGTATAGATTTCTCAGAGATGAGATATTTTCCCGCAGTAAAAAGTATTCTATATGTTCACCCGGATAACCAGCTATCGTTATACCAAATTTCATCAAAATCTGTCCTGGGGTTTACTCGTGATACGTTCCCAGATGGATAGACAAAAATTCTAAAAACTATAGATTCGGATTTTCCAAAAAATATTTAATGTACAGATTCGACTCAGTGTGAATTTTATTATAAGTATGTATAGATTAATTACATATAAGTTAATATTTTAATTGTTTTTACGTAATAATTATCAAACTCCGTTTAGTAGATAAGTATATTACATTTATTGTTCTGACAGTGTTTTTTTAATAATGAGAGAATGATATAAGCAATGGTTATAGTAAGCTAAAATTAAACTTTAAATTAGATTTGTATGATTTTATATATGTGAATATAATTTTTTAATTTTGTTTTAACATTTTCAGCATCAAGTAGTAATATGAAGGAAGGACCGGTCCCACCGGGCGAGGTGGAATACCGCGTGGCACAGTCAGGCGACGCCACGTGCAACGGCTTGTTCAGTGCCACTGAAGGCTCGAGGACTATGGCATTAAAGAGACGTACGATTATATTCATAAATGATTTAAAATAATATGAACATCCAAAAATTCATTTTCGATTTTAATAAGTATTACCATCACTTTTCAAGGAAAAATTTCACCGTTAAGGTTAAAAGTAATTTTGAATTCAAGTGTCTGATTAACTAAAAATACTTCAACAGACTAGTGCAATTTAAGTTTGGACAAAAAGTTACTATAAATTAAACAAATGAATGTATTTGCAAAATTCCCTCCTTCCAAAGAACCATGTAACTTGAACGCCAACAACAAACTCGATTAATTAATTCATTCAAATCAAATCATTTCGTTACAGTGTCAGTCCGCTTCAACTGTCAATTCCCGAGCTGGATGACGTTCTCCCATACGTGGCATACTCTGGACTTTAGCAGCAACTACACTTTCTATCAACGTAATGCCACTCTCAGAATAACGAACCAAACTGGTGCAGAAATAAAAGTTTACTGTGTGAATGTTAAGGCGACTTCACCGAGTGGAAATTCGGTCGCGTTGGTCGCGCATTGGCAACATCATTGGTACGTATTTACTATTATGTAGATAAGTTTAAGAATAGGGCAGTGGGAGCCCAGTGGTATCGTGCTTGCTTGGAAAATCGGGTGAAGAGGGTTCAAATCCCAGATCTCACGCCTTTGATACTCTCATGTGCGAATCATTTCCAAAATGATTACCACTTGTCTTAACAGTGAAAGAAAACATCGTAAATAACACTTTGCTAAAATAAGATGTGTTGTCAGTAATAAGACATTAGATCTAGGTTAGTTTAAAATTATAACCCATACGACGCGACGCCTGAATTATAAGAAGGCAATATGGCTAGTTAGAAGAAAAATTATCCAATTTTTAAAAGCGACTTGATATATTATGCTAAAATATGTCTTATTCCACTAGTTATTACTATAAATATTTATCATAATTTTACAAACACTTTCTTTCTTCTATAGTTTCATTTTCAGTCAAAGACTGGTAACATTCAAATGTTTCACATATTTTATCAAAATTTTAAAAGAAGTCCGTAGTACCTAATGTTCAGTTAAAATTATTTTAAATCAATTTAACAATATCTATACATATTTTTGACACTTCATTTGTTACACTTCCAGTGCATCTCGCTACGTGTGTGTGGTACTGTACCGGCGGGACACGTTCATCGCAGAGCTGCAGCGCGGGTCGCCCACCAGCCGCCCCGACGAGGCGTGCTCCACAACACACTTTAACGCTATGACTGCGTCTTACGTTACTTTGGTTGGTAAGTACGAACAATATATATATATTTGCAAAGGATAGCTGAGAAATATAAAATTTACAACTAATACTTGTTGGCAAATACTTAAATCGAACCCACCGTCAACATATTACAAGGAAAGTCCGAGCACATGTGTGTTATAATAGTTATAATAATTAATTAATGTTTATGTTATTTCCACTGGGCGAAGTGAGTTTCAGTGGGAGCGGGTAAAACGAGAAGATTAAATTATATTTTTGAATTTACACTGCCAATTGATATGAAATTAGTGGCGGGCTTCACCATTTTTGCTTACGTTGTTTACCTTAACCGTGAAGGTAAATATCGTTAGGAAACCTGCATGCCTGCGAGAACCTAACTAGTTTTCAAAAGACATGTGAAGTCTACCTGTTGTACCTACTTATTGTCTATGTCCTGATCCCCATTACACTGAAAAAAGGCCTGTGTCCAGCAGTGGGACTTTAAGAAGGGCTATCTGTCCAGCCATTCTTGAGCGAAAAACTAAATATTATAATTATAATGTATATTTGCTATCATATGCAAAAAAACTTATATATGAAACGCTTATTTATTATTTTATTCCATTGCAGCTAGCAATCCAGAATCAAAAGAATGCCCTTACGCTGGCAAATACGTGATTTCGAACCATCGACACAAGCGAAGTTATCTAAAAGAGAAAAATAGGACTAAACGTGACAAAGCAATGTTTCAACATAATCGTAGAGTAAATTACACGAGACTGTTCAATTTTAGTATAAGGAATATGTCGGAGACTCCGATATTGAGGAGCAGGCGACACTCGGAGGTGTGCGCGGTGTACAGCAAACTTGAAGTGGGGTGCAATTCTGCTAAGAATATGGAGTTTTATTCTATGTGTGATAGTAAGGAGGCCATTACAGGTACTTATGCCAATAACATGTTTTTTAGCTTTATATGTAACTGGCGACTTATCCTTGCTTCACTTGGTTTTTTTTGTGCGTGGAATCCTAATAATCCCTTTCTTAAATAAAAGTTGGCTAAGTTATTTCTCATAACATCAGCTGCCAGTGAAAGTCCTGTCAAAGTCGGTCCAGCCCTTTCGGAGATTAGCCAGAACAAATAGACATAGACAAAAAAATAAAACAGTTTGTTTCATGTAAATATCGTAAATTCTTTCATATGCATATAGTAAAAAGCTACTATTTTGACATTATAGACACTTCAATTTTATTTATTTGTATAATATTTAAGTACCTAATAAAATCTGCAACGTCAATTTTCGACGTTCCAATCTATCAAATCGATTTGAAACTTTCTAAATATGTAATTGATGACAACACGATTGATACCATTCAGCTGATGATAGCCAGGAGATGGCTTTTGGGACTCCTACGTGGCTTCTAGTAAACCTTTTAAGTTTAACTCTTTCGTAATGCATTTATCATATATTTTCTGACATCCGATTGTTTATAACTATGACCTAAATTAAATGTTAATTTGTAGTAAATAAATTTAATTTTAGTCGTTTGAGACAAACTTACCTGGTTTTTACAATCTATAATGACGTCTGCCTCACTTATTAAAGGTCACTCAGTGTATTTATTTGGGTTAATGTCAAATTAAATGACATAGTAATTATTATTTTAACTATTAAGACGATTCGTTTTTTAAGACTGTATTAGTGTTTCAAGTCAACGAACTTATACACGTTTTTTGTCATGTTAATTACAATTCAAAATATAGTACCTACATGTTATATTCTCTTATCGTATTAAAAGTTCTGAATAAAGCAATATTACCTAAACCCTCGTACATACTGATTTTATACACGACATACGAGTTACATACGAGTGTCTTAGTTTTGTATAAATGATTTTTTGTATTTGATAAATGAATAAATAAATAAATAAAAATATTGTAGGTACATATTTGTTTATATTACAACAAATATTACTAACGAAGCTTGTTTTATCTATTTTTATGGTATATACTATTAACCCTCACTCACACAAACTAAATTATTACATTTAGTTTGTAACATTATTCTAATGCTGAAAACCCTTATATTTGAAACAGCCCCCCGCTAACTGCTGTGCAGGCAATTTATTTTCACCAGTATTCTTTACGCATCTTATTTATTTATTACTATTTACATTCGCTAACAGTGAACGTCCAACTAAACATTTGTTCTATCCTTAAATATAATGAAGCAGTGGTAGCCCAGTGGTGACGCGCTCGATTGGGTAACCGAGTGAAGCGGGTTCAAATCCCGGGTCTCGCAACTCTGATATTTTCATGTGCGAATCATTTTCAACATGATTACCACTTGTCTTACAGTGAAGGAAAACATCGTCAGGAAACCTGCATGTTTGAGATAACCTAACAAGTTATCGAAAAACATGTGATGTCCGCCAACCCGCACTTGGCCAGCGTGGTGGTGGATTGAAAGGCTGAATACATATGTACATACATACATACATACATATATAATATATCCATCCCTAGCCTACACGTGCCATGGAGGCTGGTACGAAGGAGGCGCGTCCTTCGTAGTAACGACACCAGTGACCCGCGACAGTACGGCGGCCAGACGGTACTGCTTCGTGTCGCGCGACGCGAGGGACGGCGCGCTGACCGTCGCGCGGTCTGCTGCCAACTGCGAGCGGGTGGTCAGTGAAGATGACGCGTTGTTATTCGATGCTGGGTTTACTGGTGAGCTTTCTTATTTCTTATTTACGTCCAGTATAATAATAATGTTCTGACCGATTTCGTCCACGGCGCCCAATCTCACCGAGACTAGCCAACTGCAGGAGATATTATAGTGCACAAGTATACGCACGGAGACAAGTGCACTCTTAATTCCTGTCACTCTCAAAGTTAAGAGAGGTAAGGCGCATGACCGACAGCTTTATGTGCTCTCCTAAGCACAAGGTGACATATCGCCAGTTTAATATTAGAATATTTATGATATAAGACGATATCTCAATAATCTATTCTAAACATTCAAATTCACTAAGTCATTAGGACATACCACGTTTTAAAAGCGCCGACGATACGCGTATCAAAAAAGTACGTCTTATGTGCATATGATACTAATGGTCTTAAAAAATGTACTTCCGTTCGTATTCACTCTGCGTTGAGCGACAGCGCGTTAGAAGTCGTCGTGTGCATAGGCCCTTATATCTTAAAGAAGTAAGAGTGACGCACTTACTCTTACTCATTTATTTACAACTTTGGCATTGTTTGTCAACTTGTTGGTCTAATCACTAATAGTTTGAGTCCCGGGACAGACTGATTATATTTACAGTTGAATTAGCCAAGTTGATAAATTACTAAAATGAAAGAATTGATTGAATTGTTATTTTAAACAAATGGCTATAAATAATAAGAGATAGTTTTAGTTTAAAAATAATTAACACTTTTAATAAGAATTATTCTTTATGCCAGGCAAATGTCAAGACGAACCCAACAGCCATCCACAAAGAATGCCCTCTCCATACACGATCTGCTTGGCGCCTCTCATTCTGCACTACATTATACCGAGGTGATTCACGATATAGGAACCTATCTTAAGCCGTTGTAATTAAATGCTTAGATAAAAAATGTTCATTTCACACGTATATTGTTATATTATTTATTAAACGAACTTGCTCATCACATTTACAATGTAAGTTAGTTTTATTTTATATTTAATTTTAGTTTTAATCGCATTGTTATTTATAAAACAAGTGAAAAGACATAGAATTTAAAATGAATGGTATATTGTAATTGCAATTGTTTTTAGATTGAAGGACTTATTATTTTTAACTAGCATTGCCCGCGGCTCCGCTCGCGTTCAGATGACCTAATACCAAATTCTTAGGTTTTACATATTAGTATACTCTTACATTGCCGTTTTTGTATTTTTTCTCAGAAATGAGACATTTTCCCTCGGTAAAAAGTATCCTTCTGTTGATTCAGATAACCAGCTATAACCATACCAAATTTTATTAAAATCCCTCCAGTGGTTTTTCTGTGATGCGGTAACAGACAAACAGACAGACAGACGGACAGATAGACAGACAAAAACTCTGAAAACTATACATTCGGCCTCTGTATCAATAATAATGTTTATTTCAAAAAGATTTTCCAAAAAATATTTTATGTACAGATTCGGCTTAGTTACAATTTTATTATATGTATTGATTTGTCAGTTAGTTACCTACTACTGACTGGTATTGATATCGGCAAATGAGTGTTGGGCGATTTCCGAAATGTTCATCCGAATTTTTTAAATCTTTCTATACATACTTATTATACTAACGATTTCGAAATATTTTAATATTAACCCTTTTGAGCTAACCTCATATAAAACTTTCAAGTATAGTGTATACGTTTCTAATATACAAATCCTGGTACAGGATAGGAATGACGGTGCTAGAGAACTGAAGTTATACACTTGTGGGATTCATCTTATATTTTATTTTCATATTACTGTATTCCTATATTTTCTTGTTATTTAATAAATGTTCATCGTTTTATCACCACGATCCTACCGCTTAGGTATTAGGTCAAAAACTAACAGCCATACTAGAAAATTAACTAATAACTAATAAGGTAAAGTTTGACCTAATATTGGAAAATTTTTAAAATCGCTAAACGAGTTTAAAAATTTTCTTAAACAATTATCATTTATTTTTGCATATAAATTTATTAATTATTTGCATTTTCTAGTATCATGAATTGAATTAGGTACTATTTATTCCCATCCTGTACATGTAGTCTTAACGTCATTTTCATATTCCTGCAATTTTAATACAAAATAGATATTAATTTTGCCTAATAAAAACTGTTCTTTTTTCTTACATTGTATTAAGTAATTGTTGACACTATTTCAGATATTTGTCACATTATTTCTAAAGATAGAAATGGTGCAAAAGGTTGTGAATTAAATGTTTAAATTACCGATGAAGAAAGGATCTTGAGTTCATAAAAACTTTACGTACAAGTACCTATGTGTAACAAATAAGTACAGTAAATAATTTAACTAAAGTATTAATTTAATAAAGAATTGCTATAAAAAATTGAAATAAAAATTTTAACCATCGAACAATAATTTTTTAATGAAAGATTTTTTTTTAAATACAGATTATTAAAATTAATTTGACTTTAATGCAGACTTCAATGATTTCGTTAGTCGACTACGAGTATAGTCTGTGATTTTTTATTTTCATAAAAATAACTACTTTATTCATCCTTCAAAATATCAAATATATTTTTTTTATTTTATTAATTAAAATTAATCATTATCATCATCATTTATGTTATGAGAAGTTTTATTTATCTCACCTATATTTTTAACAATCTACCATTTAGTTTTCAATATTTACTAGCACGTTAATTACTTCATAAGCTTATAATATTAAATAACGCTTAATACCTACATTTTATTAGGCTCGTTATAAATGCATAACCATTTATCATGTATAATTCTACAAAACTTAACGTAAGGAAAAGATTATCTTTTTTATCTATATGTATTTATAATTAGGCAAATATTGTCTATTAGAATAAATTAATAATTTATAAAGCACTTATGATATATTGAATTAAATTTCATTGAGCCATATGTTCATCTATTCTCAATGACTTTTTTTTATTTTAAAAATGTTTAAACATCAAAATTATTCAGTCAACTAACTACTATAATATGAAAAATAAACGTTTTCGTTACTTACATTTTCTAAAGTATACCATAATAATAATTTAAGTTTATTTCAGTGCGTTTTGTTGCATAGTTTAATCATATAATAAATTAAAATATCCGTGCATACTTCTAAAAAACCTCTAAATCCATGAATAATAATAATATAACCTTTAAATATGTATTAGAATTTAAAAAATGTTTTAGCTTTAAATAAACAGCATCGAAGACTGTATATCTTTCAAAATATACCATTTACAATCTTTTTGCTTAAAATATGATATTATCATATACTGTGGTTAAAATACAAAAGTTTTCATGGTTACATACAATATTTATCAAACAAATTAACACGAAGCTTAGATAATATGTACAAAGTTATTATAGCGTTTTACGTAGCTAGAATAATTTAGCGTTATTTTTCCTGAGCAAAAATAAATCATGTTTTATTAGTAGGTTATTTTTAAAAATTATTTGTCAATTAATTAATTGTTAGTTATAGTTATTATTATTTTATATACTGTGCACCAGAAAGCGAAACATACTTAGAAAAAAATATACTTTAATTAAATGATTTCATTACTCTGTGTCATTCAAGAACTGAATTTATTAATAGAATATCTTCTCTCCTGTAATTACGGTACCTGATAGATATTTTTGTTTATGTTTAAATAAATAATTCTTTACATACTAATTGTTTATTAAAAAAAACAATGACATAAAATAATACCTCTACATTCTATTGCAAAATGTATTGCCTGTTAACGCAATTCCAAGCTCTTACGAAAAAAATCTATTATTACTTTATCGTTTACTATTATAATTACAATATATTCTTTTCGACACATAATGAGTACAAAAATATCCTAGAGATTTCTAACTAAATCAACAATTTATAAGTTCTGGTTTGAATTGACACAAAAAGCACTTTCTGGTGTTAAATTAAAATTACCTACTAAAAAAACTAATAGCATGAATATGCTTATCTTGTAAAGACTTTATTATCCCTGTGCTACTATGTACAGAAATATCACCAACTTTTCTACATTTCATCATGTTTATTGTTCATTAAATTACTTTAAGTCAATAGTTTATTTAGAAATATCAATCAGCTTACGAACCCTTTTTAGAAAATTGTGATTATTGCACAGTAACGGCCGTATTACAGTTAAGGGAAAGTATTTTTTTATAATTATAATATTGTATATTTTTATCAATTATAAATATATGCTTTTAATAACAATAAAGATAAACTAATAATTAACTTTTTCATTGTAAAATGTACATGGCAACAAGCGCTAATAATTTATGCAAAAAAATAAAACCGATAAACATTCGTGGCAAGTAGCATATAATAAGGCATTATCTACACTGATTTGACACATCGAGCTTAAAGATATTTTTCTCATTTAAGTAATGTTTGTCGGTTTTTTTACATAAGAAAATGGTACCTTAGCTGCAATACGGCGCCGACTTTTATAAAATATACACACGTTTGTTACATTGCGCCATCTGATGGTTGCTAACTGGGACATACATCCTATTTTTATATGTATATTTTTTATAAACGCTTGCTTTAATTTGTTGCGATCAAAACCTACATTATCTTAATTTTTTAAATACTCAGTCTATTTTTTAATTTCATATATTTTAGATACACATAGATACACAAGAGATAGGATGTCTGTTCCCAGCCTTATAGTTAATTCTAATATGTATTTGTTACAATTTTTCTAAGGAAAGCAATGTTTTCCTTCATCAAGCAATACTAAGATAAATTAGTTTTTAGAATATACATTTAGATAAGTGAAAAACGAATACTCATTTTGAGATCAATGTATAGTTAACTAGATAGTTAAGGTAAATTAGATATAAAATCGCGACAGCAATAATATATTTGTATTTATAGCTATTGAGCGTTAAATTTTTAATAGTTAGTAGGTAGACAGTTGTGAATAATTGAGCTAGTGTTGTTATTTTTTATTGTGACAGAGAGAATATTTCCTAAGTAAGGAAGTAAGATGGATGGAAGCGATCTTTAAAATACAGATGTGTTTTAAGGATTGCTTTCTGAGGACACACTGTCATCGTGGTTTACATCGTGTGATATAGATACATTTAATTAAGTATATAGTCGTCAGCATGGATTATAATAAACTGCAAAATAATGTCGCCTTTTATTAACTGCCCTGAGCGTAATAAAATAGATAAACATATTGGGACATTAATACACACCACCATCTAGTTCCATGGTAAGCTACGAGTCTTATGTTATGGATACCAGATAGTTTATACACTATATACATAATTTAAATACATACATATTATAAATATAAACACCCATGACTGTAGTACAAACATCCGTGTTCATGACACAAATGAATGCTCCCATCGGGACTCGAAGCCGCGACCTCTGGCACAACAAGCAGGGTTACTACAAACTGAGCCAAACGTGTCGTCTAAGTCGAGCATAAGTTTAATATTTCGGACGCGACCCCAGAAAGAGTGAGTAATAAAAAATATTTTAAGGATATGAAGGAGGCAGGGATGGCGACATAATACAATATTCCCATGATTTATAATGTAAATTGTCTGTATTTTTAACACTTCTTTGATTATTTCGATTCCAATCTATAACCTGCAAATAGGATCTAAACCCTTATTAAATATTAATCAAAATCATCAATAAATATAGTAGTGGTTCTGGGCTCAAAATAAAAATAGAGTTAATGAGAATGCTAGGTGGGACCTGCTCAAGGCCTAGCTTCCATTGGTTTAAATTTTTATTTACAATTTCCATGCTATTTACCTATTTCATAATTGAATATGAAGAAAATAGTCCAGTCACTGGGTAGGTTCTGATTTACAGTCTAAAGGTCAAGAAGAGTTTTAATTAATTTTCGGTGCCAGCCGATACAAAGCAAAGCACACCGACTTCGAAAATAATTGATTAGGTATGTATAGTAAATGAAAACTACCAATCAGTTATTTTTTAATTTTTAGTGCTTTTTTGAAGTTGGTTTTTATTTTTTTGTTAAAAAGTTTTTTTGTGTATTTTACATTAAGAATTGCAGAGTTTCATACAATCTTTAATCCCCTATTTTACCCACTTAGGGTATGAATTTCTAAGAACTCCTTTCTGATCGAATAGGTAGCTACATCGTATAAGGAATACGTCCTCCAAATTTCACGTTTCTACGTCCAGCGGTGTAAGCTGTGCGTTGATCCATCAGAGTCAAGACCACTACAAGATGCACCTCTCCTTCTCAATTCTTCCTTCTTGCTGGTTTTACTTCCAGGTATAATACATTGCACAGGTAAGATGCGAACACAATAGAAATAAAAAACCAGGTATACAAGAGATATCATAATAAATTGCTTAACCTCAGACTGAATGTAAAAAGGCAATACGTGTGGCGCTCTCCTTACGAGAAATCTTCCCCATTATTATTATAGCATGGCAACACTCCGGCCATGCTAGTGGGGCTGACACGGATCTTTAACTCATCACCGTGTAATATATTAAAAGTAAGGTGTGGAACTATTTAGTTTCCTACCTACTTTATATAAATGTAACTTAAGTGGTGATCTAAAATAATTTACTGTAATAATAATAAGTAAATTGATTTAATAATGGCTATTTCCGAAATTAACGCCATCAGTAAATGGTACCAGTTGTATATCATTTTTTTGACAGTAACAATTCTAATTAAGTATTTTATAGTATGCGGATATTTTAATTTAAACTTTTATAAACTTTACATATAAGCGGAGCGAGGGTGAGCCGCTACTCACCCTCGATCCGCTCGGATTCATCCGTAGTTACGTTTTAAAGTTTAGTATAGAATTGTTAGAGATGAGACATTTTCCTGCAGCAAAAAGTATCCTGTACTAGAGGCTCACCCTCGCTTCGCTCAGGTTCACCTCTAGAAAAATATCTATCCCTCGGGAACCGTATATTTTTCCGGGATAAAAGTAGGCTATGTGTTATTCCAGACTATAATCTATGATGTGCCAAATTTCATTCAGATCCGTTCAGCCGTTTTGGCGTGATAGAGATATATCCATACATACAATCTTACAAACTTTCGCGTTTATAATATTAGTAGTTTGTTGACCCCGATAATCAGCTATCAACATACCAAATTTCCTCAAAGTCTGTCCACTGGTTTTCTCGTGATACAGAAAGACAGACAAAACTTCTAAAAACAATAGTTTCGGCCTCTGTATCGATGATAATGACTATTTCAATAAGATATGTACAGATTCGACTCAGAATTTTATTATATGTATACATTATTTACAGTATAAAAAAGAATAACGGTCAGAATTAATTCCGACCAGTAGAGAATCTGCTCACTGCCATTACACCGTTCGCCGCAATAAACATTGATATAAAATATTTAGAAAAAAAAACAATAAAAATTGCTTGAAAAAGTCACTAATATTTATTGACATAAATAAAATTAAAAAAAAAACGAAATATAACAACAATTTACGATCACTTAAAAATATATTTCTGAACGCCAAGTACATTGCAGTACTGCCAACCTATCAACAACTCTGCAGTGTTGTCAGTCAATAAAAATTTAATGTCATGTGTAGCTTGTAAGTGGCAATGCTTTACTGCTTACTTTCTGCTTTCGTTGCTTTACTCGTACGCGCGTCGTCAGTCAATGGACTGTTCGGTTATAACAATACAAATCACATAGCATAATATAAACAAGTTAAATAAACTTGAGTAAAAGATTTTATTTAAAATCGAACCGTGAAGTCTGATTTAACTGGAATGCTTCGGAGATATGTGAAAGTGACAGTCGCATAAAATCGAATTCTTTTTTGTAAGCATTACAATGTTGTTTCACATAGTTTCAAGTACCGCCACATAATATTATAAGAGGAACTGCGTACGCTTGTGCGAATCGGAAGAATTATGTTCGAAGCGGGATGATAAACTTCAGGAGTTCGTGATCACCAGTTAGAATGCAAGACGAGTGTACGATTTCGAAGAGGAACTTTGAGCAGCGGAGGCCAACGAAGGTGCTGAAAATAGCTGAAAGCTTTACGAACTTGGATGAGATAGCTAAATCTGGCAGGTTCGTACGGGGTCCTAACTCAAAGGTTGGGAAGAGGTTCGTTGAGAATGGTGGACGAAGTAGACGCGCGTGTTGTGATGATGATTGTGCGGAGTCGAGTGTGAGTGATGGTGAAAAACTTGGTGATCGTAAGGTTACGGGGTCTTCATGCACAGCTCTCCGAACAGCAGTCGCGGCGCTTTACCCTTTTGATGACTTTATTTTGGAGAAGATTGGGACAGGCTTCTTCTCTGAAGTCTTTAAAGTAAGTAGTTATTTCATTTGTTTTGTTTACATTAGTCTCATGTGTGCAATTATGTCTTCGCTATAACATTTTTTTTGTATAATACTGTTGTCCGAGGCAATGGTATTCTGCTGAGCTGTATTTAAAAATTTATTCAAAGAATTGAATCCAAAAAAAATATTACAAATAGAATGTGAAATTATAAACAGCGATGAAGAACAGCATTAAAAATTAGAATTACTTTTAAAGAAATCTTTAAATCAATATATATATAAGGATTCAACGAAATCAAACTTTTAACATAAAAAGGTTAATTTTAAATTTTAATATTTGACGTTTTAAATGAAACTATCTTTTCGGATTTATTTAGATTATTAGTTCCCAACGTTTCAAATGCTGTACAACAATTATGGTCATGAGATACATAGTTTTATTTAAAGTATTGATCTTGCTATATTCTATTTAAAAAACTATAGCAAATATATTTTATCAGATATCAGTGAATAAAATCTGTTTTATTTAATCATATTGTATGCTATGATAAAATGTTGGCCTCTTTATTTTGTTGATAAACAGATAATATTTATCACAGACATAAAACGTATTGGCAAGTAACATTCTTAGAAACTACCATTGGCATTTTGCCTTATGCTCTAGAATCTACACTAGGATGCTTCTGATTTTAATATGAAGCAATAAAAACATAATTCTGTTACATAATAAACTTTTTGCGTAAATATAACTATCCAAAATTGAGAATTTATTACTTCATAAAAAACATAAATTTGTATTTGGGTTAAGAAAATATGACCTTTGGTAACTAAAAGTAATGAAATTGATTTGATATTAGTTAAAAGAGTTAGGGCTAATTTGATTTATTTTAACTGAGTTGAAAAATATTATTTACTTAAAAGCATATTATTTTTTTTATAAAATAATATCATTGATTCTTTTTTTTTAAAGACTTTTAGAAAATAGCTTTTATTTATACAATTTTAGTATCTTTAATTTTTATAACATTTTGTGAAATAACCAGCGACTCAGCTTCGCTTCGGCGTCATTCCTACAAAAATAAATCTATCCTATGGGAATTAGGATAAAAAGTAACCTATGTGGTATTTCAGACTATAATCTATCTGTGTGTCAAATTTCATCCAGATCCATTCAGTCGTTATGGCGTGTAAGAGTAACAAACATCCATCCACACATCCTTACAAACTTTCACATTTATAATATTAAGTATGGATTTTATAAATTCATTAGCTTATAATAGATAGCAAGGTTTCTGTTTGACATTATATTTTCTAATTAAAGATGAATTTGCATCACAATTTACTACTGTAAAATAGAAAAATCAATGAATATGACAAAGACATTGAGAAAGCCATAATAATCAATGAATAAAAATAATTAAAGTACAAACAATAGTTAATTAAAATGAACTACTTGTTTTAATGTTTTATAGAAATCTTTGCATTTGTATAAACTTAAGTACTTTGATTTTCTATTGTTTGATATTATTGATTATTAAATGTATTATATTTTATTATATATTTAATATATTCTACTAATCTCCATTTATTCAATGTTATTTTAGCTATTAATGAAGGAAAATATTTTTCATGTGCTTAATTTCTTTGCAAGTCTGTACATATAATAAAATTGTAACTAATTGATGTACATGGGAGATATTTGAGAAAAACTATAATTGGAGATCTTTATTAACACAATAGAACCCAAAATAATGATTTTAAAAATTTATGTCCGTTAGTCTGTGCGTTTGTGCGCGTGAATCTCAGAAACGGCTTAACATTTCGTTTTTTCGATTTGCGTGCGGTTTTCGCTAATGTATTGTGGTATGCTTCACTTAACATTTAGTATATATTTTAAATACATATCATATATTTGTTTTATATGTCAATTTAAAGAATCACCCAGGGACACACCCGAGAGATGAGAGGGTGAAAAAAAATAACTTCATTATTTTTAGTTTAATGAACATCCCATTTTTATTATAAGACTAGAGACTCACCCTCACTTCGCTCGGGTTCATCCCTAGGACGTTTTAGATATAAATGAATATCGTTTTAAATATAAATGAATATAGTGTGTTATCCTTAAGAGATAGACATATGCTATCGCGGACTTTTCTGTAGACCTATATAAGATACACAATTCCACCATACATTATTTTGTTATATCTCTAAGGGTTTAGGCAGCGTTTTTGTTGAAAGCTCCCAGACGGCTTAAATTTTTCTGACGCCTCCAACAAATATCGTTATATGATGCCAATGTATACAAAATCTTAACAAATTATATACTAAAACATTCCTCTTGAATCACTCTATCTATGAAAAAACGGCATCAAAATCGGTTGCATGGTTTTAAAGATCTAAGCAAACATAGGGACAGACAGACAGCGAGAAGCGACTTTGTTTTATACTATGTAGTGATTCTAAACAGCAGAAGTAATTAATATTGAATGATTGATATCAGTTTGATTTTTAAAGGTCACATTTACGGTTTTCCTGACTTTGTCAATGACCTTCAGCCACATCATATAATAGGCACAAAAATAGCATTACAATTTGTTTGACTACCTTGAATTATGCATAATCTGACATTGTGTCCTGGACAAATTTTCCAGACCATATTTGTAAAAGATATTGATATAAAATGTGTATGTACTCTAGTCATTATCTTATTATTTTCATATAAACTACTATTACTACAAACATGTAACTGATTTATGAGAAAAAGTTCACATATTACTCGTGTGTGGGGTATCTGAAGATAGTTCTTAAAATTGGAATAAATATTTTTGAGTATTTTTTTTAAATCATTTTATGTATTATTATAAATGTGCTTCTAAAGTTGTAAAGATTGTGTGAAATAATTATATACTTTACTGGGTAGAAAATTCTAAATATATATAATATAATTTAATTAATTAATAATTATATTAATAAATATAAACATAACAGACAGATAGATGTAGTAAGTTCTTACTGTGTAGATCAAAAAGACAGCTTATCAGATTAATATTTTTCATTTTTCATTTGTAAAAGTATATAGTAATAGTGTTGCTTAGTAAGTTGTTTTAAATAATAGCAAACTAAATTAAAATTATTATCCTTAATTAATTTTAACTTTTTTAAATTACACATAGAACAATTATATGGCTTAAATAATTAATACTATATTTTATATTTTTCTTTATGGTTATAAATATAATAATGGCAACACTAAATATAGATTACTAATTAATATTTTTAAAATTGTAATAATTATAAAAATAATAGCAAAAATTAAATAAATAATATTCCATATTCAATTATAATTAAAATTATAAAAATGTTTTAAAGTTAAAAAATATTGTAATGTAATTGGTGCAATTTTCATTTTGTTAATTGTGGGTAGGCTGTCTGTAACAACTATACCTTCAAGACATGTAACACCTCAGTCTCTCCCGTGACCATGGATGCTGTAAAGCATTCGAAACGTCAGGAACCAAAAATCAAAATAAATTCGCGAAAAAATCTGAAAAGATAGTTTTATTTAAAACACTATTAGATGTTTAATGAGCGACATATCTGATGGTGAGAATGTTATTACTTGAGGTGTTGCTAAAAGCCGTGACGGTGTTTGGCACAACCCCGATGTTAACTCAAGTGTCGCCTTATGAAAGGCATACTTGTATTCTGACATCATTTATTGTGTGTCTTCTTATTGATAAATTCCTTATTTCAATATCAATTTTGCAACAGATAAGCTATTTTTAAAGTAAATATTTATTTAGTGACTCTTTTTATCAGTTTTATTTGTCAAGTCCGTATTGACGTGAGTTGCCATATTTAGTCATATTATAAATGCGACAGATAGTGCGTATTTGTTTGTATATACTTGTTTTACTCTGCAACGGATCGTTGTGATATTTGTGTATACTTAGATACTTCATGGGTCGGAGAATGACGTAGATTACATTTAATTCCGGTACATTAAGTGGGCCCCGCGGGATAATAATGGTAGTGAGCTAAAGATGTTATTAATTATTATTGTTTATTGTTTCTTGGCTCACGGGTTGTTTGGGATTGGTTGGACGAAATTTCAATGTCTTGGTTATGCCTCTAAATAAGTGGACGAAAAAGTCACTTTTGATATTCCCGTATATGATAGTCCCGTTTAATTATTAGTTTTTATGATTCATAGGAATACAGAAAATTTACCACTTTTTTATAATTATTTAATAGTTTTGGGCATAATTTATGCTAATATTATTAAAGACGTAAAGTTTGTGAGCTTGTGACGTTGTAGGGGATAATCTCTGGATCTAATGAATCGATTTAGATGAAATTTTCTAAGAAGATAGTTTGGGACCACGGGAAGGACATAGGATACTTTTTTATCCCGGAAATCATCTCTTAATAGGGTGAAAATGGGGAAGAAAGTTTGTATGGGGAATTAACCTAGGGACGAACCCGAGCGAAGCGAGGGTGAGTCGCTAGTAGTTTTTAACAAGTTACGAGCTTACTCTTAAAAGGACATTGGACAATGTTCGGAGTGTTTTACCTACTAAATAAATTATTAATTATTCATAACTAGTTTTTTGCCTCGACTACGCTCGCGTGGTACGTAGTTAAAAATAATATTAGTTAAAGTTACAGTCCACAAACTTTAGCACTGATAATATTAGTGTCGTTATAATTTATTTTTACAACATGAGTACAGAAATACTTCATATCATACTAATGATACGGCTGATTCATTTCCGTGTTTTCGTTCCTTTAACAAAGGAAAACTGAAATACGTCTACAATAAGTTTGAATTAAAATATATCACTAAGTAATTTTCGCCTTTGAACGTACGATACAATTCGGTTTAAAGACGTTTATTTCTCATTACGAATAAGTCTTTTACATGAGAAACATATATCTATATTCTATACTAATAAATGGAGAGTCGATTTTTTTGTTTGATTATACTGCGATAACTACTGAACGGATCGGAATAATACTCATACCATAAGATGCAGCGTGTGTCGGAGGTTTTAGTATATGATATATACGAGCGGAGCCGCAGGAAAACGCTAGTATGTAATATAATAGATATAAGAAATTATGATAGTTGATCAGTGGAACTGAGAACATTAGTTAGAAAGTACATATTTATATGACCTAAACTTAAAGCTATTGAAAGTTTTAGAAATTTTGTTTCTTTCGGTAAACTATTGCAGAGTTTTAATTACTGGTTAAACAGTTGTAGTTGTTTTAAAGTTTTATATCCTAGATTTGCCTTAAGAGTTCTAGGATGAAGGCCGATGTTAACTAATCGAAAACCGTGAAGTTGAACCATTTGATTTATTATTGTTTACGTCTTTAGTAGTGTGAAATCTTAAGTGTAAACCACGCTCATGACTCAACCTCTAAGGTGATTTTGATTAAATATTACTAATAGCAACTTTAGGCAGTGGTAGCCCAGTGGTAACGCGCTCGCTTGGGAAACTGTGTAAAGCTGGTTCAAATCCCGGGTCTCGCACCTCTGATATTTTCATGTGTGAATCATTTCCAACAAGGTTGCCACTTGTCTTATCGGTGAAGGAAAACATCGTGAGGAAACCTGCATGTTTGAGAGAACCTAGCAAGTTTTCACAAGACATGTGAAGTCCGCTAACCCGCACTCGGCCATGTGGTGGACTATGGCCTGATCCCTTCGTACTAAAAGGAGGCCCGTGCCTAGCAGTGGGACTTTAAAAGGGGCTGAATACAATGGCAACCTAGAGTCAAAATTATTTTTTTTTCTTAAAAAAGATCAATACCATATTATGTAATACCTACTCTATTTATTATATTTAATATCGAATAATGTAACATTACATAAATGTCAGTGGTTTTTAATGTTATATTTAAAAAAATATGTTAAACTTTTAATTATAATGAAGGAAAAAATAAATAAAAACATATACTTAAATATTAGAAGAAAATATAATTTTAATCATCTAGGAATAATGAATGGGAACAGCACTTTCCAACATCGTATCTACTAATAAAATTTTTATCAATGCTTCTATAAATAAAATAACATCTCCGTTTAATGTAACGTGTGTTTGAGTATAAATAGAAAATTATAATAAGATTAACTCTTGACCTTGTATGTGCGTGCATCACGCATATCCACTTGATGGAGTGTAGGTAATGAAAATTTGCTTTTCTAGAGATGTACGTAATATGACGAATTTTGTTTCAATATTCGATCCCTTTACACCTAAAGGGTAATAATTTAAAATAATCCTACTAATATTATAAATGCGAAAGTTTGTGAGGATGTATGGATGTCTGGATGTTTGTAACTCTTTTACGCAAAAACTACTGAATGGATTTTAATGAAAACTTACAATAATACAGCTCATACATCAGAATAACACATAGGCTACTTTTTATTCCGAAAAAAATTACAGATCCTGTGGGATGGATTTATGATTGTATTATGTTTGTTTGTGTTTTTAAATTGTGGCGAACCCCAGCGAAGCAAGGGTGAGCCGCTAGCTAGTATACAATTAAATTATGTTGAAATTAAGTAAGTCCTCAAAGCTAACTACGAAAGAACAAGACAATTCAATTAGATTTTTAAAATTATATCAATAAGAAAAGTAAATTCTCATAATTTATGGGAAATCTTGTAATGATACCTTATACTTCGTACATGAAAATAGTTGGGGTTGTAACATTTCAAAATAGTCCCTTGAAGGTACTGACGGACAGACAGACAGCGCAGATTTATTAAAAAGGGCCCACGCTGACACTTCTCGATATAGAATCCTTCGAATAACTCCAGTGATGTTTTCGTGTTATCTTTAAAGATTGCAATGCCCATTTGACGTCCTACCGATCGCAGATAAAAAATGTGCATGCGTCTGACCGCGTGATTCAAGATCGTTGCGTGATAACGTTGGCATGACATAGACAAGAGTAGTCGTCATTTTTTGTTTATTCGCTTAATATTGGTTACATTTATAAGATGTCCGGCCGATGGTTTTAAAACTTGTACCTATGACAAAATCGAAATTTTTCTTATTGTTTCAATTTCTACCTTTCGGTCGCACCAATCGAAGCTTTTATGTATTTAACCTAATGTGGTCGGTTTGGATCTATAGAAGCAGTTATTAAATTAATAATAATGAATAGTTTAAGTTACTTATCAATAATCTATTTTTTCTATATGCAAAACCCATATATATATATATGGGTTTTGCATCTAGACAACTTAATATTTTACAATGCCGAGTGCTTTTGAAGGCACGTGAAAGCTCACGAACGCAGTTTCAATTGGGCACCGAACCATGCCTAATCCCAATTTTCTATAGAAACTTCGGTTACATACTATTTGTAAGTACCTACCTATAGTATTACTTGAACTTAATTACATTAAAATTAATCTGAAATAGCGGGAACACTAATTCTGAATCATTTAAGCTCCTTCAGTCATATACGAGACTGTACAAAATAAATGTAATTTCGCAATATTTTATGCAAAATTTCTCAACAGCCTCGCTATGAAAATGCTATAAATTTAACTATTCAGATTCGTACATTTCATGTGAAGCGATCATTTTCCTATAAGGAAATGTCTACAAATGAAACTTTCGTCGTCATTTTCACTCGTAATTATACTTATCATTGAACAATCGAACAATTGGGTTCCACGGAAGAAATAGAAGTTTTTGTTCGGCATTGCAAACGGCCTACCGAGATTGAATGCAGGAAAATAATTGTAAGGAAGTATTTGCAGGATGTTACCTTCAAACAAGGTTTTGCAACCGTTGAATCAAAAATCTAAAACATGTAGGCTTATTAAATATGAATCTAGACTATAAAGAACATATAGTTATTTATTATTGGACGAAAAAGGAGAGTTGTTGTAAATTGGAGTTGTCTGTCTGTCTGTCAGTTTGATTAACAAAAATAATTTAATATTAGCCATCTATGGGCGATATCCATATATTTCTTTCTAATATGTTTTAGGGGTTTCAATTTAATACGTGTCTTTTCACATATTTTTCTATTTTTAGTTTATTTAGGAATAGCCTTCACAAGTTTAAAATTCAAATTTGTTATTCGCAGCGCAGGATGTTGTCTTCGATAGTGTTGGAAGTTCACGCGTCCGCCAACGGTTTATGAAGTGCTTAATTATAGCGGACCACGTGTAATGTGTGCGCTGTTACTTTTTGTGTCACATATTTTTAGATGCAATTTTTTCCAGCGATTACGGGAATTTCTATCTGTTCATTTGCTACATCTCTCCGATACATGATTAGATTTAATAAAAGTTAGCCTATGTTTTACTTAGATATATATAATTTTGATATATAATTCTCAAGAAGTTATGGGATATTTTTGTAACCACATTATGGTATTGCCACAACAAAGTGCTTCTCCTACAAAAAGTTTTTTTTACTAATTTCTAAAAATCACTTTGAAATTCATTATTTCTTGATAAATGTAGAGGTCCCATCCCTTTTAAGTTAAAAGTAAAATGAATAGTCATTAAAGTACCATGAAAATCTTTTCACATAATTTTGATGTAGATATCGCGTAACATACCTACCTACACAGAAAAAGAACAAACATACAACAGAAATGTTACTTATCTTTTTTGAAGTTGGTGAAAAATATTTGAAATCACTAGATAACACAAGCAAATTCAAGCTCACGTGGTAACAAAAAACGAACATTAAACTATAAATTCCTCGGCGACTTACCTCAACCTCTTTTCGAACGAAATCCACCCGTCGCGTCGCGTCCGAGCAGATGTTTTCAACATTCGACTTAGATAAATTCGCTAATTGATGCTGGGATTTTGCAATGAGTACGTACACCTTTATTTGTCACTGACAAGTAACACGATGGAAATAATATATGTATAAATAGATTTAGAGTTAGAAATTTAAACCACTTTAAGTAATATATGATATTAAAATTATATTATTTGTGTATGAATTAATAAATAGTAAAGTTATTCTATTTTACGTCGTACGGAAATCGAATCTGTGACCTTCAATGCAGTAAGCACTAACTGTTCGTAATGTATACAACACGCTATTATCACACTACTAAAGTTTGTATATTTGTATATTTTTATTCCTTGACGCTGATACAGCTAGATTGATTTCGATGCAATTTAGTACATAGACTATGACATGAAGTAACAATATATAAATATTGTCAAAATATAAATTTTGTCAAAGTAGTCTGTATCTGTAGTTATATAATATTACTAGCGAATCACCCTCGCTTCGCTCGGGATCGTCCCCATTTTGATTCTCCATACGAACTTTCATCCCCATTTTCACCCCCTTAAGGGGTGATTTCTGGGATAAAAAGTATCCTATGCCCTTCCCAGGGTCTCAAACTATCTTCTTACCAAATTTCATCTAAATCGGTTCAGTAGATCCAGAGATTACCCCATACAATGTCACAAACTCACAAACTTGACCTTTTTATAACATTAGGAGATACATAGGGATAAAATCGAGTGAAGCAAGGGTCAGTCACTAGTTTTATAATAAAGTAGAAGAAATGGAGTTAGAGTTAAAGAGTTTGGTTTAGTTACGTAGAGATATTAAGTAATTTTATTTTTTTGTTAATAAATCGTCGTCAGCAACGGTGCAACTCATAAAATATATTGCATTTTCGCTATTTACGATAATAATATGTAATTTTGAATTTTTCTCGTTTCCTCGCCTTGCGAAAATCATTACCGTTCGACGCATTGACCCAGAAAGAACTTGTTTCAAATTAAAAAAAAAATGTATTTTTTAACGTAGGTACTTAATTATCGACTTAATAATTTCTACATGTCTGTTAATATGCACGGCCTTTTGGCGTAACCTTATTGATAAAAGTACCGCCTCGTGATAAGCGTTTGCAGTATTATTTATACTTTTGCTATAAGAGTATTTATAGCTATGATTTATACAATCTTAACTGAGGTCAGTTAGGTTTGTATGCATTCCAAGTCGTGACGTAAAGGTGTTAGAGTAATGGGTTCAATACACTTAGGTCTAAGGATCTAACATAAGCAAGTGAAAAGTGTTTTTTTTTTCATTACAATGTAACTTAGGTGTAATAAAGGTCGTAATGTAGTTGAGAAGAGTTGCGAAGGCCGACCAAACAGGTTCTAAATGAAGTATAAGAAATTATAATTATTATGCATGTACCTGCAGTTGAATGACTGTACTTCGAACGTAATGCATAAGTAAATATAGTTGAAAGTTATAATTAATTAATTTGTTTATACAATTAATAACTAAACTAGCTAGTTTGGATTGGAAAGATTTATTGTTGGAAGTTGTAGACGGCTCGCACCCTAATTTACAATTTTCTTATTATGTTCTATAACTGCCTCGGTGGTGTAGTGGCTAGCATGTATGGTTGCATAAACTGCCGGAGGTCTTGGGTTCGACTCCCGGGTCGGGCCCAATTTAGTTATTGAGTCTTTCGCTTTTAAAAAAGTTTAAATGTTTTGAATTTCTATTTTTTTTTCTATTCAAAAATTATCGATCCTGGTCTATTAATTCTCACTGGTCGTGTTGAGTACATCTAGGAATATATAATTTTAAATAATTAATACTATATAAATAAACTTAAAAAAATATTATTAAGTTGCTGTTATTTTTAACAAAAGTACCTACGGTAAAAAGTATTTTTTGTGAGCAGTCAGTAAGAGATATTTTCACTTATACATATGGAATATATAAATATCTTTATAATTTAATGGGACCATAAACTAAAATTAATATCTTAGTTTATGTGATACGTACAATTCAGTTGCATACATATCATATATGGACCCTCAACAGGTTACGTTTTTAGGTTAATCGTCGTATGCATATTGTATGCAACCTTGCCAAGAAGGCTACACTTTATCATAAAGAAAACACTTAAATCGATTGAATGTACTTCAGTAAGTGATAACAAGCTTGAGGCAAATAACGAATATCGATTTTTTATCGATTACAATGAAAAATATTCGATGTATTTTAACTTTAAGCTAAAGCCTTAATAGAATAATGCAGACAAATATGTTTATCGCAATGATGCAGAGAATGATTGCAGAAATAGCCTGTAATAAAACTATTACGAAACAGTATAGTTGAATGATTTGTACCGAAATGATATGATATGATCAAAATTAATACAAACGTATTTAACGCTGCCGTCAATCCATTTGGCAATGTTTCATAAGGGATTTACGATTTGATTCTATTGGTGCTTTAATCAAATAAGTAATACTACGTCGATAACATAAAATAATGATTTGTAAAAGCTAAAAATACAAAATAATAAACGTAAAGCAAAAGAAAAATATAAATACAAGTTGCGAATATTGATTTTTTCTAATGAGAGAACTATCTACATAGTTATTGTTACAGTTCAATGAGTATAAAACTTACAGAATTGCATGTTTTCATATAATTTTTAAGAAAATGATTTTTTTTTCTACTAAGCAGATCAAATAAATTCTTAAGAGTTTATTCTTAAACTTCGTTTTGATATTTTTTAACAGAAATTGGAATTTTATCGCTAGACGTAGTAAAAAATAAGAAAATGCAAAGAAAAATTTTTATCGAAGCAAGGACATTGAGCTACTCACATCTATAATATAACTAAGTCAAGGCTTGCTATTCTATAAGTAAAATATACACAATACATACATTTATACCGTCAACAGTGGAAAAAAACTTGAAACTATCAAAAGATGTCCGCAAAACGCAGCGGTCAAACAAAATGCGTAAATAAATTAATTTATTCCTCCCCAATACGTGATAAATCTAAGCCAACTCATTCCTCGTTTGATGGGAGCTTATAAATCTTTCCACGTAAACAAATTTCCGTTAAATACCTTATTTATTGTATTACAATGAGTAAATACTGTTTGGTATTCAGGTTGGTCCGCGTGACCACCTGCTTATCAGATGGCACACAATTTTTAATGATGATACATCGATTATTTGCTTTAATCGATAAAAGAGTTCGAACGTTTGATATAATACTTTCTTAAATTTAAGCGAACATTTGACATCTATATTCTATACTAATATTATAAAGAGGCAGACTTTATTTGTTTGTTTGAACGCGCTAATCTCAGGAGCTACTAAGCTGATTTGAAAAATTCTTTTTGCATGAGATAGCCCGTCTATTGAGGAATGCTATAGGCTATGTATCATCATGCTACTACCCAAGGAGTGTAGCACACTAACGGTTAAAACGTACCTAGGGACGAACCCGAGCGAAGCAAGGGTGAGCCGCTAGTTTTAAATAAAACTATCTTTTCGATTTTCTCGCGGATTTAATTTGATTTCTGATTCCCGACGTTTACCATCTTAATATATAAAATTCCCGTGTCACGATGTTGGTCCGCGGTAAACTCCTAAAGTACTTATCCGATCTTATCGTATATTTTTTCAAAATGTTTGCTTATAATATAAAAATTAATATATTTATTTATGCTATACTATTTGTAATAATTAAAAAAAAGTGAGGGATATGAACGGAGCTCTTATATGTAATGTATAATCTCAAGTATATCAAAAACAGTCGAGTAGATTATGTTTAAGAATCGATACTTTATCATAGATCGATTAAAAAGAAAATTTCTCTCACTAATTCATAAATCAAATATTTTTTTTTTATGCACAGAAAAAAACAATTTTCTTTTCATTTTGATTCATTATTTTTTTACGGTCAGGTATTAAATGAATATATTTACCTGTCATAGCAATAGAAGTACTATCATATTCGATACAAATTCTGTTCCATTAAAATTGCGTCCAAGGCTCATAAATTATCAGAAAGCGTAGCGTTTTTTGTATGTTTACGTTACGTATCACTCAAGCGTTCAAATCATCTAATTTATATTCCACTTTTCCTACATTAATACCAATCTTTTTAACTTCATTTTAAATTACTGAGTTCACTGTATGTTTTTTTTTAATTTTAAAGAAACTTTATTCCCTTAGTCAAGCACTTTCCCTTTGGGTTGCTCCTTATACGATAGAAATGAATCACCCACTACAGTTACATGTGTAAACCCAAAGGCAAAAGCTACTACCATATATATTATGAATATTAATATAAATTTAAGAAGATTAATCATAAAAAATGTTAATGGTCTGAAAGTAAATTAATCTGAATGTTTAAAAATGATTACAAACGCATTGGAATACATCAAAACCTTAATTAAAGTTGGTTAAAAGTGAAATTTTAAAAAGTTATGGAACACATAAAACTTCAGTCATTCACTGTCGTAATTACAATGCAGAGAATCCAGTTTCACTTGTCATAAAAGATAACTATTTATCATTTTCCCATGTAATAACTGCTACAAGGCAAAGTTGTTTTCGAGAAATAGTCTAACAGTTAGTCTGCCTTCAACAGTTTACTTTAGACGGTTATGTTTTTTTTTCTAAGTGCTGAAGGGGAGTATAGTGGTTGTAATAACGTAGCAGCTGTCGATTCACAATAACATTTACTTAATTATTAACCCCTTTATTAACCCCTAGATATTTACAGTGTTGATAAGTAATATCTTTTTTTTCAAACGGTTTTATTCTTTACTAGCGACTCACCCTCGCTTCGACCCTGGCTTGCTTCCCCATACAAACTTTCATCTCCATTTTCACCTCCTTAAGGGGTGATTTCTGGGATAATAAGTAGCCTATGTCCTTCCCAGGGTCTCAAACTATCTTCTTACTAAATTTCATCTAAATCGGTTCAATAGACCCAGAGATTACCCCTACAACGTCACAAACGCACAATCTCATAAACTCACAAACTTTACCTCTTTATAATATTAGTATAGATTTAGTACGCTTAAATTTCGTTAAAGATTGTTATTTAAAATTAACGTTTAGGGTAAAACATCTCATTAATTACCGAAAATTTTAACGCACCCAATACCTATACCATTCTCCTTTCCTCGTTTTTTGCGGGTTTGTATTTAAAATTCATCTCGTGTACAGAGGTAGGACATTAGTAAGCTGTGGTGCTTTAGTTCATTGTAAATGAATAGCATATTTTATCAAACAATCAAGCAATCCACACGCGCAATTTCAGGGTAATCATATATCTTCATACACCTATCTTGTTAAGCAATACACACGCAAGTAAAAGGATGTGAGAAAATTACAAAAATTTAGCTATTCCACGTATACTCGTTTATCTCCGAAACGGCAAACTTGAATCGAAATATTTCCGAATTTACCGAATGATAAAAATTCGGACGAGGATCACATACAAAACGTTTGTCTGATAGTGATACAAAAAAGGATTTCCGCTGGAAAGAGATTCAAGATAATAGAGGGGTATGTCATAGGTCATTTTCTACAGCCAGATATCACGCAGCCGTAGGATTTTAGTTATAGTTTTTTTGTCAGACGGCAGGAGTCGAACTGGCAACCTCAGTAAACACAGCAACGACCGTCGTACCACATACATGCAATATAAAATTTCATAAAGAACCCCTTTCGCTGTGATACGGCGATTGTATTGGGTAAACCTTCAAAACTTTCCCGCTAAAGATGATTGTGCATGACGGCGCGAAATTAGACCAAGTGTACGTCACATTTGCACATCTGTATTGGAAAGTTGTCAGCAATGATGGAGATATCGAAACCAGTGAAAGTAATATTATTACGTGTTATTTTTAATAGGCTGTTAACTTAATTTTCCGTGTTTTCCGTATACGATCATCACGGAAAAGTGTAGTGTGCCTACCAAGATATTGCAACGGTTAAAGAGGTGTTCCCCTTACATAAATGTTTTTTTACACTTAAATACATGTAAATACATACTAGCGACTCATCCTTGCGTCTCTCGAGTTCATCACTAGGTACGTTGTAACGGTTAATATGGTATAGATAGACTATATATATATATATATATATATATATATATATATATATATATATATATATATATATATATTACTGCTCCGCTCCCTTGGATAGTAGCATGATGATATATAGCCTATAGCCTTCCTCAATAAACAGGCTATCTAATGCAAAAAGTTTTTTTTTTTATTTAAATTAGTTGAAAACAACAAAGAAACAAAAAACGCTAGTAAGAGATAAAACCAGGACCAAATTGTAACGTTCTATGCTTTCTTTTATTAAAGATTTTAATGTCCGCTTAAGCATAAACATCTTAAGACATTTTACTATAGATTTCGCCAGCATTTACTTAATGTAATTTCAAAGCAATTACATATTCATATAGTCGGCATGCTTTATCTTTACTTGCGCACCTGTTACATACAATATTACGTTCAACTGCGTCCGCTGTGTTTTACTGCTGTACGCAACGCTCGGTTTGGCAGAGCTGGCGAAACGCTCTTGATAGTTCTAAATTGATAATTTTATAACAACGCTATCGTTAAATTATTACTGGGCACTATATTATACATTCTTCCGCCGCCGACAAACTAAATGAAATCGGTTGTTGCTGCACACTTGTTTTTGTTACATAAAAAATGAAGTCAGCAAAATTTATATTGAATACATTATGTAAATATTATATAATAAACAAGAGTTTGGTTAAGTTTAACTATAAATTAAAGAAATGTTATTTCAGCAATCGAGTATACAGTTTTCATTATCATGCACAAAGGGGATATCTGTTATCTTCTATAATATTATTGTAAGTATTATCTATACTAATATAATAAACAGGCAGTTTGTTTGTTTGGACGCGCGTATCTCAGGAATTAATAATCTGATGTGATGAAAAATTATTCTTGTATTAGATAGCCCGTTAATTGGGGAAGGTTATATGCTATATATTATGGTACTACCCAAGGGAGCGGAGCAGTAATATAATATAGCATATCGTACCTAGGGACGAACCCGATCGAAGCGAGGGTGAGCCGCTAGTATACACTATAAAGTAGTTATATTGTGGGATATTAATCAGTAGGAAAGGTGATATAGTAGAAAATGAGGGTAAAGTATGTTACATATATAACATTGTACTATTGTACACATACACACATAAATACATTGTAAATACATTGTATTAGCTAACGGCAACAAAATTTAACAACACTATAACGCATGAGTACAACGTTTATTCGCGTTGATAAAAATCTTCATTCATCAATTCGGTCGGTCGTTCAATTACGTAAATTGATATGTACGCTGCACATAGATCCAGAGGGGCCTTTGGGTTTAATTCAATCAATATGGCTTGACTTTGCGCTGCTCCCTCGCGTTTATCTCGCTTTGCGCTCACTAGTTTCTACTCGAACACCTCCGCTCAGTTGGCAACTGTTTTACGGTTTTAATCTTTTCAAACGCCTTCTATATTAAAAGAGGTTATTGTTACGTCATGTAAATGCGTTTTTTTTATGAATGTATGCACTGATAGCTGTGAAATGTTGTTACATGATTTTTATTTGTGTAAGATTCAGTCGAAAGTGGTCTTCACTTTAGACTTTTTTAAGTCAAACACTTTAAAAAAGTGGAAACATTGTAATTTGTGTACCGCGTCCCTATACGTAGTTCCTTACTATACGAGTAGACCCAGTAGTATCCCACTGGGTCTATTTGGTACACGAAAATAAGCAGTAGTCTATAATCACTCTCTAACTCATAAAGTCTATGTATAGCACAAAGTTTGTAGTGTTGATCTTCTCGAAAAAAATATTAATTTACGGTAAAATGCTAGGTCACATTAACACTATACCTGCAATTTATACAAAAAATTTTTACCTTCAGTTGATTTAAAAAAAAAACGGTGTGACAGACAAACAAACGGACCAACATAACGAGAGATCTTAAAAGGTTTCACTCTTCCTTATGAGTTACAGATCCCATAAAAGGATAACAGCATGTTAATTATCATTACACAGATATACGGATTTAACCAATTTCATCTCATTAAAATTGCAATCAAACTACTCATCTAAGTGCTTGTTAATTAGGTTCAAAAAAAACTTCGTCTTCTGTCCGTGAGAATTATATTACAATGGAGTCGTCTGCAATTATCCCCGCTCTGCCACTGAAAATGGCATGATAAAGATTTATATTATACTAGCAAAACCCGCGGCTTCGCTCGTGCTATAACTACAAAAAAGACTTAAATGGCGGGTTTCATACAAACTTTCATCCGCTATTTTACCCTCTTATGATATGAATTTCGAAAAATGCTAAAACACGTATTTAATTAATTGTATTAAAGAGTATTTATACCAAGTTTTAAGTAATTCTGATCATAAATATTTTTTTGTATTATATTATAACGTATTTTCCCGTGGGAAAGAGATGATTCATTGCGGTAAAAAGCCTATGTCACTCTGCAGCCTTCCAATTATCTCCACATAAAAAATCACGCCAATCCACCAAGCCGTTTCGACGTGGAAGAAAGACAAACAAACACACTTTCACGTTTATATTATTAGTATGGATTGCTAGGTGATAATTAACAGCGACATAGCTTTTTATAAGCCATTTATAAATCATAATATATTTTCTAAGTTTTTATCAACAATAGCAATCATGTTTACAATTTATTATTTATAGCAATTATAACTTGTTCTGCTTTATTTTATATTTTGTACGTAAATCACATCATATTAACATATTATATGTTATAGTTTCAATGTTAATTACACCGCTTTTGGACATGTTATGATAATGATTTCGACTAATGCGTTTTGGGTATAATATAATACATTATACAATACATATTAATGAGCCTTAAGCCAATAATAAAAACTTCATACAAAAATTTTGTTTAAAAGGACGGATCTATCACTTATAAATTGGATTAAGTCGTTTTATTTTTATTTACAATGAAAAGTCAAATGCTATCAAAGTCCTATATTAATCATTATTAATTAGTAATAGAATAAGAAATAATAAAATACAATATTTTTACATTGTTACAGTGTGTTGGGCCCTAATTGAAAAGATCCTTTTAAATAAAATAAAAGTATCTTTTCAGATTTTTCGCGGATTTATTTTGATTTTTGATTCCCAACGTTTCGAATGCTTTACAGCAATCACGGTCACGGGAGAGACTAAGTTTTTAGATGTCTCTAAGGCATTATATAATTGTCATTATAATAATAAATCCGCGAATAAATCCGAAAAGCTAGTTTTATTTTATTTAAAATGTCAAATGTTCGTCTAAATCTAAGAAAGTGTTATGAAAAATAAAAGTGTTCATATTATGTAATACAGAAGGCTGATCGGATACGGTTGTCAAAATGTCGATTAAACAAATTGTACACAAATAAAAAAATCTACTTATTCACCGTCATCTTGCAACATTTATTGAATGACACGAACAATCTCTGCTGTTATACTTTCAGTTATCTATACATATAATAAAAAAAATTCTAGCTGAGTCGAATCTATACATTAAATATTTATTGGTAAATCTTATTGAAATAAACATTATTATCGATACAGAGGCCAAATTTATAGTTTTTAGAATTTTTGTCTGTCTGTCTGTTACCACATCACAGAAAAACCACTGGAGGGGTTTTGATGGAATTTGGTATGGTGATAGCTGATTATCCGGATCAACATATAGGATAATTTTTTTCCGCGGGAAAATATCTCATTTCTGAGAAAAAATACAAAAACAGCAATGTAAGAGTATACTAATATGTAAAACCTTAGAATTTGGTTTTTGGTCATCTGAACGCGGGCGGAGCCGCGGGCAATGCTAGTATACATATAAATAGAATGATTGAACATTCACTACGCGGTAGCGACGAATTTGTTACAAATGTAATTTGAGAGTCGACTATTTGACACCGAGTATATAAATTGTGGGAACTACAAATGAATGTAAGTTGGCGAGTGTTTAATCAGTCGACGCCTAATTTGTATTTTTATTGCGTTTAGTTCGAGATTTATCACTGATAATAATTACTTTTTAAATCAATCAATTCACTGGTCTTAACCCCTTTAACCGACCTTTTAGAGTATATACTTTACAGCGTCAAATATTCGCGTATATCTATCAAGTACATATAAATGTAGCCTTTTTCACTCAGAAGTGGTGTTATTTCTTGGATTTTATAAGGATCTCAAAAGTATAAATTCTAAATTATCAATAAAAAAAAGATCATGAAAAGGTCAAAAACGAAATTATTCATATTAATAAAGTAATAACCATCAAATTCTATGATAAAGAGAAAACGAATATTTAAGTACTTAGATTAAAATTTCAAGATATAATATAAATTGAATCAGGGAAATTATTGCATAGTAAGATTTGTAATGTAATTTGTGAGGCTCAAACCGCAATTGTGACCACAACGAATAACAGTTTCAATACGAACACCTCCAGATACTTTATTTTATACCAGCTTTAGTTTGGTTGGGGATTTGATATCGTGCAAATAATTATAATTGAGTGATTAATCCCATGTATCTTTCTCGTGAGCACAATTGCTATAAAGCATTCGAAACGTCGGGAACCAAAAATCAAAATGAAGACGCAAAAAAATAAAAACTATTTAACAAAAAAATAAAAACCAACTTTAAACAAAAGCACTAAAAAGTAAAAAATAACTGATTGGTAGTTTTCATTTACTACACATACCTAATCAAATAATTTCGAAGTCGGTGTGCTTTGCTTTGTATCGGCTGGCACCAAAAAAAAATACAGCCGAATTGACAAACTCCTCCTTTTTGAAGAAGTCGGTTGAAAAAATACAAAAACAGTTTAATTAAAAATGTCAAATATTCGCGTAAATCTATATTATGGGGTAGCCATTTTGAAATCACTGACATACAGTTTATTTAGTGACGTTTGCCCGCGGCTTTGCCTTTGTATTTTTTGTTTATTTGTGCATAATTGCCCTACCCCTAAGGTTCGAAGCGTGACTTCAGACAGCCTGTAATATTCCTCAATAATTATTTAGCAAAGGCAACTTCAATTTTACATGGAGTCTAAATATAATATACTTACCTAATTTTATTTATTTTCATCATGTTTTCGTTTCAAATAATAACCTGTTTAATCAACATTCTTAAGTAGAATACAGACGCGTAATAACAAGTTTGTTAGCAAAATTACAGGCGCTTGATAAATCGACACATGCAAGGAACAACATTGCAATTTTTGATTTTGGACTTTAAATATAAGAAATCAATTCTATTTATTAACTAGCTTTTAAACATGTCTTCGCTTGCACTGTTTATTTAGTTATATAATTGCTCCCCTCCTAAAGATCGAATATTAGATAGTCTAGAACTTCCTAAAAATTCGAAGAAAATATAAACATAATAAAATGAAAAAAAAAATAAGTATAAAACCTATCTATTGGTACTTCCAGAGATTAAACAAACAAACAAATACATAAACAAACTTTTCAGCTTTATAATATTAGTATGAATCATCTCAATGCGCTGTTACATTGTTGTTCCTTGCAGTTGTCGACATAAGACTTTAATAACTTAATTGTGTAGATTTAGGCTAGCGTGCTCTCATTATGTCCGTTAAACGAGTTTGCATGCTATTATTAATTATTTACTTATTGATAATGCATCTATTTGTTAAGCTATATCCATTTTTGCTTTACTAAAATTTGCTTAGAATAAACACTTATCGTTTACATGGCAAGTTCAATGTCATTGTAAGCCCTCGAATAATTTAAATATAATTACAATACAAGACCTTAATAGTCTAAAGTATATTTTTTGAACAGTAATCTTATTAAGACGTCTGTCTGTGTTGGAAAAAGTACAAATTTAATGTAATACAGATTTGTAGTATACTTCAATGTTACATTGTCAAGTTACAACACATTATTTTTAGTTATTTTGAAATTTAAATTATATTTTACTTTTAGAAAGACAAATAAATTTTAATTAAAGATATAATTTAATATTATATAATTCCGACCTTGAGACGTAATTCAAACGTAACATTAAGAAGTAACAATACAAAATTTTATGTGGGATCGTGTAGTGACTTTCACGACTTTCGCCATTAATTAAACTTGCCAACAAAACAATAGAAGAAGATCTCTAGATGTTGTTAGCAGCCGATCACCCACGCTTTCTCGATATCCACATTCACAATCACGGTGACAATGTATCGCTTATAGCTACCGTGTTAACTATCCAATCAATAGTAAGTTCGCGTTTGTATAAAGAGTTATACTCGTCGATAGTGAAAATAAATAGATTGTATTATATGATAGAGTTACATGGATCGTGAATTAATAGAACTGTATTAACGTTGATATTTGTTATCTTTACATATTTATTGTTTTATCAATCGCCTATTAGTCTGTGGATGGTGTAGCACGTAGCTCATAGATCTTAGATATGGCTCAGTGCCAGAATCATACTAATTCATAACAATATTCGCGTATTTTGTTAAAGATTAGTATAAATAAATCATACTTTTGTGTTACATATATGCGTTTTATTGGTTAGTATAGATTTCTCAGAGATGAGATATTTTCCTGCAGTAAAAAGTATCCTATATGTTGACCCGGATAACCAACTATCATCATACTAAATTTCGTCAAAATCTGTCCAGTGGTTTTATCGTGAGGCGTTCCCAGTGAGACAGACAGACAAAAATTCTAAAAACTAAAGATTTGGCCTCTGTATCGATAATAATGACAATATCAATAAGATTTTCCAAAAAAATATTTAATGTACAGGTTGGACTCAGTTAGAATTTTATTATATGTATAGAATATAAATCATTTATATAAAGTGAGGGCAAGCTACAATTAAATATTTTTGATCACTTTTCAAGATAGCCCTAAGTAAGAAATTGAAATTAAAAAAAAAAATCCTTATAAAAATAAAATAATGACAAAAAGTGCATGATCAATGACATTGACATGAGTGAGTCGTGTAGAAACTCAGTTGAGTAAAAACTTACGAGTGGAATTTCTAAGTACGCTTTCCCACAAGTTGTAAATAAACAAGCGTTCCTTTAGTGTACACGTTTCTTTTATCAGATCTCAGCAATCGCTTAAATATCCCAAACTGTTTGCTTCTCTAATCTTTAATGATGGTGTTGAAGTAACTATGACGTTGAAATGACGATTAATGAATAATAATCATTAATCGTCATAATCGTATAAATGTAATATATTTTTATATATTTTAAGATATGAATATTTAATAGGTAAATATGAATTTTACGTATCGAAATATATTAGATTTGCTTTGCATCGGCTGGCATCGACTTCGAAAATATATGACTAGGTATCTATTCTAAATGAAAACCCCCGTTTAGTTATTTTTTACATTTTAGTGCCTGAAAGTCGGTTTTATTTAAGTTTGTATTACTATGAACAGAAACATATTTTAAATTACTTAGTTTCTACCCGTGTATCCTCTTGCATGAAGGTGGTAAAAGATACAACCTATGCTTTACCAAATTTTAAGCGAAATCTGTATAAAGATATAAATACAAACATTCGTGCTCATCACGCAAATGAATCGCGGGATTCGAATACGTGACCGCTGGCACAACAAGTAGAGTCTTTACAAACTGAACCAAACGTGTCATAACATTAGTGGACAATAGCCTCGGCCTAGCACAAGTGACATGTCATATGAAATATTTAATTATTGATTTTTGATATCATATTAGATACCTACTAAAATTTTAGATATTAGTTTGTTTCTGCTATTGTTTATTACCTAGTTACCATACTTATACCGGAGCTAAAATTTTAATTTCCATAGCACTTTCCATATGTAAATTTAATACATAATAATCTCACACAAAACTTAAACCAACGACTCGTATTAATACTAGGTATGTTAATATTACGAAAGTCTGAATAGAAGTGGTCGTAAATATATTAATGTCAGATGTATGAGATAAGTATAATTTTGAAGCATTAAATGATTCTGAAATTTACGCGCATTTCTCATTAAAAATAGATAATATTTAGTAGGAAATGTCATAAATCATTCTGATTAAACGCGGGTTCAACGATACTTTCTCGATCATAATAAGCGCGCTTTCGGCAATTTGTAGTTTTTGAAAGTGTCTTACGCCAATCGCATGTAATCTCTTATATATCCATTCTAACACTTTAGTGTTTTGAAAATAATATTGTTCATTTTTTATATATATATATATATATATATATATATATATATATATGTATATATATATATATATATATATATATATATATATATATATATATATATATATTTATATTTAGCTATAGGACGTTCAAATTATGATAAATGCTAGTCGTTTCCCTTATACTAGGGGCTTGTCAATAATATATTGGAGATTTTCCTGTGATGATTCACATTATGTCCCCTATAGATTTGGTAACCTTACTGCAGAAGCTCTTGTGTACCTACTAATCCACATCTATTTATCGAAGTAGCTACCACCCTCGCTTCGATCGCGTGCCTCCCCAGGTGCCAAACAGTACCCTACGTGTTACTTCAGCACAAAGTCTATCTGAGCCTTTTAAATTCGTACAGACGTTTTAGAGTGAATAAGTAACAAATATACACACATACAAACTTTAACATTTATAATAGTAATCCAATTTAAAAATTCTAATTAATATCCTCTTACTAACTGGGAGAAAGGTATCCCCAAAACAAAATGGTTACTCGTTTGATTTAATTTGTTTATACTCGTAATCTCTGAAATTGTTATATTTAAATGAGATGTTATTTTAGACCGAAACTTACTAGTGTCATCGGTGATTTTGTGGTGCGAATCTCAAAATGACGTCAATTAGGTAAGAAAAAGGTCAACAAAAAATGCTGTAGCTTTGTAGCCTTGCTTATTTAACTCACTAATCTTTTTGCAGCTGTTGTTGAGCTTCGTTTGTTTAAAACAACTAATTGGCTAAAACTTATGTTTTTTTTTGCTGAAAATAATACAAAATCTTCCGTAAATAAATTTTATGATAATTTTGACGTCGTCAAAGTCAACGTGCCGTGTCGGAGGTACTATTATATGCGAATTATGACCTTAAAATTAAATATATTTTTACCTGTTTGAGACAGAATAATCAACCTGTATCTATTGAAGAGTCTTTAAAATTTAATAGGTATATTGGATACTAAATTAGTTTTTTTGATATTTATCTCAGTTCAATTCCTTTGTTAACACCTCCAGGTAAATTGCTAAGAAATTAATTGAAATTCTAACAAATCTATTGTTAACTGACACGCCGGCGTGTCCGAAATCGCTGATTTTACAAATTTCATTTATTTGCAACATATACGTGACTCAGGAGGCGTACACTTCGAATATCTCTATCATAAACCGATATTGATAAACACAGTCGTAACTCGACCTTGGTAGGGATTTATTAGCAAAACTATAGCAAAGTATACACAATAAGCCTGCGCTAGCGCAGTCTTGCTAAGCCGGCACCAACGGTTCGTTGACCCCACGCGGGTTAGTGCACGAGATTTCTTAAACTGATCCGCTTATTAGGTATTCTACATCGTGTGAGCGGGTTTTATAAACGAACCCTACTTTTGATACGTAAAATTGTTTTCTTATACGGTAATGTTAAGAAACTCGAATATTTTTACTGAACACACTTTTCAGACCTAGAATGGTAACGTGTACCTACATGCTTTTCGATAATGTTCTTGACATCTTGTTATTCAATGAAGTACCAATTAAACAAACACGCTTTATATGATAAGCCTCTTCCTTACAATGATGCTTCTCTAATACATATTGTGTATCTACATTTTCTATACATATAATAAAATTCTAACTGAGTCAAATCTGTACATTAAATATTTCTTGGAAAATCTTATTAAAATAGACATTATTATCGATACAGAGGCCGAATCTATAGTTTTTAGAATTTTTGTCTGTCTGTCTGTACCGCATCACAGAAAAACTACTGGACGGATTTTGATGAAATTTGGTATGTCATAGCTGATTAACCGGGTCAACATATAGAATAGTTTTTACCGCGGGAAAATGTCTTATTTCTGAGAAAAAATACAAAAACTGCATTGTAAGAGTATACTAATATGTAAAACCTAAGAATTTGGTTTTTAGTCACCTGAACGCAGGAGGAGCTGCGGGCAATGCTAGTATGCATATAAAAACTCAGTATCACTTAACTATTTCGCCTCTAAGGACAACTTTGCTTACGCTATTTATTTCTCAGTGAATATTCAAATAAATAATAATAAATAAATAAATATGTAGATACATCAACACACAGCACCATCTAGTTCCATGGTAAACTACGAGGCTTGTGTTATGGATACTAGATAGTTGATACACTACATATATATAACTTTAAATACATACATATTATAAATATATACACCCATGACTGGAGTACAAACATTCGTGCTCATCACACAAATGGATGCCCCCAGCGGGATTCGAACCCGCAACCGCTGGCACAGCAAGTAGGGTTACTACACACTGAGCCAAACGTGTCGTCAATATAATAAATAAATATGTTGGGATATTATCACACAACATAATCTAGTTCCATGGTAAGCTACGAGGCCTATGTTATGGATACCAGATAGTTGATACACTACACATATATAACTTTAAATACATACATATATATATATATATATATATATATATATATATATATATATATATATATATATATATATATATATATATATATATATATATAGACCCATGACTGGAGTATAAACATTTGTGCTCATCACACAAATGAATGCCCCCAGCGGTTCTCGAACCCGCAACTACTGGCACAGCAAGTAGGGTCACTACAAACTGAGTCAAACGCGTCGTTCAGTAAATTAACAGGTTTCATAAAAACAAGCTACATACCACGAAACGTAAGATTTGTTTTGAGTGTAAAAGCGAGGCGTCGACGCCCTTAAATCAATGTTACGCTCGTTCTGCCTCCCATTCAAAGTGTCTCCCCTCTGCACCTTAAACGCAGATGACGAGTTCAACGACCTGCAAATACATAACCAGCATTCTGATAATCGCCTATGAATGAGCCTCTGTAATTATCATAGAATACGTGACGTAAAACTCAGTAATTTAGTGGTTTTATATGGACGTTATTGGCATCTTGTTGAACTGCTAATGACGTATTTAGTCGAATTTCATATATTTCTTCATGAGGGACTTACGTGATAGTTTATAGTATACTAGCATTGCCCGCGGCTTCGCCTGCGTGCAGATAACCAAAATTCAAAATTTTAGGTTTTACATATTAGTATACTCTTACATTGCCGTTTTTGTATTTTTACTCAGAAATGAGATATTTTCCCGCGTCAAAAAGTATTCTATATGTTGACCCGGATAACCAGCTATCACCATACTAAATTTCAAGAAAATCCCTCCAGTAGTTTTTCCGTGATGCGGTAACAGACAGACAGACAGACAGACAAAAAATCTAAAAACTATAGATTCGGCGTCTGTGTCGATAATAAAGTTTATTTCAATAAGATTTTCCAAAAAATATTTAATGTATAGATTCGACTCAGAATTTTATTATATGTATAGATATAAAAAGTGACATTTCAATCATATAGTTTTGTAGTTTGAATTGAATTTCGTCGTTAAACATACCTGCCGGCTTACCAAAGGCGAACCAAACCGGGGGCAAAAACTGGTATGATAGGTATACATAATTATGAAAACTGATTTACAATTGCCGAATATACCACGTAACACACAAAAAAGTACACCCGAACTGAGTACCTCCTTATTCTCTAAAGTCGGTCAAAAATAAGTAACGTAATAAAATAAAGTAGGCCACAATTTATGTAATACCGTAAAAACTCTCAAGAGTGCAATTATTAAAATTTCATAAAAAAAAAATTTTTCGATTATTTTGTGACATGTTATTGCTCGACTGCTTTTCCGGACTTCTACACCGAGGAGAGTGTTTTCTGTATTTATGTATATACATATGTATTTAGTGTTCAGTAAACAGTATTGCCTATATTGTATTTTTTTTCTAAAATTAATCTAAATTATTTTTAAGTTTATTATTGACTGGCTAATCCAACAGACGTCCTAACGAAAGTTAAATATTTTTATTTTCGAAGTTATACAAAAATACTAGAGAAAAAAATACTTTTAATTTTTTTTTCAGATATTCCGAATTTTCCGGGCAACTTTTCTAAATGTTTTTCCCTACTTACCTTATACGGACCATTGTGTACTTTTAGAAAAATTAGGCCAAAATGATCCAGCCGTTCTCAAGTGATCTGCTTTATAAAGAACAGCCATTTATTTCAGTTTTAAACTTGTATTAAATATTTCTTAGGTATAATATAATACACTTAAATAACTCGTAATTAGCCACAGACGTCATTAGCAGAACAATATATTATATGCCTTGCTTTATTTATTTTTTCAAAAAATACAGTTTTAAATACAGTTATACCATCGCACTGCTCATTCCTTCCCTGCATTCGAAACTTCGTCGTTTTTACTATGTTTAAAGTTACAAGGCGTGGTTTTAACTGACAATATATGACACATCAAATCCTATTTGTCATAGACTATGTAATAGTGGTAATCGCTTGCATCAGTAGGTCAATTGCTACATGCATATATGATATAATATATAATATTAGTCACGAGCAGGAATCGAAGTTGCGACCTTTAACCCTAGAAACAGTTGAAATGTGCTAAATTACGTTACTAGTGTATTTACTATCAGCTAAACGGCACTCGATCATTAACTTTACCAATACTAAACACATTGCTCGGTTATTCTTTAGAATTTATTAATATACCGCGAAAAGCCAACCAACCTACTGAGATGAATATAGAAAAATGATGAAAAAAGAAGGATGAAAGTCCATGAAGAATATAAGCAATGGTAGAAAACAGATGGTAGAAGGTTTTCTCAACTTATTCTATTCTAGTTCAACTAAGTTAAGTGCAAAGGGGCTTAAATCTCTTATATTTAAAATTATCAATTGCTTTTGCAATGAAGGAAACATTCGTAGAGGAACGTTTTTGAAAGTCGTGAAATCTGCTAACTCACATTGTGCTGGTTTGGTGGACTTTAGTCCATCAGCTTAACATAATCTAATTTATTATATTATTATTTATAACATTTGTAAGGATTACGCCAACCAAAAATTATCGTTATTATTTTTAATTCTTGCGTACTACTAAATATTTATTATACAATAATTCTTATGCATTTAAGTAACTATAATATTACGCGGTTGAAAAGTGAACTTGTAATCGTTATATTATGAAATACTTAAAATACGGCATGAATGATGTTACAAATATTTGATATTAAAGAAAAGCTCTCCCGTCCACTATTCAAGCTTTTAAAGCAAAAACAAAAACGATCCTCTATTGAAAAGGATTTTTCTTTCGAAAGTTTTACTGAATCTTACTAACATTAAAAACCTAACTAACAACCGAATTTCCGTGACGAATATTTCGTTAATGAAAGAATGTAAGTAATAATATTATTATATAACAAGTGCCCAAAAAGAATAACATTTTCTATATACAATTAACACAATGGGCGATAATTCTTTGCTTACGTAAAGGCTCAATGGTGTTTAATTAACGACTCTCACATAAAACTGTAAACTAGAATTTCACATGCGACCAACAAATTCATAATAACAAACTCGACTTCCGCACAAACTGCGGTGAGAATTGTCTCGTCATCTCCGTCACGTAATTTTACCTACTGATATGATGTTATAGTAGCTTTTTTATTTTGTCCCAGTATGTTGAATTTTACGAAGACGTGGTATTTATATTAAACCACTAGCGACTCACCCTCGTTTCGCTCGGGTTCGTCCCTAGGTACGTTTTAATTTTTTTGAGCGGAACCCTAATTCTTTAACAAAATAAAAGTAAATTCTAAAATAAAAGTAGCCTATGTTACTCCCCAAAACATGGGCTATCTTCCAGTGAAAGTCCCGTCAAAATCAGTCCAGCCGTTTCAGAGATTATCCGGAACAAACAGACAGACAGACAAAAATTTAAATATTGTGTTTTTCCTATAAGTACCGTTTATAATTTCATATGTATTTAGTAAAACGTATTATAAGATAAGGTGAACATATAATATATGTATTATGTATATAAGTAAAATTTTGTGCGTTTATATATAAACTTAGATTTAAAATTGTTGGTATCATATAAAAAGGTCGCTTACATTGTAAGCAATACATTGCGAGCATCTTTCATGAAGCATTTAATCGGATTCCAATAAGCTATTTCTGTTTCGCACATAATTTTTCCTCTTCGAGCGCTTTGCTTTACGAGGTATGATATTTTCTTCACCAGCCATATTATATAACTAGCATTGCCCGCGACTCCGCCCGCGTTCAGACGACCAAAAACCAAATTCTTAGGTTTTACATATTAGTATGCTCTTACAATGCATTTTTTGTAAATTTTCTTAGAAATGAGATACTTTCCTACGGTAAAAAGTATCCTATATGTTGACCCGGATAACCAGCTACCAACATACCTTTCATCAAAATCCCTTCAGTGGTTTTTCTGTGATGCGGTAACAGACAGACAGACAAACAAATATTCTAAAAACTATAGATTCCGCCTCTGTATCGATAATAATGTTTGTTTCAAGTTTCAACAAGATTTTCCAAAAAATATTTAATGTATAGATTCGGCTCAGTTATAATTTTAGGCTGAGTCTATTAATACGGGTACTGTTATTAATACGGGTACTGGACAAAAGTTATTGAGACTTAAAGTTACAACATTTCCATACATTATTTTGACATTACTACCATTTAGACACTTGGAAATGTCAAAACGTCACTTTCAATTGTCAAAATGATCTCCAGATGATTATGTCTTTGTTTGTACTTTGCGTGAAATTCGAATTTTCTAGTTTTCTAGTTATTTATGGCACTCGCCGGCCGCTACCGCGGCACGCTCGCTTCGCTCGCTCGGCTCGTGCGTTGTGGTAACTGTTCTATAATTTTATTATAATATGTATAGATTGAATAACTTGATAAAGAAAGCTCAAGTACCTTTTTTATTATTATTATTTATATGGTGGAAATTACATCACCTGCTTGGTAAAGAGAACGAACATTCGTACAACAAAGTTTCGCCTCAAAGTTCCGGTAATGCGTACATTGCTTTAATTCCGTGATAAAATCTGTTAACATCTACGCCGAACCGGCCGTTGTGATTATTTACAGACAATTTATGAGAAGGCTGCCTTCCTTATATAATGTTACATAGTGAAATGGAAATTTTCACCATCACTACAGCTTGAAAATTGACGATTTTAAGTAAATAAGCAAGTTCTTTACATATGTGAAAGATGTGAGGACCAAAGTGTGATCTGATAAGTATACCTTCATTTTAATTGAAAATAATCTCTCAGTCAAAAAGATTGTTTGGCTTTTTGTTCGTTTGAAAACGTTAATATCTTATACACATGAACAAACTACATACACGATATTATAAGAATGAAAAAAATATATTTATATATAACTAGCATTGCCCGCGGCTCCGCCCGCTTTCAGATGACCAAAAACCAAATTCTTAGGTTTCACAGATTAGTATACTCTTACATTGCAGTTTTTGAAGTTTTTCTCAGAAATGAGATATTTTCCAGTGGTAAAAACTAAAAAGTATCCTATATGTTGATCCGGATAGCCAGCTATCATCAAACCAAATTTCATCAAAATCCCTCCAGTGGTTTTTCCGTGATGCGGTAACAGACCGACAAACAAAAATTCTTCGGCCTCTGTATCGATAATAATATCTATTTCAATAGGGTTTTCCAAAAAATATTTAATGTACAGATTCGGCTTAGTTACAATTTTATTATATGTATTGATTTAGTAGTCGTTGTATATCAATCACCATTAAAACATTCCCATTATTTTTATAAATACACTTCTAAATGTTCATTTAGAAATTACACAAACAGCAAGTTAATCTAATTTTGCAGTGCTTTATATCGGCTTATGTCGATCGTAATCTCGTTATAGAGGACGTCATTCGTAATAGAAATATATCGTATCGTTTTAGTTTTGGATTAGGTATAGTTATAGGAAATCTATGTTTTATGTTATTTACCTACAAACTACAAAAAAATTATAAAATACTAGCGACTCACTCTCGCTTCGCTCGGGTTCGTCTCTGCATACGTTTTAACTTTAGTATAGATTTCTCAGAGATGAGATATTTTCCTGCAGTAAAAAGTATCCTCAATGTTGACCCAGATAACCAGCTATCAACATACCAAATTTCATCAAATTCCCTCCATTGCTTTTTCCGTCATACGGTAACAGACAAAAATTCTAAAAACTATAGATTCGGCTTCTGTATCAATTATAATGTCTATTTCAATAAGATTTTTCAAAAAATATTTAATGTACAGATTCGGCTTAGTTACAATTTTATTATGTATGCTTATGTATATTATATATGGAAATATAGTGTGTACATATATGTGTATGTTTAAATATTGTATTCATTTTGTTTTACATATTATGCTTATTCTTATTTATTTTCTTTTCTTTTCTTTGCACTTTCTCCTTCTGTCCCGCTACTTAACACTATTTCCCACATACATGGGTTGACTGGAAGAGATCTCTTATAGAGATAAGTCCACCTTTGTCCACATCATTTTCTATGTATTTATTTTTATTACTTTTTTTAGTGCAATAAAGAATATACATGTATAGACTACTTATAGTATCATTTTTTTGTACTTCAATTTGTACCTATATCTCTATTCAATAATCAAAAGTCGGCTAAGTAAGTTAAAAAAGTAATGACTGCTATTTTGCCAGAAGCTATTTATACTTGCTATAAATATTTTTTTATCGTAACTCAAAAGATATATGTACGTTTTACCTTTCTTAATTAATAAATTCCACGAAGCTAACATTTTTAGCTTATTATTATGAGATCAAATCAAAAAATTATCTCTAAGTATAATCGATAATACTGATTTAATATGTCGCCAATTAATTATATGTAGGAATTTTGCTTTCCAAACTAAATCATGCTACTGCTATATATGCAAAAGTTTATATGTGTGTAGTTGTTTGTTACACGATAAAATTACTGGATGAATTTGTATGAAAGGAGACGGATTTTTAGTACTCGTATAGATTTTGACCTATAATAAACACATAGGCCTCTGTTAGTAATTTCCCCAAGTCTGTCGCTGATCATTTGTCAAAAGATGAATATATACAACATATTATACATATAGTATACTAGCGACTCACCCTCGATTCGTTCGGGTTTGTCCCTCGATTGATTTCCCATACAAATTCCCATCCCCATTTTCAACCCCCTAATGGATGATTTCCGGTATAAAAACTATCCTATGTTATTCCCAGGGTCTCTAAACTATCTTCTTACTAAGTTTCATATAAATTGGTACAGTACTTTCGGAGCCTATTCAGTACAAACAAACAAACAAAAAATCAAATCTTTCCTCTTAATAATATTAGTATAGATAAAGAACAGTCGGTGTTTTTTATCAAGTCGTAAAAGGCATCTAGCATATAAGCGAAGCGAGGGTATGTCACCTAGTATCAAAATAATTTCACTTTGCGACACTGGAGATTTTAATTAGATGACGACCACCTACATACTTGCATTTGGTCGCAGAAACTTTTTTCTTGTACAGTGAAATCGAGATCAAAATCCATTCATATATTTTTTACTTACGCCGCGAATATTCAGACATAATGACAGAATAACAAGAAGCAAAAATGCCCCTCGTCTTCCGTCTCACGTCAATTAGCGAGTGCCGAAAGCCTATTATTATTGCAATTAATGCTTCACAAGCACTGATTACGATTTTTCTAAAGGCACAACTAATTAAATATATAAAATTTTCTATCTGTCCATTGCTGTAGCGAGGATTTGTAGGTATTTCTCCGAGATTGCGTTCTTCATCTGATTAATCTGGCCAAAAAATATTTTCATTTTTGGCTCTATTCAACATACTCTTATGATGAAGACATGCCAAATAATATTTGGCATGTCTTTAATCGTACTTCAACCATCAATTCAATCATCTACAACTTTACGGTTTTTTTTTTCTTTAAAAAGCAATCTGATTACGTATTGTGAATGTAATTTTAAATTATTAAAACATAAGCGATTCTTACCGAATTGTCTACCTATTAGGAATAAACGTTTATAAAATAACACGACACGCGAGCGCCTATAATTATTTTGACAGTGACTCACCGTATATCAATTGCTTTAATCATATGAATCATTTTTTTACAATGCGATATACGCGGACTCGCTCGCAAGGTCAGTTGTATCATCGGAATTTCAAATAATCTGCAAAATATAAGGAGGCTGTAGAAAGTGTATCTAATTTAAAATGCTGACAGTAGCTTTTTGTCTAGGAAGCTAAGTTCTGAAGTTGTACTTTCTATAATAAAATTATTTATCTTATAATATTAAATGAGCCATTCTTGTATACTATATCTATACATATAATAAAATTGTAACTAAGCCGAATCTGTACATTAAATATTTTTTGGAAAATCTAATTGAAATACACATTATTATCGATACAGAGGCCGAATCTATAGTTTTTAGAATTTATGTCTGTCTGTCTGTTACCGCATCTAAGAGAAACCAATGGAGGGATTTTGATGAAATCTGGTATGGTGATAGCTGGTTATCCGGGTCAACGTATAGAATACTTTTGTCTCAAATGTCTCATTTCTGAAAAAAAATACAAAAACTGCAATGTAAGGGTATACTAATATGTAAAACCTTAGAATTTGGTTTTTTGTCATCTGAACATGGGCGGAGCCGCGGGCATTGCCAGTATACTATATACATTATACATATTCAGTAAACATATTTTATTTCGTGTACCTCGGAAACGGCTCTAATTTGGGGTTTGGTAGGATTTGGATCTAATTTACGTTTTTGTAACACAGTTTCTTAAAAATATCATTTTATTTTTATTCGTAACTATCACGCGAATAACATGTAGCGCTATCAAAATAAAAATTACAGGGGCTTATCACGGCGTTGGCATGCACCATAGAATCTTATTTATATATTTTTATAAATGAAATACATAATATTAAAATGAAAACTTGTTTTCTCCATAAAAGAAATATTTTACATAATGATTCAAGAAAAAAAAATGTATGATTCGCTAATTTACCACGTCAATCAATTTCGTAAATAATTTCACCGCGATTTTTCTTTCAAAAGTCGACCAAATACGTGCAAATAACATTGCGAAAGCGCAACGCTCTTAAATGACCGGAAAAAAGTATAAACTCAAATAAAATAATAAAAGAGAAATAAAATTGAGCGACCCAAATGTCGCTCGTTACTTCTTGCACTTTGTTGAATGTCGCAAGCGTGTGCACCACAAGTGTACTGCAAGTGTAATGTTCGACTTCGCTGCCCGCGATGCCCCACATGTATGAAATTTTAAAGGTCTGAATGTATAGACTGAAGAAAATTAATTGTTATCTATACCTACTTTTCTATACATGTAATAAAATTCTAATCTGTGCATTAAAATATATTTTTTTTGCAAAATCTTATTGAAATAGTCATTATTGTCGATACAGAGGCCGAATCTATAGTTTTTAAAATATTTGTCTGTCTTTCTGAGAACATATCACGATAAAACTACTGGACAGATATTGACGAAATTTGATATGATGATAATTGGTTATGCGGGGTCAACATATTGGGTACTTTTTACTGTGAGAAAATATCTCATGTCTGAGAAATCTTTACTAAACGTTTAAGCGTAATTAGGAGGAACCCGAGCGGAGCGAGAGTGAATCGCAAGTTGTGACATATAATTTTACTGAAATTCAAGTTTGGTTATTCTAATATGAGTTCTTTTCAAACGCATTATTTATGAGCTTCAATTTTCGGTATGTAATTAAATCCTTGCTGTCGATTTTAAACTACTTCTTACTGTTGTATCGATTTGAAACTTTGTATGTATATACGTAAAATTTAAAAAAAAACTATACTACTATATTGTAATTACAATACGAGGAAAATCATCTGCTAGGAAAATATTTCACTTTAGACTTATTTAATTCGTTTTACCAATCATCATGCATAAAAGTCAAATGCGTATTTATTTTTTAGAACTTTAATTATAATTAATATCCTAAATTATAATATTATTAAATGCTTTTTAGTACTAATTTAAAGTTTATTTTCTACTACTATTCATTACCGTGAACCTCATGTAAAGAAACGTCAAATGGACAGATAAAACAAAGTTTACGCAAACAAATAAATCTTACCCTTTAAAATTCCAAGTCACGAATAGAAAATGTCGCATTTTTACGGTCGGAGTATAAAACGTTTCCGGTGTCGTCGAAGTGGCGTGCGCGGAAACTTGCGCAATGTGATTTCAAAGTAAACTCAATTTATTTAATCAGTAACAAGCTGCCCGAAGAGCGGCGGATTTTTTGACTCGCAAAAATCAATCAATACACACTGAAAAAGTAAAAGCAGCGAGTGGAAACTGAAGACGATAAAATAGTCAGGTATTCGATGTACGATTGCTTTTATGGTATATACTAGCGACTCACCCTCGCTTCGCTCGGATTCGTCCCTAGGGTATGTATACAACTTCCCTAGTTAAATCGGATATTATTAAATTTTTCATTGGTTTTTTTCTTCGTGGGACCCTATTTTTTTTTCTAAAATAAAAGTAGCCTAAGTTACTCCTTATTATATCAGCTATCTGCCAGTGAAAGTCCCGTCAAAATCGGTTCAACCATTTCGGAGATTAGCCGGAACATACAAACAGACAGACAGACAAAAATTGTAAAAAAAATTGTTTTGGTATATGTGTTATTTTGACATTACAAACAGACACTTCAATTTTATTTATCTGTATAGATACATATAATTACAAAGCATTACAGCACACTTTATGTCGCTGAAAAGCTCGTTTATGTCGCAGGTCAACTCGGTCGGCACCAGCCAAAATTATTGATAGCTGTTACGTAATACTTTCGTTTTCGTATATGCAATTGCACTCGACTGTCCGGTTTTACACATTTCGGCCTTTATTTTATTCCTCGATTTTATGTAACTTAATTATAAATGATATCCTTGTTACTACTTGTCGTAAATTATTATGAGAATACAAGCGTCTTGCAGAAAAAATCATTAAAATATTTTTCCTTACTAATATTATAAATGCAAGTATGTATATCTGTTTGCTTCTTTCTTTCACGCAGCACCGGATCGAAGTACATATTTCTTTTTTATTATATAGATTAATTGTTGGCATGAGTGACATATCTTTATTTATACACTGATATATTAAGGTCTTGTAAAACATAGTGTTACCTAGAGTAAAGTGTTATCAGTATTATTCATTTGAAACCTAATAAGTAAATCTATTGATAACAATGACTTAATTAAACCTTCCGGCCTTTACAGCCAAGTCCATAGCTATCGTGTTATTATTATGCGTTTGGTTTCTTCCACCGTACAGTTTTCTATTTGATCACTAAAAGTTTCACCATTTAATTTCTTTTACTGTGCAATGTAAATTACATGTTTACTTCTAAAAGCGGCGAGAATTAATAGTTCGAAATAAACATTTACCAAGTTTTGCGCGGTTGTAATCAATTAAGCATTGTTAGTTTATCCGTTCGGAAATAGTTTTGAGGAATTTTGACTAATTTGGCAACAAACGTGTTCCTGACTTATGAATTAGCTAATATATTAATGATCTGTATCTACTGTGGAGCGGAAGGAACTCTTTAGATATCCATAATAACTAAGATGAAATATTTTACTAACCAGTTAAAATATAACATAAAATGTAATAAAATAAAAAAATTAAAAGAGGTTCCTGGCTGATGCAAATATACTGAATACTAGCAATCCAGGTGGGCCATCACACGCAAGACGTTGTGTTAGTAAAATATGATTCAATTTAAATCTATACTGCTATTATAAAGAGGACAGATTTGTGTTTTTATATATTTGTAAATTGTAACGAATAAACTCAAAATCTACTGGACCAATTTAGATGTGCTAAGAAGATAGTTTGAGACCCTGGAAAGGACATATTAAGGAGGTGAAAATGGGGATGAAAAGTTTATATGAGGAATAAACCTAGTTTTTTATATAAAATTTAAGGTGACGCTAACAATATAACTGTTGTATGGAACCAGTGTTAATGTTAACTTTACAAGAAGTAAAGTAGTATAATCCGTACACTAAGCTCTTTTGTTTCACAATTGAAATGAGACAAAGCGATACAATTTATAATACGGTATAGTTTAGCAACTAAATCTATTAAATATTATGGTATGGTGGATAGTATGGTCGTAGTGATTCTATGGGGATATAGCACTTCCTCTACGTCGAAAGTTCGCAGGTTTGTAACCCGCCAGTAGCATATATGTATGTATACAAATGTATACAATATTTATATTGCTGATATCAATATTAATTTCTTTAAAATTCAACTCCTCAAGAGTTGAAACAATATCTTCAGATTTCTTATAAAAAAAGTTGCCGGGTGAAATCTGACCAAAGTTGTTAGTCTTTTAATGAAATTAATGCTGAAAAATAGGTGCGGTTACCATAAAGGTAATATGCGTAAGTAAAAATCATAATTACCTACTAAAAGGGTGGGTGGCCACGGGATTAGTATCTCGCGTGACAAGCACACACTTATAATTATTTTCATTGGATTTAAACATAACTTTGACGTGTTATCTTGTTATTAACAATTCACTGGCTTCTTGTTTTCCTTAATTTACACAAAAATTATGATACATTGCTGTGACTGAGACAAAATATCCTAGAAAAGTATAGAATAGTTATATAATATTATTTCCGCGCATTCCGTTTTATTAAAAAACCTAAAAACTTTACCAAAAATGCCTCGAGCCCGTACAACGGACACTGTAATTATTGAGTCAAAACAACTTTTTATCTCGAACAGGTTCGAGTCAAGTGGCGGATCATTAAATCGTGTATCTTTTGTGTAGTTATTTATGCAATGTTTAAGTAACAATGCAGGTAAAAGTGATATAAGCATACAATTAATGTTGTAACATTTTTCTAAACTCCTTTAGCAATAATTAAACTAACTTATGGAGATAAGGCGATACGTATTCATCAAGCGTATCGACTCAGCTCGTATATTTTGAAATTGCCAAAAATGCAAGCCTTTCATGGAATTTTAATTGTAGATCATTGAAATGAGTATATCGTAGTGTTGCATTATACTTTGTAAAGAACTAATGTGAAATATTCTAAATTTGGGTAATCCCTTGCATAATTCTTAAATATCTACCGGTTTTGTACTTGGTATTTAGGGACATCGATAAAAACTTTAGTAATATACCCGACACGTTACGTTGTTAACCCAAATATAAGTTGTCTTAATTCCGAATTTCATTCAAATTAATTTGCCCCAATTGGTGTAAAGAATCAACAAACAGACATACTCACAAACTTTCTCATTCATAATAGTATTGTAAAACATACATTGTATCTTCCGCAGTCCTATAAGACTGAGGATGTTTCGAGTTCATTTAGACTTTGATTTTCGCTTCGCTCGGGTTCGTCCCTAGATACGTTTTAACGGTTAATATGGAATAGGTAGACTATATATTTTATTACTGCTCCGCTCCTTTGGGTGGTAGCATGATGATATATACCCTATAGCCTTTCTCAATAAACATGCTATCTAATGTAAAAAGAATTTTTCAAATAGGATTAGTAGTACCTGAGATTTACGCGTTCAAACAAACATAAAACAAACAAACTCTGCCTCTTTATAGTAGTGTATAGAATATAGATAATCTAATGATAATTTAAATTTGAATTGATTGTTTTTTTTTTTTGTTCGTAACTTAATAAAAAAAAATATGTATACTCTATGTATGATAATCAAAAAAGAATATGTATGATGATTAATCAGATATTTTTATAAATTTTGTTAGATAGTTATTCTAAGTTTTAAAAGGAAACTTAAAGGTGCATGCATGGTCATTTTGTAAGATGTTTAGAGGTCGAATGAACCCCTCGACCCTCGCTTACCGGAGCGTATCGCCTTATGTTGGAGCAGGTGTTTATCGAGACTTCAATGCATATGGTATTAATACGTTTACTATCAAATTATAACTTTGAAAACGTAGAGGCCATTGTAGAAGAATGATTTTTTGTATATATTATTATTTATTTATCGTATGCCGTATTGTTTATAAATCAAAAATATAGCGGTAATACAATTTTTTTTTATTAAATGTAGATTAAAAATAAAGGAAATTAAATACATATTATTTTTATATCTACACACAAAAACAAAAATCAATATCCCATCCTATGGGTAAAATGATTACGTTTAAAATGTTTTTTTTTTTTTTTGAGAAAGTAATTTGTCTTTAACGTTTAGTTTTATCATCTAATTTTACAAGTGCTTCGTATAATTTCGTCTCAATGATATAATCTCATAAAAATACAAAGTGTCATTTTTGTTATATTGTATTGTATTTATTTTTATAATGTTGTATTCAATTTCTCTTATTTTCTGCATAACATGTCATTACCTGATCAATTCAATAGAATAGTGCCGTAATTGTATAGATTCTAAGAGAAAATGGTCATTACACAAAGCATACGTCAAAGTAATGTTCTTTCACTATCACCGTCGTGACTGCAGTTTGTAATTGTTTAACATTTTCCTTCGCTTCTGCAATGTGTTATATAATAAATAATTATAACTGTAATTTATTTTTAAGTTACTTTGAATTTTATTTCTATATACTGTCATATTTATATTACACTAGCGTCTTACCCTCGTTCCGCTCGGGATCGTCCCTAGCTTAGGAACGTTTTAGCGGTTAGTATAGATTTCTCAGAGATGAGATATTTTCCCGCAGTAAAAAGCATTCTATATGTTGACCCGGACAACCAGCTATCATCATACCAAATTTTATCAAAATCTGTCCAGTGGTTTTCTCGTGATGCGTTCCCAGACAGACAGACAGTCAAAAATTCTAAAAACTATAGATTCGGCCTCTGTATCGATAATAATGACTATTTCAATAAAGTTTTCCAAAAAATATTTAATGTACAGATTAGACTCGGTTAGAATTTTATTATGTATATGTATAGGTTAATTTATTTAAAACATAGACATTATTCGTATTTTTATACAAAACGGATCGTAAAGTTAAAAGATATGTATATCAACTAAAGTAATAAAAATTGAAACGCAACTCGTGCCGAGAGTGGGTTTCGCTTTGTAAGAATATTTTTAAATAATATTGTGCAAATTAGTTGAATGATTTTGTTCATATATAGGTGTTATAGAAAAACGTTTTAGTTTAGTAATTTTGAATAAAATGTGTTCTTGGCTTCTTCAGCTAATACTAATGTTGATTTATGTATTTGTTTGAAATAAAAAAAATCTCTATCTGAACAAGAATGACAAAAAAAGATGCAATTTTTATATATTTTTAGTGCTGAACAAATTTTGATCTAACTTATGACAGTTTATAAACGACATTTCAACAAAATTTTGAATGAATTACTACAACCTATTACTTAATGTGTTAATTATATAAATGTTTTTATAGAATTATCTTCCGTATGAGAAAAATGTTATGAGAAAAATTGCGGAAAATTTATTTAATAGTCTTACAAAATATTAAAGATAAAATGTAGGCTTAAAGGTGAACTTTTTGCTATGAAAATTATTATTAAGACGTAATCATTATTTATTCAATATCATAAAAACAAATACAGTAGGTACTAAACACGCTAATAACTTCAATGTTAGGCGGACAATTTATTATAGACTTTTAATTTCGGTAATGTAGTGTCAGTCAACTGAAGCCACAGAAGCGAACACAAGAATAAGTAGGCATATTGGAGGTTCACCCTAACGTTTTCCTTTAATTACATATATGTACATACTACATACCTACTTCATATTTTAAATGTGAAAGTGTGTTTGTGTGTTTGTCCTCCTTTCACGTCGAAACAGAGTGACTGATTGGCGTGATTTTTTATGTGGAGATAATTGGAAGGCTGGAGAGTGACATAGGCTACTTTTTCTCGCGGGAGATTACCTCATATAATATAGTCTATACTAACCATTAAAACGTACCTACCTAGGTAACATAATAATCTTTATAAACAACGCAGGTAAAATTCATAAAAATGTATACAAACCTAAATGCTATATTTTTTCTTCAAAACTTTATGTTTCTAGACCTACTGGTACGGTGTTGTCTAACAGTCTGTCGCTGTTATTTTTATTAAGTAGTAGATACGATAAATAGATAGTTTAGAATTAAACTTGTTGACTCAGGTTATTTTACGAGTTCGAGTCAAGTTGAAATGTGCAAAAAAAATGCCCTTATAGAAAACGGTTAAAGAAAAATCAATGGTTCCGCTTAGTTTTTTGTGGGGACTTTTGGGAACTAAGGCGTTATTTCTGAACTCGTAATAGTATTTGTGGTTGTCAAAAGTCGGTTCACGTCCTGGGTGGTATTGGTTAAAGAAAAAAATAAGAATGAAATGTTTTTCTGCTTACTCTGCTTAAAAAAGAACTATATAAGTCTTAAATATTTAATTTGTTTGTTTGTGTAGGCATCTAGTTTTGCCGACCTAAAATTAAAAAATGTCAATTAACAAATGACTTATTTGAATAAATTGATATCTATAAGGTCACCAGTCGTAATGCAGAATGTGTATTTTAAATTCAATATTTAATTTTTGTGGTCCCAGTGATTTTAGCTGCATTTTTCTAATGCCACCACTTTTGAACCACTTAACTACTTGTCATTAGATTTTTTTTATATATTTCGTATTAATTACGATACCTACAATATATATACTATTAATGTCATATATACAATATTATTTTTATAATAACTTATATTTATCTACTTGCAATATTACCATAAATGTATTATAATATATATTATACTCTTATAGGTACTTTACTTATTATTATATAAAATTCTACATCTATATATTTCATAAATAATATTTTTGCGATATAATAAAATCCAATTAACACGTATTTAAGATTATTTCGTACTAACAAATAAGACCAACCATCGTAATACTTATCAATGTAACTATTATCGCCTATAAGTTAATGAAAGATTAAGAAAAAATAGCCCGTGTGCTATTCCAGACTATAATCTATCTATGTTCTAAATATCATATAGATCCGTTCAGCCGCTCTGGCGTGGCATATAAACAAACATCCAAACATTTAAACTTTCACATTTATAATTGTCAACGATACGAACACGAACGGACGAAAGTTTGAAAATTTGTTGAAATCTTTATAGACTAAAACGCTTTAGTTCTCTTAAAGTCGGAACAATCCAGTTACATTAGTTTATATTATGATTAAAATCAGAGCCAGAGTTTGTTGTGAAACTCCTAGTATTAAATAACAGTAGGTAACATATGCCTGACCTAGCACCGTTGCCTACTTTGTATATCAATCGACCCGTTACTAAGCGGTGCATTATATAGTGTTAATGATACCAAATAGTTCCTCAACGGTCTTTCCACCACTATCTGCTACAAAATACAAGTTTTTGTAATATATTATGTAAGATGATAAAATTGATTTATTATTTCATATCTTTCCATATTTTATGTAAAATTTTTTTATGTATTAACAACTTTATATACATATTGGGTAATCTATCTTTGCGTAAGTCCTTTAACTACAAAAATTTCGTAATGTGTAACATAAGCTCAAATTTATATATTTTGATATATTTATGATATAACGATTTATGTAAGTAATCTTTAGACGAAATAAAGTTAAATTGTGGCCAATAATTCAAATTTTATACTAAAATCGATTTATGTATCCAATACTCGATAGTATTCGATTCGATAAGTTTACACGGAACGCCAGATGGCTTGAGCACCTACACAATGTTCGAAGTAGTTGTTACAATTTTCATGGTTATAATGTTTGCGATTTAAGCAATTATATTTTCAAGTATTAGTTTCTTAGTTTTAAATAAACATTTTGTTTATATTTTAATGATATATGAGTACAATTACATACAGAAATTGTGTTTTGTTTTTCACACCCACTACGGTTTGATATTTTTCAGAATTTTCTTTCTTCTTTTTTTTTCAATTCTTTTCTTTTTTGTTTTTTTTTTTAATTCTGTACCTGTCATCAATTATATCTATTAAAAGATATTTGTAATCTATACATATAATAAAATTGTAACTAAGCCGAATCTATACATTAAATCTTATTGAAATAAACATTATTATCGATACAGAGACCTAATCTATAGTTTTTAGAATTTTTGTTTGTCTGTCTGTCTGTTACTGCATCACAAAAAAACCACTGGAGGAATTTTGATGTAATTTGGTATGGTGATAGCTGGTTATCCGGGTCAACATATAGGATACTTTTTACCGCGGGAAAATATCTCATTTCTGAGAAAAAATACAAAAACTGCATTGTTAGAATACTAATATGTAAAACCTAAGAATTTGATTTTTGGTCATCTAAACGCGGGCGGTGCCGCGGGCAATGCTAGTTTATAAATAAAATACGGCAATTAAATACTCGTCACTCTACTTCCGATGTTAAATATAGCCTTAAATCCTCCACACGGTCATAAAATTATTTCAAATGTCAGCGAAATCGGTATAAGCAATAAAGCATTTTAGCTATATCGATTTTTTTTATTAATTAAATTTATAATTGATAATCGATTATCGATTCTTGTTTTATAATCCTCTCATTGGCGCCACATAAGGCCAGTTTTAACACAGCTTGGTTTCACGTGTAGGTCGTCTGCACCGTGGAGGTCGGATACCTGATGTTACAGTATTATATGACAAATTGTTCAATAACGCGTTATTAAACGTTTTAAGAGCCTATGCGATATAGTACACAAATATTATGCGTAGATAAAACATATGAGTTGGGATTTTGGACTATAAAAGTACTGTATTCGAATTCTTCTTTCTCTAATATTATATTCTTAATTTCTTCTTATCTGATTAAGTATCTATTCTAAATAATAACCTCCGTTTAGTTATTTTTTACATTTTAGTACCTGGAAGTCAGTTTGTATTTTAAAGTTTTTATACTAATAGCAAGCTGTTTGAGTTTGAGCCAGTTTGAGAAATTGATAATTTGGGAAATATTATTTCAAATGAATTGTGTATGTAGATAGTCTGTGCAAAATCAGAGACGTCATGACTATTAGCAAGGTACACTCACACGTATGGTTTTTATATACATATATATATTTTTTTCAAATTTGTCACTTTGACAATTACATTTTATGTAAGTACATACATGAAAAGTATTTATGCAATTATTCAAAACAGTGACAGTTCCAAGATAAAGAGGTCTTTATAATAATAAATACGCTTCGTAATAACAATTAGGTATTGTTGTGAAAGTCAGATAAAGTTTACAATTTACAATGAGATGTAAATTTTAGTCAATGTCACAAAACATGTGACTTCTAGAACGTTCGAACGTTTCTTCATAATATTGACGTAGCATTACCCAGATTTACATTTGATAAAACCATCTGTTGCGAATTCACGACACTTCGTTACATGCAACAAGGTTTTCTTAAAATGAATATTAACATGGGCATGAAATGAAAGCATGTTTTATAAAATAATACTAATTAAAATCAAGATTTATACTTAAATATCATTAAGTATAAAAATGATTCAATGATTATTACCTATACAAATAAATACATTTAAAGTGTCTGTTTGTAATGTCAAAATAACAGCTTTTTACTGTCTGTTCTGACTTTAAATCTCCGAAACGGCTGATTTTGACGAGACTTTTACTGGCAGATAGCTAATGTTAGAAGGAGTAACTTAGGCATCTTTTATTTTACAATTAGAAAAAAGAAATTAAGTAGGGTTCCGCGTAAAAAATTAAAACCCATGAAATTGTGCAGAAAACAGCTTACCTTTAATCACTTGGATTCATATACTTAAACATATTTCAAGTCCATACGAAAATTATAATAATTAGGTAGAAGCCCGTTAAAATCTACTTTTCAGTTTTTATTAGGTACTAGCAGAACCCCCGGCTTCGCTCGCGCTAAAAACTACAAAAAACCTCTAAAAAGGTAGGCACCTAGGTTTCATAGAAACTTTCACCCCCTATTTTACCCCCTTATAGAATGAATTTCGAAAAGTGCTAAAACATGTATTTATTTATTTGTATTGAAGAGCATTAATATCAAGTTTCAAGTAATTCTGATCATAAATACATTTTCTGATTGTATTATAACGTGTTTTCCCTTGGGAATGAGATGATCTCCCGCGATAAAAGGTAGCCTATGTCACTCTCCAGCTCTTTAACTATCTTCACACCAAAAATCACAACAAACCGTCACTCCGTTTCGACGTAAAAGAAAGACAAACAAACAAACACACTTTCACGTTTATAATATTAGTATGGATTTCGTAAATTATTCATAATAGATGAAATGACGCTGATAAAAGCGTGGCAAAAATGAAATTGTAATATTCTATTTGCGCTGCACAATATACGTAGTAAGTTTGAATCTATAACACAAGAATGTTGTAAAGGTGGCAGTACAGTGCACAATTCCCTAGCGAAAGTCCAACAATATTATGGTTGGTTTTATTGATGGTTACACAGCTTCCACTGCAGGGGTACCCGTCGCGCAGGTTTTTCAGCCAAGAATGTCGAATCGTTAGCCGGTGTTGGCCACGCCGACTAAAAATATTTACTGCTTTGTTCTTTCAATTCAATTATTCCTTGAGAGAAAAATATGAAGACGAATTTTCGATAATTGTATTATATGTAATTTTTTTCTTTCAGATCTTTTTATTGGTGGAGTATTGTAGTATATTATGTTAGTTTTTAAGTTTCAAGACTTCATAGGATTGGGTATAATGTAACTTCAATGTGAAGTATAAAAAAAGTTTCATATCGTTCTCAAACAAAGTAGGTAATGTTTTACATAATCCATACATAGCTATGCAATATTTAATTAAAAGAAAGATTTTTAGTATTTTCTTTATTATAAAAAGGAGCTTGTAATATCGCTTGTGTAGTCAGAATAAGATAAATTAAACTTCCAAGAATCGTTTAAAATGCAGAGTATGTATACTGCTATTGAGCAGGCAGTCGTTAAAAAGTATCAAGTTTTAAAACTTAATCTATACCATTTTCCATAAAGATACTTACTACTTTCTTTCTTACATAAAAACTGCTTGCTATATTTACATATGGCTAAAGCTGGAAGCTTAGGATTTTACTTCATGTTTAGTAGGTACATGTAACAGATATTTCTGCATACACCTACAAATAATATTAATGTTTAAGAATAATTTTATCTTTCTTCGTTTCTATTCAAGTTTGACTTATATCAAACTTCAAAGCAAATCTGTATTTTATTGTCATGAACGAATAGTGGTTTATTCGTTCATGTTTATTGTATATTATATTTAAAAAAATATTTTCCAAACACATACTTGCCTAGCTTATTTTATTTACAAACATTTTCTATACCTAACCAGTTGGCAATTTGCATATAATTTTCCGGCAACAACAATACCATATTCGCTCGAATCCACTCCTCGAAATTAATTGACTTTGACGAATTTGCTATTGTTTTTACCCCATCAAAAGAAGTCCTTCAGTTTTCCATTAAAAATGTACCATTCTAGATGACTTTTGTCTTTAATCATGGGATTGCAGACGGTACTTGTATTAAATTGTATGGTGCTTGAAAGAAATTATCCATGAGACTAAAAACAAGACGCGATAGGGCTATGTGCGTCTCATTTTTAAGGCCTATTTTTAAAGTTATACTTCTTTTAGCACGTTTGGAAAAAAATACGAGACTTAAATTTTTACGATGCGCGCGCACAGTGACAGCCGAAAAGCGACATGATGAAGTTAGCTGCATTCCTTTTACACACAGAGTTGTGACATACGGGATAAAATCTTTTAACTTTTTTTGTTCTGTTACGCCAAAGAAGTAGGTATAACTTCTTACGTGCGTACATAAGTACACACACACACGTTTTTTTTTGTATTTACCTACCTATAGAAGTACTTTATTCAATTTTTGAATATTGCTTTATTTATCTTACCAGTTAATAAAAAGAAAGACTGATAATGTGTCAGTGACATAATCATATTACGATGGAGGAAATTACACAAATTGGCTTTAATTAAAACTTAACGATCGCGTTCACTTTTGCTATTTATTTATAATAATACATATTATCGTGTTTTATTTCATTTTTCTTTATCATTGCGCAAATTAACCTAATTGTCTACTAAAATTACTGCGTAAATTGGCAAAGTTTTGATAAGAGGTGTATGGATCATTGGATATATCGAATAATTAAATGCTTACAATAAGTTGTTTATTTGTAATAAATAATTTATTTTTATAGGTATATGCTTTTTTTGTAACATTAAAAATCACATATCACATGTATTTATGATGATGACCTAAACTAAACGCAAGTCACAATATTGTGTTTTGAAACACCATTTATCTTAGATACGAGCATGTTCCGTACAAGCAAATGCACGTTTACTGATAAGTTATTTATAACTATCAAGTATCTATCCTTAGCAATTCTTTTCATTACGTTCCCATAGCCGGCAGTCTGTGGTGACCTCTTAGAAAACCATGGTCTCGCAGTAATCTTGATTGATTAATGTTTCTATTTATACTGTCTAGTATTGTTTGCTTCTCACGTGTCCGATTGAATACGTAAGTTTTAATCTTCCAAGCCTCTCTCAAACGAGAGCTTCGATGCCATTGTCAAATATATCATTATCAATGACATACGCTGATTCATATTATGTATCCTCAAAGGAGTTATTTTCTATGACCACATTAGCATTTTAAAACAATTGCTATTTACTGCTTTGCATGCGAAGTTCTCTACTGATTAAGTCATAAAATTTAAATTAACATTTTAAAAAAACTTCAACATATTACTTTAACGATCTTTAAAAATGCAAATTATATAAGTTAATATATGTACATAACTGTTGGCCCTTAATAATTAATTATTTATTAAACCAACTTTCTTTCAAAGAAGTCTTTATCCGAATCAGTTTATTCTTTTGGGAACTATAATCCCACAGATATATAGATACCAAACTTACCTATCCTATAACATTTTTGTTAAAAAGCAAATAATTGTCTTAAATATTGAAGTTAGAAGATTTAATCATACTAATATCATAAAGTAGTAAAGTTTGTTGAGTTTGTTTGTAGGAAGAAATCTCTGGAACTACTGAACCGATTTAGATTAAATTTGGTAACAAGATAATTTAAGGTCCTGGGAAGGACATAGGATAGATATTATCTCAGAAATCATCCTTTAAGGGGGTGAGAATAGGGATGAAAGTTTGTATGGGGAATCAACTTAGGGCTGAACTCGAGCGAAGCGAGGGTGAGTCACTAGTTAGAACAAAATCATAAAGTGAAGCGTGTTGTACCAATATATTACGATACTAAATAATAATAGCCTGACTTGGTTATTTTAAGGCTTCGTTATACCTTATAAATACCTCTTAAGCCGATTTCAAGAGTATTTGCTTGCTTTTCTCAGTATAGCCATCTTGTTTTGGTCGTTCATTAGTGTAATTTTGAGAAATTAGATTTTTATACGAAGCTAAATAATCTGTAGATACTATAAAGCCAATGATGTTGTGTTTTGTTTTCTTTTTCTTTTCTTCTTTAAACGCGCTGATTTCCGGATCTATCAGTAAACTTACTTAGATTAAAAAAATCTTTTGCACTCTACCCTATTTATTGAGGAAGGAATGTAATATAAGCCGCGTTCATAACATAACCTATAATTGTACCATCAACTGTTTTAGTCCGTAAATGTCTAGAACATTATTATTATGTATAATGTATAGCTGGTACTTATATAGCTGTTCCGTCTTTAGATTCGAAATGTTCAATGTCGAGGTCCCTGCAAACTTTGGCTCGCCACGGTCGTCGTTTATATTCAAACTACTTTCGATCTAGGAAAACAATCTATTATAAGACGAGCGTTACATACTTTGAGGTCTGAATACTTTAACACAAGGAAAAGTTAATATCTATTTTAAAGATGATATCAAGATTTCCTCGTCTTAAAGTGCGCATTAAGTTACCGGAAGGAGTTTTTTTATTTTTATCTATCCGCGAACAGATCTTATATATTTTTATATGTTATTTTATGTCCTAACTGATTTTTTATATGTTGGGACATCAACACATAAACACATACATATTATAAGTATATATAACTTTAAATGTATATATAATTTTAATTCGTGTTCATCACACAATTGAATGCCCTCAGCGTGTCTCGAACCTGCGACCGTTGGCACAGCAAGTACAGCTACAAACTATTTGTGAACCAAACGTGTCGTCAAAACCTACCTGTTTCGATAAACTTAAAACATCTTCTGGTTAAGTTTTTAAGTCTTTATTATTTTTGTTTTTACCGAATGCCCTAGAAAAATGTTACTATATAAAATATATGTAATAATCGAATTATACCATACTTCACAATTTTAAACCTCGCATGCAAAATTAGAAAACCAGAAAATAAGAAAGTAATACGAAACATTTAAAATGAGTAGTCTATCTATTTAATTAAAATATTCAAAGAGAAATAAATTGATTTATATTTGGCGGGCAATAAATAGTATTTTTTCATGTTTTTTTCATTTCGACGACACGCTTGGCTCAGTTTGTAGTGACCCTACTTTCTGTGCCAGCGGTCGCGGGTTCGAGTCCCGCTGGGGGCATTCATTTGTTTGATGACGAATGTTTGTACTCCAGTCATGGGTGTTTATATTTATAATATGTATGTATTTAAAGTTATATATGTGTAGTGTATCAACTATCTGGTATCCATAACACAAGCCTCGTAGCTTACCATGGAACTAGATGGCGCTGTGTGTTAATGTCCCAACGTATTTATTTATTTATGTTATTAGGTATTTTCATTTAATAATTATTTTTACGTTGTAGCATTCTCTTACTATATATGTATATATATTAGTTAAGAGCGAATCATCTGCCTTTCGCTCGCGTTAATCTCTTGGTACGTTTTAACGGTTAGTATGGAATAGATAGACAGGCTGTGGTAGCCCAGTGGTAACGCGATCGCTTGGGAAACTGAGTGAAGCAGGTTCAAATCCCGGGTCTCGCACCTCTGATATTTTCATGTGCGAATCATTTCTAACATGATTACCACTTGCCTTACAGTGAAGGAAAACATCGTAGGAAACCTGCATGTCTGAGAGAACTTAGCAAGTTTTCGAAAGACATGTGAAGTCCGCCAACTCGCACTTGGCCAGCGTGGTGGACTACGGCCTGATCCCCCTCGTACTGAAGGGAGACCCGTGCCCAGCAGTGGGACGATAAATAGGGGTGAATACACATACACAGATAGACTATATATTTCTGAATATTCCGATTTTTCAGCGGTTTTTTTTTTGCATTTTTCTTTTTTTTATACTTACACCACCCTTGGCACATCCTCAACAAAACAAATAAAAAAAACTATTCCAATCGATTTAGCCGTTTTTGAGTTTTAGCGAAGCTAACGAACGGCAATCGATTTTTATAAAGCTGTTTATTTGGTAAACAGTTGTAACGGTAAGTATATGTAAAAATACAAAAGTAGGTACAACCTGGAAACAACGCGTCAGAATCTTAAAGGCTGCTCACGTTCAAAGAAACGTAATTTGCAAAACAAGCAGTCGTTGAGAGGAAATCTTGAATGCTTAGTGGCTATGAAAATTCTTATTGTCTTTGATCCTCCTCCCTTTGATTTGATTCTTGACTTGGTTTTAACAAGAAACGAGCTAAAGCATTAACCCAATTATTAAATATATTAAAGAAAACTAACGTTAGGTGTGTTCATTAGTTATTTTCAATCATAGAACAGTTAAGGCATTTAAAAATATTAATAAATATACGCCCGTAATATATAATTGTTAGCAGTTGTCGTTAAATGGATCGCGGTGAAAAGTGCTAACCGTCCACTTTGCAGTACATTCTCTGGTCAAATTAAATGCACGCGATCACTATATATCAAGTACTTTGTGGAGAATCCACGGTATTGAATCGATTAATATTCGTTATTGGAGAGTAATTTCTCTCGCATACATCTACATTCAATTAACAAGATAACAAGATATTAACCTAATATTTTTAGTATTTTTTTATTAATTGTCAGTATTGCAAGTGTACCGGCTCCGCATGCAGTTCTGCTGAGAAGAACCGGAGAGAAATTCAATAGTAATCATATTCAAATTAATACCAAAAAATTAACTTAGTTTAACATATGTTCAACGTAACATAAATAAATATTTTGGGCAATTACACACGACACCATCAAGTTCCTTGGTAAGCTGCGAGACTTGAGTTATGGATACCAGATAATTAATATACTAAACATATGTATATAACTTTAAATACGTACATATTATAAATATAAAGTTCACGTCTATAGTACTACAGAACTGTTTGTACAAACATTCGTGGTCATCACACAAATGAATGCCCCCAGCGGGACTAGAACCCGCGACCGCTGGCACAGCAAGTAGGGTCACTACAAACTGAGCCAAACATCGTCAAAATAAACATCACTTTATTATTTAAGACGGTTCTATCTGCTTGTATAAAAATAAAAGTACAAAAACGTTTGGTGACGGTATAAAATGTTGTTTACAATAAGAGCTTTCCCAAAATTTTCCTAAGTAAATTTTGTTAATGTATAATAAAATCTTGGTAATAGTGTCGCTGTTCGGGAAATATTATAAACGGTGGCCACAAGTTACGCGTTGTTTATCATCATGTGCGACCTAATACGTATTCGCTACCTATCCACCGCATGCATGCACCGGCCGTATCAATTATTTATCGTTAATCATGTCTCCACAAGATACGATGCCACTGTATATTCGATGTTTAAAGCAATTTATTGGCACATATGTCGAATATATTAATTATGGGAAATTATACTTTTAGCATGAAGGTGTAACTAACATGCATACATACAAACTCTATTATTTACTAGCGGCTCATCCTCACTTCGCTCGGGTTCGCCTTTAGAAAAAAAAAATCAATTATCCCATGGGAACCGTACATTTTTCCAGGATAGAAAAGTAGCCTATATGCTATTCCAGACTATAATCTATCTCTGTACCATATTTCATCCAGACCCGTTCAGCCGTTCTGGCGTTATTGAGTAACAAACATCCAAACATTTAAACTTTCACATTTATATTAGTAAGCTAATAGCTCAGTGATATGGAAAATTCTGCTCCGACGCTTTATTTAGATTCAGTAAGATATAATAACAGGTATTTACTAGAAACGACCTTGCCAACGTTTAACTATTTTGGTACAATTATGATTCAATGTTTACAAAACAAGCTGTCCACAGCGCAGATAGTGCAGCGGGAGGCGACTAGTGTATAAATAAAACAGCAGTATTAAGTCACATGGAGATGGAGCGGCCTCGAACAACTCGCCAGTAACTAATCGGCGCCTCAACGGAATCTGTAACCAACATAACCTTGCCTACAATATGGTTTTAAGTACATATGTATGTATTCATAACAAGAGGCCAACGTATACTAACGATTTTCATTGATTCCTATGTTTATTTTAAAAGTTGTATGGTGACGTGTTGATTTGTTGACGATCTTTTGAGTTTTCTATTTGTGCTGTGTATGGATATTCTTTTTATTGATTAGTCTTCATGATTCGTGATTAAATAGCTATTTGCATGTTATCATCTAAATTCTAAATTATAAAGAGGCAGAGTTTGTTTGTTTGAACGCGCTAATCTCAGGAACTAATAATCCGATTTGAAAAATTCTTTTTGCATTAGATAGTCCGTTTATTGAGGAAGGCTTATAGACTATGTATCATCATGCTTTGATTAACGCGGGTGAAACCGCGAGGCACAATTACTATATTCCAGGGTGAGAATGAGTTCTTGTGCTGGTTATGTGTACTTTTAAGAAAATGTACTTTCAAATTACTCTTTTCACAGTTTGTTTTACGAATATTGTATTTTCAATATCTGTTCCTTTACATTTAATGTGAAATTGTGTTTACTGCTTGTCATTCTATTGCAGTAACTGATTGGTGTATTCACAAAGAGATAGTTTATGTGCTTGGGCCCCAGAGCGAACTGAACACGTGCCACTAGTTCCCAATAAATATTTTATTAGAAACATATACATTATATTTAAATTAAAATTTTATCTATACTAATATTATAAAGAGATAAAGTTTGTGAGTTTGGGACGTTGTAGGGGGTAATCTCTGGATCTACCAAACTGATTTAGATGAAATTCGATAAGAAGATAGTTTGATACCCTGGCAAGGACATAGGATACTTTATATCCCGGAAATCATCCCTTAAGGGAATGAAAGTTAGTATGGGGAATCAACCTAGGGACGAACCCGAGCGAAGCGAGGGTGAATCGCTAGTCTGTATAATAAAATAAGTACATACTAACTTCCAATTCGATAAAAGAATATTGTAAAAATGTAGAAGTAAACATAATTTCGTATATTTTTCATTGAGTATGTACTAACTACTACATTGTTTACTTAATAAGTTCATTAAATCTCATTAAAGCTACACACTACTTATAATTTTGCTATACATCTTTGTTCCCTCCACGACCGAGGACACGCCGGCGTGTCAGTTAACAATAGATTTCTTAGAAATTTAATTAATTTCTTTGAAATTTACCTGGAGGTGTTATATTATTGTTACTAAAATAAGGTGCAAACAAAAACACTTTTTTACATAAAAATATAAAATAAAAGCTGGTAAGCAGCTAATTATAAATATTATCCACATTACATTTAATTTAAAAGGTCATATCATATTTGTTTGAAAAAAGCTATTTTGAGTGCGCCATACTTTTGCGGACTTTTCTGTTGATCTTTTTAAGATCTACAATTTCCTTATACATTGTTTTGATGTATCTCTTAATGTTTAGCCAGCGTTAGTCATGTAAGCAAACGGAAAATAGTTTTTTTGACAAAACATCGTCATAGTTCAGATATTTTGTACAAAATATTTACCTAAAAGCGTTTGCGTGACATACACACAAATATACCGATAGACAAAAATCTCAACAACTATTCTTTTCTGGTCTATATTCTGTACTAGCACTGTCCGCGGCTCCGCCCGCGTTCAGATGACCCAAAAACCAAATTCTTAGGATTTACATATTAGTATACTGTTAAATTGCAGTTTTTGTTTCTTTTTTGTCAGAAATGAGATATTTTCCCGCGGTAAAAAATATCCTATGTGTTGACCCGGATAACCAGCTATCATAATACCAAATTTCATCAAAATCTGTCTAGTGGTATTCTCATGATGCGGTAACAGACAGACAGACAAAAATTTTAAAAACTATAGATTCGGCCTCTGTATCGATAATAATGTCTATTTCAATTAGATTTTCCCAAAAATATTTAATGTACAGATTCGACTTCGTTACAATTTTATTATATGTATAGATTATATAACAATGATTTCGCTTTGTTCATATTTTATTATTATAGTGGTTGTTGAAGAATCCTCGTATATGTACAGATTACAGTAATCACAATCTCTGGTCGGCTGACTTTTATTGGCTCTTCGTAGAAACATCTCGATATGAAAAAATGAAGTCGTAATAATTAGCAAATAATTCCCATTCTCGACGGCAAAGTATTAATATATTGTACTTGTAATGGCTGTGTGTATTATTTAGTAAGCAAAACATGTAAGGCGGAAGTGCTAGGACATGGTTATAAACACATTTTATGATACGTTGAAATTATATGGAAAATACAAGATGACTATCGATATTAGCTTTCCCGTAAAGAATATTAATTCTTGTTCTCGTAAGATAATAAAAATATATCTTTACTTATTTGTAAATTTAAATTGTGGCTTAAATCGTAAAATATGATAAATTAATAATATTACAATCTTTATATATATAATTCTTCTGTGAGTGTGTATGTCACTGAACTTCTCTCAAACGACTGGACCGATTTTGATGAAATTTTTTGTGTGTGTTCAAGGGGATCTGGGAATGGTTTAGATTCACAATTTTGTCCAAAAAGTTTGAAATTTTCAAATTAAAGACGTGTAGACAGGACAACGTCTGTCGGGTCCGCTAGTATACATATACGAATATATGATGATGATGATGTTCTCCTGACCGATTCCGGCCACGGCGGCCAATCTCATTGAGACTAGCCAACTGCGCAGGAGATATTATAGTGCACAAGTGTACGCGCAGACACAAGTGCACTCTCTATTCCTGTCACTCTCATACTCCGGTGGGACGACTGCTCGACACGACCAGTGAGAGGTGCAGGACCGACGGCTTTATGTGCTCTCCGAGGCACGGGGGTGAAACACCGCCAACTTCCCAACTCGTCCGGAGTTACTGATACTGAGGCTCAATATACAGAAACACTCATTAACTAAACTTGGCCCGACCCGGGACTCGAACCCAGGACCTCCGGGTGTGCAGCCGTACATGCTAGCCACTACACTACCGAGGCAGTTAATATATAATAGACTAGCGACTCACCCTCGCTTCGCTCGAGTTCGTCCCTAGGTTGATTCCCCATACAAACTTTCATCCCCATCTTCACCCCCTTACGGGATAAAAACTATCCTATGTCCTTCCCAGGGTCTCAAACTATCTTATCAAAATTCATCTATATCGGTTCAGTAGTTTCGGAGCCTATTCAGCACAAACAAACAAACAAAAAATCAAATCTTCCCTCTTTATAATATTAGTATAGATTTTATTAAATGGAATAATTTCGTTCGCCTACGTCTTACTACTAGAAGTTGTTGTTTAAATTTATGTGTTCCTACTTGTATATCCGAAGCCGCTAATGCGAATCAACGATGTATGAAAAGCAACCAATCGAGTTCCTGAGCCTAATAATGACTTATTGTTATGTAAAACATTTTTTTCTGTTGGTTTTCAAACAAACATTAGCAATGTGATCGTAGCCTTTAACGCTTCATCGCATCTAGCTCTAGCGATCATCGAATTGATTCGCTTCGTTAACCCACGGAACTCGCGACTGACGTTCAACGTTTTTAAATGGCTTGCGTTGACAATCGTATAAATGTATGTTGGGACATTAGCACACAGCACCATCTAGTTCCATGGTAAGCTACGAGGCTTGTGTTATGGATACCAGATAGTTGATACACTACGCATATATAACTTTAAATACATACATAATATGAATATAAACATTCATGACTGGAGTACAAAAATTCGTGCTCATCACACAAATAAATGCCCTCAGCGGGACTCAAACCCGCGACCGCTAGCACATCAAGTAAGCAGGGTTACTACAAACTGAGCCAAACGTATCGTCAATCGAAGTATGTAATAGTACTTATATTATGTTTCTATTTGAAATATACCTACTCTAAGTAGTCTAGATTTATTTTTGTCCGGCGACCGGACGGCGTTCGTGTCAACGACTCGCTCGTAAAAAATATAAATAAACAAATGATTACTTCACTATCGACCGCCTATTATCAAATAATCAATGACCTTGCCGCAGTTTGGTAAACACCTGCTAGTGATGTTTCTCTAGCACTTTTTCTACTGTTTGTTTAGACGCCTGTCTGTAATAAATCAACTCGTTCAGTCTGAATGGTGTGACATGTATTATGTTAGATCAACGTAGGGTCATTTATGATTTGCTTTTGATACAGGAGTTATTTATTAATTAAATAGTTTCTTTAAGATAATACTATATTACAAACTGTGTTCTTTGAAATATTTTAACTTTTTTTTTTATAATGACTATACTTTTTCATTATTAAAAAAATAAAATAGGATGTACATTGTACAGTTTAAAATATTCTGCACATTATTTACATACAGCAGCATAAGTCAGCATGTCCGCATATAAACGCACCTGCTGAATCCTGTCCGTTATCGTCTACAACTTAATGCGAATACTTCTAGTGTACTAAATATTTCGAATGACGGCCTTGATTCAGTATTTTACACACTTAAATTTTACGGCTTATTCTTATACGGTTTCTTATTAACACCTCCAGGTAAATTTCTAAGAAATTAATTAAATTTCAAAGAAATCTATTGTTAACTGTAACGCCGGACTGTCCGCGGTCGTGGAGGGATTAAACTTAATATTACACTTTAATGTTTTTGTACGTAGATGCCATAATACTGATGGGATTGGAAATGATAATAATCATATGAGTCACAGTTAGTAGATTCATTATGTTAAAAGCTTACGTGTTATCTGAATATTGTGATCGATCAGCCAGTGCCATAAGTGATAAGGGATAGAATTGTATTCTATCAATTCTATCCCTTATGGCAATCCTGTCCGGGGTTTTATTTTAATTTACTGCTTAGCTAAGTATATTGTCTCTTCTCAGTTATAAAAGTTACTTTTTGAACATCTCGTAGTATAGTATATACATGCATATGTATATATGTTTATATTATAATTATTTTGTATTTTATGGGTGCATTCTACAATACTAGCGACTTAGAGATGCATTCTAAGCTTGAATGATTTAAAAACTCATAAAAGACAAACGTTCAAAAATGTCTCTATTAAATCTATTACTTTATTTACATACTAACGTCTCACCCTCGTTCCGCTCAGGTTCGTCCCTACGTTTTAAGGTTAGTATATATTTCTCAGAGATGATATATTTTTCCGCTGTAAAAAGTATCCTAAATGTTGACCCCGATAACCAGCTGTCATCATACCAAATTTCCCAGTTACACAAAAATCCAAGAAACTTCCTCAGACAGACAAAAATTCTAAAAACTATAGATTCGGCCTCTGTATCGATAATAATGACTATTTCAATAAAATTTTCCAAAAAATATTTAATTTACAGATTCGACTCAGTTAGAATTTTATTATAGGTATGTATAGATGTAGGTACATAATATGTCATTTGAATTTGATCAATGAAAAGTCAATCGAATAATATTAGTATTTAGTAGTATTCAGCCCTTTTTAACGTCCCACTGCTGGGCGCGGGCCTCCCTTCAGTACGAGGGGGATCAGGCCATAGTCCACCACGCTGGCCAAGTGCGGGTTGGCGGACTTCACATGTCTTTCGAAAACTTACTAGGTTCTCTCAGATATGCAGGTTTCCTCAAGATGTTTTCCTTCACCGTAAGGCAAGTGGTAATCATGTTAGAAATGATTCGCACATGAAAATATCAGAGGTGCGAGACGTGGGATTTGAACCCGCTTCACTCGGTTTCCCAAGCGAGCGCGTTACCACTAGGCTACCACAGCCGCAGGAATAATATTAATAAACAATATTTAATAATAAACAATATTAGAATAACAAAAGGAACTTCCTAACAGTGCAAGTGAGCGAGGACAATTTAGAATTGTAGGTAAAACATGGAACGGGAATGTAGGTAAAGGAAATAAAGCCGGTCAAGGGCGGACTGCTTGGCACGCTAAGGGTTTCTTTATAACAAAATCACGCCTGGCTGTTTAGAATACCAACTGTAAGACATCTGTAGTAATGGGGTTTGGACCGACTTTAAATACGAGGAGGTATTCGGCTCGGTCGTATATTTTCTTGTGTGTATGTGACCTTTTTAGTTTAAAATAATTGTTCAATTCATACTGTTGTTACTTGTTACTATATGATCAAATCTCGTAAAGAATTTTTATTCTCTCTTTTACTCTTCTTCTTCTTCTTTTAATGCTATATTATTTGATACCATCGAGCTGATCTGAAGATTTAGATAATGGAACTCTCTTACGGTTAGGCACTAGATAAATAATTTTAGACTCATTTGATATAAAAATTTAAAATAAGGATTTTTAGAACTATACTCATTGAAATAAAAACTTCCATACGGATTCTATAATGTTGTAGATAACACCGATCGAACTAGACAGGTGTTTATGTCTCTCAACTCGTAAAACGTGTTAGGAACTCCGTAATAGATATTGCCCGTGTTTGTCGCGTAGGATTGAGGCGCCATCTACGCCCTCGCAAATTACGTGGATTGCGTCAGTTCAACATACTTGGCCAACGGTCCTACGGAATTTGAAATGCTGTAGGACTTCTAGCGTACGAAGTAAATTTAAAGTTTTTTACGCAAAGATATTTTATAAGGTGACCTGTTTATCATAGTAATCATAATGTAACATATATTTTAATACTAGCGGCTCACACTCGCTTGGCTTGAGTTCGAAACTAGATACGTTTGAACGGTTAGTATGGAATAGATATTATATGATATATAGCCTTTCAGAGTAAACGGGCTATCTAATGCAAAAAGAATTTTTCAAATCAAATTAGTAGTTAACATAAAACATAAATCATTAGTATCTAATCTCAGGAGATTAGCGCGTTCAAACAAATAAATAAACAAACAAAGAAACAAACAAACAAACTGCCTCTTTATAATAGTATAAATCATCAGACCTATTACTGAAAACTATCGATGCTTATAACAGTTATGTTAAATGTATTACTAGAATTTGCCTCAAGTTTTTCTTAACATCGATTTATTCAACAATAGGATATCATGTCTTTAAAGTTTAAACATTTTTTCCTACAATTACATACTGTTTATTAAGAAATGCACAACTCAGTGATAAATAATTCAGTATAACTAGATGAGTGGATGAGCAATTCGATATACTAATTAGATATAACCGGCAGGATATGAACCAGTTCGTTATCTATCGCTATAACATTACGAACTAATTATCATAAACTACTATAAAGGTTAAAGCCCTTTATTCACGATGTAAATAAAATAAATAAAATAGAAATGAATTGACGTTAAACATCACTTGCATATCGTTTTTTTTTGAAGTTATACATACTTCTTTTGGCACGTTTGGAAAACAATATGAGAGTATTTTTATGATGCGCGCGCACACCGACAGCCAAAAAGCGACATGAAGTTACCTGAAAGCGACATGATGGATGATGATCATGATGTTAGCTGCATTCCTTTTATAAACTGAGAGTTGTGGCATACGGGATGAAATCGTTAACTATTTTTTTCTGTTATGCTAAAGAAGTATAACTTCTTACGTGCGTACACAACTACACACGTTTTTTAAATAGATGGCAGATGTACTAGGTACAGTACAATTATAAGGATATTATTTATAAAATTAATTTCACTTAATTGTTTCCTAGTGTTATTGCACAATAATTAAACAATATTTAATGGAAATTAGTGCCCATGTGTCACTTTTTGCAACAGATTAATATTCTTCCACAATATCTTCTATTTAATTTATCATCACTCTGGCCTACCTCTATACAAAAAATCACTTTGATCCGTTCCTTTGTGGAATAACCAACAAATATACTTTCACATTTATTATACTAAATAAGAATGTAGAATATAATTAAATTTAGTGTTTTTTCGCATTATTTAAATATTAATATGGATATATAAGAGTTTTTGGAAATATCGACCAAGAACAACTGTACAATACTTGTATAATAACCGTCTAGTATTTAAACAACAACGACCTTAAAAACTCTTCTATTGCTAATATCATATCCGCTGTTTAAGTACAAATTGTACATTTACGGAAACATAGGAGGAAGAAGGTAAATCGCTTCCTTCACCGCCAGATTTTTTGCTCACCTGTACGATGGCATATAATTGCTTTTTAATTGCAAGTACACGCATCACAGTTTTGCCCGTCATGCTTGTTCATTGTACTGAATAATAGAGACGCTGTTGTATTGCATTCTTCATTCATTCTTTCGACAGTGTCGTGGGTGAAAAGGAAGTTGCATCAGATGCTACCTCTCACTGGTCGTCGTGCCTCATAAATAATATACGCCTACAAAGCGCTGTGCGCCAATAAAGGCTTTGATGGGAAAATTCTAACGCCGCTGTAAAATGCGAAATTTATAAGAAACGATTTAACGTAAAGTTAATTTATGGTCGCATGTTAAATTGAAAATTGCAAGTTGCTTGTATTCACGATATCCATTGCTCCAGATGATTTTGAGCATAACCCACTGGGCGCCTATCCAAATACCTCGGTTACGGGTTTTCGTATAGGTATGCCTACGTGCAATACGATATGTGTCATCGAGAATTTGTCTTCAAGGATTTATATTTGCATAGCAAAAATGAATGTAGCTTTTAAAATTAATATTTTTTTTTATCTCATAAGTTTAATTTTTTTAGCTGTTAAATATTAAAAAGTTTTTATTTCGTAAATGGTTACCATATTTATTAGTATTTTTTTTAACTCCACTATATTCCATAACTTTATGAAACAGGGGCTCGAAAGTATTTTTTATAATTATATTCGGTTAGTTCTAAGTTGTACTTTAATTAAACACTTGTTTTTTTTTGGAATATTTAAATTAGACTTGTTTGTTTTGAATCTCTAAAACCTATCAAATTATTTTCCAAAATACTTTATTTTACTTGTCATATTTATTAAGTAAAAGTTTTTGTAAAACTTATCATTTTTGTTTTGTTTTCAGGTAAGTTCAAACATCATTTTCATCTGTAAGCGGCATCTTAAATTATACGGTAATTAAAGATAGTGCCTGTTCTGAGTGAACAGGCAAATAAAATAGCGAATAAGCATGAGTGCATATAGACAGCAATGAAACGAAATGAAGTATCTACGCTGAAATGCATAACAGATCTAATTATAAGTGCTCATTAGCATCGAAGGACATTGAAGACGCAGTATGCGCCGGACTGACGCACGATGCAACTGTTACACTTCACACGCTCGCTAAGACGCTTTAAAAGACCGGTTAGAACATCAATTGACTGGTCGCAACTACATATGTTTTTTAAACCAATATTCCATCTATAATTATTAGTGAGATTTGGAAATTTTTGCAAATCCAAAGAAATTTAGAAATTTTCTAAGACTTTTATTATTATCACAAACTTTCGCTTTCATTTAAATTTGAAATTATTACGTAATAATTTACTTAATCCAAAAATTTTATATGGCATTTCGTTTCGACTGTTCTGTTTCTATATTATAAATACGAATATGAATGTAAATCGTCAAGATATCTATGGATTTACGCGTCCACGAATCAGCGGGTATGTTATTTATAGGTCCTATAAGCCCTTCGGCACGTCCGATGTCCATTCCTTAACTTCTCCGACGTGTTTCGTAACGTACTTTTCTTGGTTCAGTTTTTTTAGAACACCGAAATTCATTTCATACTTCTGACATAGCTATGTAAATTTTAAATCTTAATTGGCCAAGTAGTTTCTTGTTGATGTCAGAAGTACTTAATTTGTAATTTATAAATATTTATAGTTAAAGTACGTTTTAAGGTTAGTATAGATTTCTCAGAGATGAGATATTTTCCCGAATCCTATAATAATAATAATAATCCGAAAAAATATCCTAGGTATGTATGTTGACCCGTATAACCAGCTATCATCATACCAAATTTCATCAAAATCTCTCCAGTGGTTTTCTCGTGATGCGTTCCCAGATAGACAGACAGACAAACAGACAAAAAAACTATAGATTCGGCCTCTCTGTCAATAATAATGACTATTTTAATCAGATTTTCCAAAAAATATTTATTGTGCAGATTCCACTCAGAATTTTATTATATATATGTAATAATCGTTATAAATTAAAACTCACGTGCATATTGAATAGAAGAAACTTTTTCGCTTTGCTTATTAAGCAATTATTTAGTAATTTCTAATTATTTTAAACGTCGTCTGCATCAATACCATTTTTTGAGTGATTTTTATAAAAAAATGTATGAAGTACCTACATATTACGTGTTATGTTGCGTTTACGCAGCTAATATTACCCAGAATAATACGTCATACACTATTACTAATATTATATATTTCCCTGTGATTAATTGTAGTTTTTAATGATTATTTTTTTTAAATAATTTCCATATTAAAACTATTATTTACATCCTTTTACGTTAATCAACAACTACTTATAATAATTATTGTAAATTGAAATTAAGGTATTATTTAATTTAAAACGACTCACCCTCGCTTCGCTCGGGTTCGTCCCTAGCTTGGTTCACCATACAAACTTTCATCCCCATTTTCACCCTCTTAAGGGATGATTTTCGGGATAAAAAGTATCCTATGTCCTTCCCAGGGTCTCAAACTATCTTCTTACCAAATTTCATCTAAATCGGTTCAGTAGATTCAGAGATTACCCCGTACAACGTCACAAACTCACAATCTTAAAAACTCACAAACTTTACCTCTTTATAATATTAGTATAGATTTAAATTAAATTAAAATTAGTGATGAAATTAGACACTCTGCTAGCTGCGTAAATGTTAGGCAAGTGTCTAGGTATCTACATTTTATGTATAAAGTAGTTTGCGTAAGCTTTTACTAGTTTTGTTAGTACCTTACAATACACATTTAGATGAACACTTCTAATCTAGGGTACAAAATAAAAGCGATTAGGGCAATTTTGTTAAAAATACAACAGAATGATAAAAAATCTATTCCATTCTCTTGTTTATGGCTTCAAAGCGTGCATACAAAATAATGACTTTGTTTTCTTACTTTTTTACTGTCATCCTAATGATAAAAATCTCAAGGCTGGTTTAAAGTACGTACTACAAGTAATTGTGTTCATTAACTTACCTAAGCATTGAAAAATAATAATTGTTTTAATTCCACTTCAATTTAACCATTCAACATCATTTCAATTTAAAGTTAGATGATAGTTGGATTCCGACGACACGAAATCTAATACACTTTGCTGGTCTTTTTGAATGAGCAATTTAATTTTGTTTTCCAACAGTTGGCTTTTTGTTCCACAGCTTCAGACGAGCTCAGAAAATCTGTTAATCTAATAGCCTCCGAGGTTTTGAAGCTAACGAACTACAATGAACCCTGCACACCTTTTATTTGTGTATAATGTCGTTTTGTCTTTCGCTTATTAGCTTTGCTAGTACATTAAAAAATATATAAAATAAATCGTAATTTAACGTAATGTAACGTTTTTACTTTTTATTATAAATGGTAATAAAAACGTTTTACTACAAAATAGTTACACCAAATAGTAATTATTCCACGCTTAGAGTAGTTTTTTTTAGTTTATATAGGTGACCAATTTTAGGTATAATTTATTCATTTACTAGCGACTCATCCTCGCTTCGCTCGGGTACGTCCCTAGCTTATTTCTCCATACAAACTTTCATCCCCATTTTCACCCCCTCAAGGGCTGATTTCCGGGATAAAAAGTATCCTATGTCCTTCCCAGGGTCTCAAACTATTTTCTTACCTAAATTTCCAGAGATTACGCGTCAAAAACTTACACACTTTACCTCTTTATAATATATTAATAGTATAGAAAAAGTATTAAGAAAATCGATTAACATTTAGCGAATATATCATAATTGATTACCTGCTCCTTTTCTTTTCCCAGTCGGTATAAAATTATACTCTTTGTAAAAATATGTGTATATTGTACTTAATATTCCGGAATAAAATTTTTAATAAAAGGCAGATTAATGTATATTTCAGAGTACAAAATAAAAGACTTCTTAATTTGCTTTCTATAAACGATACGAGACAATAAGGCAATTATATTTTCATATCATTACGATCTTTTCCTTGCGCAAGCATTTAAAATGATTAATATCTTAATAGTTTATATCAATGGATATCAGATATTATATACTTATCAACTAACATATTTCTGATATATATATATATATATATATATATATATAATATATATATATATATATATATTCAATTGCGTAGGTTATTAGAATAACTTGTAAAAATAACTGGCAATACTTCTAGTAGCTCCAAACTTCACAGGATCACCCGCTGGGCTAATCTAAAGATTGTCTGAAAATTTTATCAAAATCGCTCCACCCGTTTTGGAGTCCATAGCGAACATACATACACACATCAATTTTTATATATACATACGTTTTTTCATACCACAAGTTTATTATTAAGCAAAGTCAATTTAGACAATCAATCATTCAATTCAACAATCAACGTAATGAAAACGAGAGTGCTCTCAAATCAATCAATGCGGAGTTTGTTTATTCTGCTTCTTACAATACTCGGACAAAATAAACATAAACAAAACGCTCTCAATGGAAAGTCATCATTCCTCTTCATCAGACACGATTCACTTTGGCTAGAAAAATTACATCATGTATATTATTATTAAGAAGTTGAAAGATTTGTTTGTTTTTAATTGATTTACTATGAAACTGCGTAACGAATCTTATTAATTCATCCAGTAATGGCAACATTATCTCTGAGTGCTATAAATTATATACACATATACACACATACACATTTTGTATTGTATGTTGTGAGCTTTCAGGGTTTGTCTAGCAAATCTAATCTACCCAAATCATATTACGAGTAGGTATTACTGCTGCCTGCGTGTAAGCCAGGTCTTGTGACTTACCGTAGTTTCTGTATTCAACGAAGAATCAATCAAAGAATCTTTTGATCGCAGTAAGAAATAAGGCCGTTTGGCAACAAAAAATATTTCGAGTTGATTAATCGTTAAAATGTATGGGAAACGTTTTTGGCGATTTCTGTCATTAACTTAAATGGTCCCATAGTCTTTTGATCCCTATATGAAATAGGATCGATTGACATAAAATTATTATTTTTTTGGTATTTTAGAATTTTTTTCTGTGACTGTACATTTTTTTTTTTAAATCTGTGAATGTAGTTCACAATCTCAAAAAGTTATGGACGGTCTCCTAGGAACGTTTTCCCGTAACTATAACAGTTAAGGTACCTGTCTTCATTGTCCCGTCTCAAAAATCCACCCCCTATTTTATAACTTTTAAGATAGTCTCTCCAGTGACCATGGTTCTTGTAAAGCAGTCGAAACGTCGGGAAACGGAAATCAAAATAAATCCGCGAAAAAGTCCGAAAAGATAATTTTATTTAAAACTAGCATTGCCCGCGGCCCCGCCCGCTTTCAGATGACCAAAAACCATATTCTTAGGTTTTACATACATATTATATAGTATACTCTTACAATGCAGTCTTTGTATTTTTTCTCTGAAATGATATATTTTCCCGCGGTAAAAAAATATGCTATACGTTGACCCGGATAACCAACTATAACCATACCAAATTTCATCAAAATCCTTGCAGTGGTTTTTCTGAGATGCGGTAACAGACAGACAGACAGACAAAAATTCTAAAAACTATAGATTTGGCCTCTGTATCTAAAATAATATCTATTTCAATAACATTTTCCAAAAAATATTTAATGTACAAATTCGGCTTAGTTACAATTTTATTATATGTATAGATACATCTGTATGTGAGTATATAATTAAGCTAGAGCCGAATTGTGTCAAAACCGAAGTTAATTATGCGACCAGACGTGTCCTGTTCATAGAGTGCAGACTGCAGTGTGAAAGGTTCATTTACCTATAAGTGGGGAACAATTTGAACATTCACTTTTGTTTGTTTATATGTATTGGTAAATACTTGTTTTTAATAGAAAGGTAATTTTTTTTAATTAATAGTTGCAAAGATTATCTAATTGTAGTTTTTATGTACGTATTTACCTACATAACAGTTACAAACAAACAAATTTTACCTTTTTTTGATAGCGTAAATGATATAAAAGTACGAATATATGTACAAAACATTAATGAATTATATGTTTGGACGATAAACAACCCTCATCGTGAACCACTGAAGATAAGAATGATATAAAAGTTACGAGATATGCTCCTTAGAACACGTAGAAACAATCCCTCAGAGAGTGAAATGGGCTGTAAAAATTTGTATAACAGCGATAACTCCGTCGGTTTGGTTTTTATACTGGTCGTCTGACTCGGCTTTGTCTGGCCAATTTTTTTTTAAAGATTGTTCCCAAAACTTATGAAAAAAAATACCGAAATACACATTTATTTCATCAGTTTTGACAAGATACACATTTGGTCAGAAAAATATTATTTAATATATGTATATACTTTGCCATTGTTTTTGCCCCTTTAGGGGTTGATCCCTTGAAGAAAAGAATCCTTATTTTGGACTTTTACCTATGTCATTATAGCCATAGTTGTTAAAGTTTCAGTTAACTCTGTTCAACGGCTATACCGTTGATGTATCTGCCAGTCGGGGCAAGCAACTTTATCTGCATACCTAATCTAGGTAGATCTAATCTAGATCTATCTGGCTAATACTATATATGACATTTACTTTACAAATAATAATTAAAAAGAACGCTCGCATGATGTAAGAAGAATTGCAAAAGAAACTCGGCGCGTATACCTATCGTTTGTTTAGAAATACTTTTAACTGACATGCGTAATGATTGTGAATGTCGTTCACATTTCGCGACGTTATAGCTGCCAAAACTTTTAAATGTGCCAATTTCATCACGATTCGCTATTTTCCAAATTCCAATTATAACATTATCAGAAATTAGTTTTCTATAATTTATTTTTTAACTAGCATTGCCCGCGACTCCGCCCGCGTTCAAATGACCAAAAACCAAATTCTTAGGTTTTACATATTAGTATACTCTTACATTGCAGTTTTTGTATTTTTTCTCAGAAATGAGACAATTTCCCGCGGTAAAAAGTATCCTATATGTTGTATCATCATACCATATTTCATCAAAATCTATCCAGTGGTTTTCCCGTGATGCGGTTACAGACAGACAGACAAAAATTCTAAAAACTATAGATTCGACCTCTGTATCGATAATAATGTTTATTTCAATAAGATTTTCCAAAAAATATTTAATGTACAGATCCGGCTTGGTTAGAATTTTATTATATGTATAGATTAATTTTGTACCTAAAAACATTAAATATTTTTTTAAATATTATACATATTTATTAATTATAATACAAAAAATGGTAGGTACGTCCGTTTCACTTTCTATTATTTCCACCTTCAGGCATATAGTGGAATATTTCTTGCTAATTATACCCTTGGGGTATGACTTATTCAATAAAAAAGTATTATGAAAATCGGAAAACCAAATAAATACATCAGAATTACGTACCTCCACCTTTTTAGAAATTGGCTAAAGAATTTACTAAAAGGCATACGCGTTTGTATCCATAGCTATAAAGAGCTAAAATTAAAAAAAAAATACTGACTCGTACTATAATTTACTTATAAGCAGTAATATAGTACGCGAGTAATAACTTAAAATGTATACCAATTTATGTACATTAAAATATCATTATCACATATTGTTCGGGAAATTGACTATGCAAAAGGTAATATAAAACATTTACCTATATACAATATCTATATATATATATATATATATATATATATATATATATATATATACAAGATATGCAGCTAATTAACAAATGAAATTATCATTCATATATATTTTTAAATATTGGGTATGTATTTTATTAAATTTATATTGTTATTGTATGTTCTAATTAAATTTCAGTTTAATTACTAAAAGTAACCGTAAAGAGACAGTTTGTTTGTTTGTTTGAACGCGCTAATCTCATACACTACTACGATTTAAAAAAATCATTTTACATTAGATAGTTTATTGAGAAAAGGCTATAGGCGAAGGCTATAGTGCGAAATTCGGTCAGACTACCCCAGGAGGGTACCACCAGTGCACATCGCGGTGGAGAATCCCTCTCTGGGCATCCATGTTCAGCTCATACACTGCCTGAGCGTGGGTGCCCAGGCTGCCCTCCGAATTCTGGGGGGGGCAATTTTGCGCTCTCGGCTTCTGCTCGGGGCAAACGGAGCAGGCCACATAAGGCTACCCCTCTCACGCTTGCTGTGGACTTCTGCAACATAAGGGGGCTAAATTCCAACTTGAACGCCGTCCACTACCACCTTGAGACGGCGAAGCCGGCCTTGCTCTTCCTTACTGAGACGCAGATATCGTCCCCGGCTGACACCTCTTTCCTCTCTTACCCGGGATATAATTTGGAGCATTCCTTTGTACCGCGGGCTGGAGTGTGCGTGTACGTCAGGGAAGACATCTGCTGTCGTCGCCTCGGCAGCCTTGAAGGGCGGGACCTATCCATCCTCTGGCTACGTGTAGACTGCGACGATCATCCGCGAATCTACGCGTGCCTGTATAGGTCTCATAGCGGCAATGCCGAAACTGAACGACTCATTGAGCACATGCAAATGGCTACAGATTCCGTGCTACAGCAGATCCCCTCCGCAGAGATCGTGATTCTCGGCGACTTTAACGCCCATCATACAGAATGGCTTAGATCACGTACTACCGATCATGCGGGGAGATCTGTTCACGATTTCGCATTGGCATATGATCTGACACAACTGGTTACCTCGCCAACGCGAATCCCTGATGTGGAAGATCATACACCTTCCCTGTTGGACCTTCTGTTGACCTCTCATCCGGACGGCTACCTGGTCTCCGTCGATCCCCCTCTTGGTTCGTCGGACCACTGTCTTGTCCGGAGTACAGTGCCAGTTACGCGCTCAACACGGCCTCGCTTTGCGGGCTGTCGCCGTGTATGGCATTACAGGTCAGCGGATTGGGACGGGATGCGGTCATTCTTTGCGTCCTACCCATGGGGGCAAATTTGCTTCTCGCTAGATGATCCAGACGTCGTTGCTGACTCTGTCACCGATGTGGTACTTCAGGGTATGGAACTATTTATTCCGTTCTCTGCAGTGCCCATCGGAGGCAAATCCCAGCCTTGGTTTGGTCATTCCTGCAAGACGGCATCTCGCCGAAAGCTGGAATGCTACCAAGCCTGGGCTGGCGCATCGGCGTCTAGTGATGTAAATACGTACGCCTTTAAAAAGGAGTATAACTTTGCCTCCAGGTCCTTCAAAAAGAGTATCGCTAATGCGAAGTCGAAGCACATCGGCAGAATTGGCGAGAGATTGGGGCGTCTCCCTTCAGGAACACGTGCGTTTTGGTCTCTCTCCAAAGCTGTTTTAGGGAATTTCCGTAAGCCTTCTTTTCCACCTCTGCACACGGAGAATGACTCGCTGGCTCATACCGCGAAGGAGAAAGCCGAACTACTGGGCACTCTCTTCGCGTCCAATTCGACTCTGAATGACCAAGGAAACTCACCACCGACAATCCCGCGGTGTGATACTACCATGCCGGAAATTCAGTTCCGGCAAAGTGCAGTTCGGAAAGCACTTCTTTCCTTGGACATTCATAAGTCGAGTGGGCCTGATGGCATCCCTCCGGTCGTGTTGAAGACATGTGCTCCGGAGTTGGCACCGGTCTTAACGCGTCTTTTCCGGTACTCTTATTCACTAGGCGTAGTCCCGAAATCCTGGAAGGCCGCTTTAGTGCACCCGATCCCTAAAAAGGGCAACCGCTCGGATCCGTCCAATTACAGGCCTATAGCCATTACCTCCTTGTTCTCTAAGATAATGGAGTCCATTATTAACTGCCAGCTCCTGCGGTACCTAGAAGAGCACCGGCTGATCAGCGACCGCCAGTACGGCTTCCGTCGAGGTCGCTCAGCCGGTGATCTTCTAGTTTACTTGACACATAGATGGGCAGAAGCAGTTGAGACCAAGGGGGAGGCGCTTGCAGCCAGTCTGGATATAGCGAAGGCCTTTGATCGGGTATGGCACAAAGCGCTTCTTTCGAAGCTACCTTCCTATGGGCTCCCCGAGAAATTTTGCAACTAAATATGTCAATGCTGGTGTTCCACAAGGCTGCGTACTGTCACCTACTCTGTTTCTTCTGCATATCAATGACATGTTGCAAATCAGCAACATTCATTGCTATGCAGACGATAGCACTGTGGATGCCCTGTACACTGGCCGCGCTAATATTTCTCGGGAATTTGTCGACGAGAGCCGGAACAAACTTGTGTCTGAAGTCGAATCTTTGTTAACCAAAGTCTCGGATTGGGGTCGACTAAACTTAGTCCAATTTAACCCCAAAAAGACACAAGTTTGCGCGTTAACCGGTAAAAAGTCGCCGTTTATCGTAGCTCCTCAATTTGAGGACACTCCTCTGTCTCCCACAGCCAGTATCGGAATACTTGGCGTCGACATCTCGAGCAACGTCCAGTTCCGTGGTCAATTGGAAGGTAAGGCCAAACTGGCCTCAAAGAAGCTTGGTGTGCTCAGCAAGGCGAGACAGTACTTCACGTCGCGTCAGCGTCTTATTCTTTATAAGGCGCAAATTCGGCCCCACATGGAGTACTGTTCTCATCTTTGGGCGGGAGTTCCCCAGTACCAGCTACTTCCATTTGACCGCATTCAACGTAGGGCGGCTCGAGTTATCGACGATCAAGCTCTCTCCGATCGGCTTGATCCTTTAGCTCTGCGTAGAGATGTTGGATCACTTTGCATCTTCTACCGCATTTATCACGGGGAGTGTTCCGAGGAATTGTTCGGACTGATCCCGGCTGCTGAATTTCATCATCGGACATCGCGCCAAAATAGTAAATTCCATCCACACCACCTCGATGTCCAGCGTTCCACAACAGTGCGGTTTTTAAGGCATTTTCTGCCTCGCACAACCACCCTGTGGAACCAGCTATCGCCGGCGGTCTTTCCGAACCGCTACGACCTGGCCACCTTCAAGAAGAGAGCGTATACTTTCCTTAAAGGCCGGCAACGCATCTGCAAGCCCTGCGGTGTCGCAGATGTCCATGGGCGGCGGTGATCACTTTCCATCAGGTGAGCCTCCTGCCCGTTTGCCCCCTTAGTCCCATAAAAAAAAAAAAAGGCTAAATATCATCATGTTACCCAAGAGAGCGGAGCGGTAAACATAAATGTCAACAAATCGGGCAGACTTCCACACATTATTGTAAAACTGATGTTTATATCGGAAGTTTGAATATGGGCGAAGCCGCGGATACTGCTACTTTGTACTGGTACTTGTATAGTAATGTAAGTAATCATATAAATAATTTCAGAGGAAACCAAAAAATTTACGACATATATATATATATATATATATATATATATATAATATATATATATATATATATATATATATATACCTTTAATACATACTCATAATTTTATAATATATTACTTGCTTTTAAATAAAGTAGGTACCTGGGCGACCGAGCTTCGCTCGGCGTAGGCGCGCGTTCAGAAGATTATCATTCATTGGCAACAAAGAAAGTATCACAAAAATTTACGAGATGGCGCTTTATAACATTGTCAACATGAGAGAAAATTTGATCCAAATTATTATTTGGTATCTGTCATTAGGTAACGAAATTTGCGAAATTTATGGTTAATTTTATAGTATTTCTGCGTGTGTAGTAAATTTCCACAAACAAACAAGTAGGTCGGTAGATTCTGAGTCGAAATATTTTCAGTTTCGAAACTTTCTAGAGCGTTGATAATTTAGTTTGTTTGTTCTGAGATATGATCACACGTTGCAGTAAATTTATATCATAGATAGGTATAATGGTTGAAGACGAATTTCTCCCGCTTTATTTTCTATAAGTAGATAAGTCTGTTGAAGCGTATTTACTGTTTAAAGATAGTTTTACTTAAAGTATACTTTAAGTAAAACTATCTTTTCGCATTGTTTCGCGGATTTATTTAGATTTTTGGTTCCCGAAATTTCGACTGCTTTATATTCAGTTCTTTTTTAACATTCCACTGCTGGGCACGGGCCTCCCTTCAATTCCAGGGGGATATAGCCTGTGCCCGCGACTTCTACTGCTTGGATTCACGAATTCCCCGTGCTATTATATACAGTATAATTATCCGATACAGTATAAGTATCCGATCGTGTTGTGATTATTATAATTGTATTTTATTTAAAATAGTTTTCCATATCGATATAAAATGAGAGGATGAAAATACACACGAAAGGTACAAAAATAAAACATACATCCCTCCTTTTTGAAATCGGTCAATTTAAAAAAAATGTTTCTCCCTATATGAAAGGTATCAAAGTAACTAAGAGGCCTCAGCTACTTGTCGCCTCGCAGATGAACCTGCATGAGATAATCCGCAGGCAACATTCTACAATAACAGATGTTATGTCTGCGGAACTCATTATCGCAACGCTTATGTAACGTGTGAGACAAAGTTTATTACAACAAAAAATTTAAGCAATATCCTCTTTACGTATGTTATTAAATTAACTGCTCTAAAATTTCGAATTAACGTGAGAAAGAATGTTTTTTTTTTATAATAAATTGTCAAAAGTTTCCTATATTATTGCAAATATGTGTATGGAAGTTCCTGTTGAGATTTTCACGTTTAAATCTGTTTAAGTAATTTGATTGTGACCTCCTCTTATTTAGAATGTGATTGTATTTGCTATATTTAAAATAATAACTAGTTAAGTAATTGAAATGAATTATTTATTATATTTTCTAACAACTAGCCGTACTTTTTCACAAGACCATGATCAGGCCTATAATATCCACCACTATGGCCAACATGGGTTGGATCTTTCGGAAACTAGTTAGGTTCTTTCAGCATGCAGATTTCTACACTATGTTTTCTTTCGCTTTGAAGAGTTCCGTACATAAAAATCTCACAAGTGCAAGACTCGGGTGTAAACCCGCTTCACTTGATTTTGAAGCGATGGGTACCTAACGGGCTATTTCTGCTATAGTTTTTATTTTAAAAATAACATATACAGTTATAAACCTATATTCTATAATTTCTTTACCGCCTTTACTATCAAGAAATACGTCTATTCAATGGTAATCGATTTAACCTACAAAATTTTCCAGTACCTAACGAATGGTACCGCAGTCCGCAAAGGAATACATCAGTCAATATCGAAACGGTCGGCCTTGGTACGAATTCCGGGACAGTTACTGCAACCGGTCCATCTTTATTAAACCTCGCCACTCCTACTGCCCCGTCACGTAACATGACCAGATAACTTGGGGGTTAGCGTTTGTTTATTTCAAACGGTGAATGACTACGGATTGAAGTATCCGGGAAATCTAGTATTAAAGTAAGTAATAAGTGGTTTCGAAATTATAAGAACTTCTTTTTCGATTTTATTAATTACTTACAATTAAAAACAAAAACAAATCTATCCCTCGGGAACCGTATATTTTTCCGGGATAAAAAGTAGCCTATGTGTTTGTAGCCAAACTATAATCTATCTCCGTGCCAAATTTCATCCAGATCCGTTCAGCCGTTCTGCCGTTCTGCCGTGAAAGAGTAACAAACAAACATACATCCATACATACATTCTTACAAACTTTCGCGTTTATAATATTAGTAGGATTCTTCAAAGCTACTGAACTACTAAAAAATAATTTTCTAATCGTTTCTTCTCCCTGCGACTCAGTAGAGTTGACTAGACAATGTACTTAAGTATAACTAGACGTGAGAATGTTAGTGTCTATTATATAGGAAATTAGATTAAAATGTTTTATAACAAGTGCATTGTGATTAGAAAGTCACCTACATATTATATGATTTCAAGTTTACGTGAGTTTTGACGTTATCTATATTTTTAATTGAATTATGTGTAATTGCAAGGTTTACATTATTATTTCATACATTATCGTAATTAACACGTCGCGTTATGGTAGAACGGACACTCCACCTTACCGTTCCGCTGAAATTAACATTAGAAATATATTATTTAACTATTGTTTTTTGCATCTGCAACATTATGATAAAATTTCAAAAATTTAATTGTAGCATAAAATTGCTACGTTTGATTTTAAAGAAAACCTGGGCCAACTCTGCCTAATTGCCGCCAAGATCGATTTGCTTTGAGAAATAGACCGAAAAAAGTTTTTTGGATCTTGCAATTTTATTGAATGTGATCATTAAAAATATTCACAAACATTGATTTGTTCTGAAAAATGATGTAAAATTTTAAAGTAATATTTGCTTCCTCGCGGCACTAACTCTTCCTAAACGACTTGAAAATGTCTGAATACACTTCGCAAATTCAGCTACAACGTGGCGGAATTGTAAATATAAATAAACTTAGCTTGGGTCGAAATAGCGTGAGATCTAGATAATAGTTTCCCATAAAAAGAGGTTTAACCAATAAACGAGTACAAATTGCTTTGACAATAAACAGAATTTAATGCAGTAACATCCTCTAATCTCTTGATCTATGAAATTCGGTGGATGCGAATGTAAGCCTTTTGCACGTTCAAATAAAAGGCATAGTTGTGTGAAGTTACAAATGCTCGTTGTTTAGGATCAAGCGAATTCCGTGCGTACGCGCAGAATATCTTCTGAAAGTGGAATGCGCGTCTATTACGGTAAGGTGGCGGAGATGCCGTCAGAATGGAAAATGGACAACGGGATTATATTGAAGTGTTTAGTTTACTTGAGTTTATTCCACGCAAATTATTATGTTATGTTTTCCAATCACATATTTTGTAACAAGAATTTCTGCTATTTTTGATTTAGTGTGTCTTCAATCATTCATAAGTTTTGTTATTGGTGAAATTCTACAATGCATTAGTAGTATATTTTATGGAGCAACGACAATTTGCCTACCTGTTATTTGTTATTGAAATTAGAATGCAAAATCTTAACAGCCAATTAATTAAAGCAATCACGATTTTGGGTATCGTTAATCTTAGTCTCTCTGAAACCAAATAAATATACTCGCCGCGCCGCAATTCTGGGTCAGACTCTAATAGCATAGCAAATTTCCAGATTGATTTTTTTTAATGCAGAACGTATGGCATTTTGTCGTGTGCAATTTGTTTTAACGATCCAAATCGCCTTCGATATTATATTAAAAGGCCATATAGACGATACAAGTTTTGAAATTTCACATACGATAAAAGTAATAACATAAGATACCTGCAACAGAATTTGTGGGTAAGTATAAAGCCCACAACGTTTAATAAATAATCCGGAATTGGAATAGAAAACTTCACAGTAATAACGCGATTTCTTGTACGCCTCTCGACGGTGATCGAAAGTAATTTACACAAAAAGAACCATATCAGCGCCAATAAAGAAAAATATATCTATGGAATCAAGAGTTCCGCTTAATCAATTTGCAACGAAAATTACTCGCCGGAGAGATAATCCGCGCCAGACGTGGCGGAATGTGAACATACTACCAAGCTAATATCGCCCTTCTGCCTTCGCGCTACTTGCGGCAAACTGTCTCATCTAAAATATTTAGCGAGATGCATAAAAACTGCATCACAGACGGCGCCATGTTGAATGCCTGTATTTTTAGTTGGACAAGAATAGCTTTTCTTAGTCGCTGCCGGTGCATCTAAACACCTTTGCACGGATATTCTTAAAAGTATCACAGTTTAACCATTGTGAATTGAACAGTACTTTATGGTTATCTCTTATTTTTAATATGTGTCTATCTTGAAACGTGATAGTATTATTTTACTAGAAAGTATTCCAAATTGTTTATTCGGTAATAAAACTCGCCGACTTTTAAATGTAAATTATGAGTTTCGTCTTGGCAATTGACGCACAGCTTTCATCAACTATACAAATATTAATTATCAAACATCTAGTATTTCGCACATTCCTTAAATGAACAAAGCTGAAGTATTTTCAATGGCTTTAGAATGCATGCGGCACATTCTCTCTGTGACAAGGCAGTTTTAATAGTAAGATTCATATCTTAACGTTCATCCTTTGTCTTTTCTTTATTGCAATAAGAATTAATGGCGCTTTAGAGTTGTAAAATCTATTTATTTGGGTTTATAATATTTTTTTCCTCAGACAACTTAATTCTAGGTATTATATTTTAAAACCACATGTTAAGTAAATAAAGTAATACCAAATTCCCATAACGTAGAAAAATTGGCAGACAACCAGTCGGAGTAATCTGCAATTCGTAAACTCGTGGCCGACATTCAGGCGGATGCAACTATATTGCAAACTAATTTAAATAAGAACGTGTGGGCTATTAAATTTTTTATATTTCCTTTAGTTTTCGCTATCCTCACTTATAATATAAACGCGCAAGTGTTGCTTTGTTCATTCTAACGATGCATTTCTTTTGCATTGAGATCGTCCGTAGTCTGCAGAATTACATGAAGTATTTACTACTATTTTGAAGTATTTCTGTGACGAGTGACGTGTCAGTTAAAAAAGCTTTATAAAATAGGAATAAAACTAAAGTATGTGTATAGTTTTATTATAACCCTATTATTTGCTTTAACAAACAATAAAAGCGCTTGAACCGTTACTCTAAATCGATACAAATATAGGTAACATCGTCCGCTTTCCATAATTTTATATGAAACAATAGATCGTGGATATTATGTCGTTCGCCCCTCGGATGGATCTCGTGGTATTATCGCCTAGCGCTATGGGCTCTCCGTTATCGACAGCACGATCCGACGCCCGTTATGTGAGGACCTTTATTATTATACTAGAATTTTCAATTAAGCTTTCTTAGTTTGAATGTTTGTTATTTGTTTTCTTTGTTCAAGGTTTGTGATATACTGGAAATATATAATATTGTGTTAAAGAGAGTGTATGTTTGCTGTTTCTAATGTAATATGTTACAAAGAAACAGATGTATGTACGTACGTATAAGTACTGAGTATTTCATCTCAAACTATACCTGGGTGAAGCCGGGTCGGATCTCTGGTATATATAATCTATACATATAATAAAATTGTAACGAAAAATTTGTACATTAAATATTTACTGGAATATCTTATTGAAATAAACATTATTATCGATACAGAGGCCGAATCTATAGTTTTTAGAATTTTTGTCTGTCTGTCTGTCTGTTACCGCATCTCAGAAAAGCCAATGGAGGGATTTTGATGAAATTTGGTATGGTGATAGCTGGTTATCCAGGTCAACATATAGGATACTTTTACCGCGGGAAAAAGTCTCATTTCTGAGAAAAAATACAAAAATTGCAATGTAAGAGTATACTCATATGTAAAACTAGCGGGCCGCGGGCAATGCTAGTATTTTCTATATCAGTGATTAATTATTATTACAATACATTAATTTAATATTGAAAATGACTTCAACGAACACAATATGTATTTGTAAACGTGTACATATAACATCTGAGACTTTATATATGAAACTGAATGCCTAATGTACGCGCTATTAAAAGATTGCTACAAACACCGATAAGGTTATCTTGTGAGTTTGATAACAAATCCACGATAAGTGAATGTTTATAAATAAAGCTCTTTATTATGATACATTAAAATACTTACGTGTTTTATATTACGTCGTTTCTAGAAAGTAATACATAGATATAGGTATAATTTAGACGCCTAGAAATGCAATAACCTATTCATATAATAAAATTCTAACTGAGTCGAATTTGTACATTAAATATTTTTATTGGAAAATCTTATTGAAATAAACATTATTATCGATTCAGAGGCCGAAACTTTAGTTTTTAGATTTTTTGTCTGTCTTTCTCTCTGCCTGGGAACGCATCACGAGAAAACCACTGGACAGATTTTGATGAAATTGAAATGATGATAGCTGGTTAGCCGGATCAAAATATGTAGGTATACGATAATTTTTACAGCGGGAAAATATCTAATCTCTAAGAAATCTATACTATATGAAAAATAAAATTATTGTTGTAATTTTAAATACCTGTATTGTATAAGAAGTTTGAGGTTGCCATAGAATTAATAATAATATTATAAGGCAAAACATATCTGTTAGTTTTGTTGTTTGTTTGTTTGTCTGAACGTAATGTAAGGCTATGTATTATCCTCAGAAATGAATTATTATATTCATATACGTAACATAACGTAAGTAGAGCTACAGACAAAAGCTAGTTTAGTAAAATTCGAGTCTCGCGGTGTTAATTCAAATTATATGATAATTCGCTAGTGATATCACAATAATTATCATCACATAATATACTCGATGCGAAATTCTGACCAGAGTAATAAGATTGATCAATTCATCACGCACTATCTATATGAAATTGAATTTCGTTTTTAATAACGTTAGTACTATAATGTTCTTATGATGCGTATACGCTTGCGTGACAGACGGCACGTGTCCAACTTTAAATCAATGAACTTATTAAAAGGAATAGTCACGAAAACTCGGTTTTAGTATTTGAACGTGATCTAGTGATCATGTTGAGAATAACATCGTAAGGTTAAATGCAGCGTAAACGAGTATGTGGGAGACATACATTTTATAATACACATGAAGAAATATGAAGAAAATAAAGCCAGTTTTCTTTATTAACCGACTTCAAAAAGGAGGAGGTTCTCAATTTGATTGTATGTTTTTTTTTATGTTTGTTACCTCAGAACTCCGTCATTTATTAACCGATTTGGACAATTTTTGTTTTGTTTGAAAGGGTATACTTCCAGATTGGTCCCATTTAAATTTAAAAAAAAATACCACCCCTAAGGGTGGAAAAACAACTAATGATGAATTTAACCTACTTCTAATTGTCATATTGACTTGAAACTTTGCAAGTATTTCTATTTCCGTTGATAGTACAGTGGTTCGGTGTTGTTGACCTGATCTGATGGCAAGGCCAGAAGGTGGATAGGTGGAACTCTTCAACGGCTAATAGTAGATACTTTGAGTTTGGGCTTATTTTGTTTGATTTGACAAGCCTAACACGTTAGAATCCTTACTTTGCTACTACTGTCTACACTAAAAAGGGAAAAATAAAAACTTTTTAACAAAAAAATAAAAACCGACTTCAAACAAAAGCACTAAAAAGTGAAAAATAACTGATTGGTAGTTTTCATTTACTATACATACCTAATCAAATATTTTCGAAGTCGGTGTGCTTTGGCTAAGTAATTAAAGCCTACCTATTAAATACATACCTAATCAAATATTTTCCAAATCGGTGGCAGCCCATACAAAGCAAAGCACACCGACTTCGAAAATATTTGATTAGGTATGTATAGTAAATGAAAACTACCAATCAGTTATTTTTTACTTTTTAGTACTTTTGTTTGAAGTCGGTTTTTATTTTTTTGTTAAAAAGTTTTTACATTGGTTGTTATTATTTATATGATAGGCATTATAGGCAGTGTTCTTGATATGGATTAACATCCAAATGTAAATAATAACTTACGTATTTACATATAAAATTCTACAGACCTGAGTAGATTTGTTTTGAAATTAATATGAAATTATTAAGGTATCATGTAATTAATCTATTCATTAAAAATTAATTTACAAAAATAAAAAACCCGGCTGCGTAAAAACGGACTAAAAAGTTGAAACAAGTTGAAATTATTTTTTAATATATGAGTTGTGTATATTTTTATAATCGCCTCTTAAAAATTTGTATTTTGATACACCACTGATTGTTTCGGAAAAAAATTGTTTTCAAGACATAAATTAGCGTCTAGGATCCGCCATTTTGACTTTTAATATATCCGCCATTTTTACTTTTGATATTTATATACCCTGTGACACTCGTATTATCAAGACGAATCTAACGACGTGTGAATCATAAAAATCGGTGAAACCGTTTAGTAATTATCTACGAAGGAACATAGGGTCGGACATACATATTTACGTACTGATCAAACATATAACTTGCCGCAGTCGGGTAAAAAGAAGAACTATGAATCTATTTACAATTTTTTAAAAATAACCGTATCAAAACAAAGGAGATAAAATTCTTTATGGGCGGTCGAATAGAAAAATAAAATGGTAACATCTCCATGTTTTTATCGCTTTTCGTGACTGTCAACAACTGCTTGGCATAGTGCTTTAAGTTGTCTGTAGGCAAGATATCACGGGTTCAACTTCCGTTAGGATAAAATATATTGGCTATATAGACTAGTGTATGTAAAAATATTGTATACAACTAAAGTCAAAGCCCGTCATTCGACCTAAATCGATGCTTGCCACTTAAAATCAAATAAATACCACGATCAAGATAGAATATCTAAGGATATTCAAGAATAAATCGCGACCATACAAAGGCAACCAATAACGTCCATCCGAACAACTGGTGATAGGATCAGTATTCCCGTATCGGGACAGAATATTACGGTAGTTAGCCGGGGTCAAAGGAAGCGAACGAAAGAGCTCAATTATGAGATTTGCCTGAAAACGTGCGCGCTTCGAATCCGTTTTGGGTGCTAATGCAATATTCGATGTAGAAACGCTATGGAAACGTGAATTTATGTACGTACCTAATACATATATCTGATGTGGATTTATTTGTTTGCAAATAAATTAAAACAGATAAATAGCTAAGTTTCGATATTAAGTTTCGGTTCTTGTATTCAATTAACTCGACAACGACGAACGTTTGGCTCAGTTTGTAGTGACCTTACTTTCTGTGCCAGCGGTCGCGGGTTCGAAAACCGCTGGGGGCGTCCATTTTTGTGATGAGCACGAATGTTTGTACTCCAGTAATGGGTGTTTATATTTATAATATGAATGTATTTAAAGTTATATATATGTAGTGTATTGACTATCTGGTATCCATAACACAAGCCTCGTAGCTTACCATGGAACTAGATGGTTCTTTGTGTTAATGTCCGAACATATTTAATTGACTGTTATCTTCAACGGTAAGTTTCTATAAGCTATGGTGTTTTTTGACCAACTTTAAAGAGAGTGGACCATTGGAGAACCAATCTCCATTATTCTATTTTTTTAATGAACAGATGCTCATAGATGGTCCATATATATTTCAAAACATTCTACTCGTACGTGAAATAATTACTTTTTAAGTATTTGATATACATAGTAGCTTATGTATAGTCGTGATGCTAAGATTTGAAACTTAAAATTCTTATTCAGCATTCAAGTAGGTAGGTACACTTATTAAGAACTACTACAATGTATATGAGTATTAAAACCATAAGTCACATTTTATAACATATTTGTATTAAACAACTCGTACTTCAAATTAGAAGCAGAAATATATTAACTTAATATTTATTGCATTAATTATACCGCAACAAGTTGCCAAAATACTTAAAATGTCAAGGCAACAAGATTATAGCTGTTGCTCGTTTAAAATTTCTTTTTAAAAGCTATTTATATGGTGATTGTGCTCCATTATTCGTACTGCTAATACAGTATGGATTATATTTATATATACGTGTCATTAGTAAATAAAAACAACAACAAAATTTTAGTAACTTTTAAATTCTAAATATCTTCAGTTCGGATAAAACATTATAAAAGTTAAAAAATTAGCTATCATTGAGCTTTTTTTATCTCTCTACGTCTATTGCTTAGAAAGTTAAAGTCAGAAAGAGGTTTTTTATTTGTCCTGAAAAATTGTGTTTTTGCAGTTATCATTTTATTCTCCGGGGGCGGCGCATTCAGCCTCCGTATCAATAATAATGACTATTTCAATAAGATTTTCCAAAAAATATTTAATGTACAGATTCGATTCAATAAGAATTTTATTATATGTATAGATATGTATATATTTCTATACACTAAATTTTATCCTATATAACATTTTCTTTTTTTCATTCAAGTCATGACTTAAAAAAAATAAAAATAAAAAGGAAACAGGAAGCGTGAGTTATTTTTAGACAATTACGTACGTCATGACACGATACATCAATGACAAGTATTCGCTCGCGTTGTCACTCGTAACCTTTTTTAGGAATATAATTTTTTTAAGATGGAAGCTTTGTAATATAGTACACAAATAAAACCAACGTACGTGACATACTTCTATTCTTATATGTATATAGCGCCCTGTATTCTAGTCGCCATACGTAATAAAATAAGTTGGATTTCTATAACCGATAGCGCTGATAGAACATTCAAAAATGTATTATAATGACATTTACATGTTCTGACGTATTGAATAAGTTGATATATTTCTTGGTTTTCTATCGATAATAACTGTAGAAAGTCATCTTGGCTAAGCCTCAAGGTTGGATGTACAACCGTTTGCATCTACCCTATCTTTTGTTTATTTACAAAATGTAAACATGTCACAAACTGAGTGTGATCGTTCTGTATGTTTTCTAACAAAACATAGAATACTGTGGTGGTATAAGATATAATAGCTTAAATACTAACTTAAAGTAGGTTAATGACATCACCCTATTATGACACCACATACTATGTGTTCATCTAGGTTTTAGGATATGTTCTATGTGCGTCTTATGTATAATAAAGTAACAAAAATCTAAATTTCTTTACGCTTTAACATTATTTGACGGTATAATCTTTTTACTGACGTTATAATAATAAACTAACGGCTTCACCCATGCCTCGCTCGGGTTCGCCTCTAGAAAAACAATAACAAATCTATCCCACGGGAACCGTACATTTTTCCGAAATAAAAAGTGGCGTATGTGCTATTCCAGACTATAATCTATCTCTGTGCCAAATTACATCTAGATCCGTTCAGTCGTTCTGGCGTAATTGAGTAACAAACATCCAAACATCTACCTATTTACACAGAAGTGAATTGACTTATGTCGCAACTTACCCCAAAGTCAAGTGCTAATAACGTCTCATAAAGATCTTATTTATAACAGTTAAACTACTTCATTCTTAAGCCAATTGTGGGTTGAATGGCTATTAAGAAAATGTTTATTTTACAATTTTTTCATACTTTTTGCATACAAGTGTCTACATTTTAATTTTTAGTACGCGTTATTTCAACAAGATCCGCTCGAACTTTACATTTCAAACAAACACGTTGTTGTACTCGTATCTATGACGGAAACTACTCGGGCAAATTTAGTAGCAAAAACACACAAAACTTAGATGAATTACGGTACGCGAATGAAAACTACTGTGCGTTTTTGTTCTCACAGCATATTATTTCCTTTGTGCATAATATTGTTTAAAGTGAAAATGTAATATCTCATAGATATGTTTTCTCCGCATCGTGATCGGACGCTGTGCGCTGGTTTTCTTATCTTATCGTCTCTCTGCCAACGCCAAACATTGCCGTGACGTCGTTTATTCATTCTAAAGGTTTATTTGTATTTGCATAGAAAATTCTTAACGGTACAATTTTGATATTCAACTAGCTACTGCCTGTAACTTTGCCTGCTTGTTCTTTCCTATTTTTGATTATTATTTGGTAGCCACCCTAAATGACTGCTCGCAAAGCCTGATTTATTTCCCTTTTACATAAATGACTAAATTACAGGACAAATTTTACTTGTATTAACTACTTGTTATGGTGATATAATTAATTTTCATAAGGATCATCATTTACAAATATACAAACAAACAAATCTTTTTATTTATGATATAAGTTTAGATTATCTTCGGATCAATTCCACCGATTGTCATATATTTTAAAATGTTTTTATTGCCATCCAATTATGTTATCCAATCTTGGAAGATGATTTTAACCTAGTTTTAATTGATGTGGCATAGATTTAAAACTTTGTAAGTAGATATATGAAATCGGGATTGCAAGATTATCATTTGATACCGTCGAGCTGGTTTGACTGGAAGCTGAAGAACAGTGAAACTCATCGAAAGCTACTAGAAAAAAAATGTGTAGAAAAACCGAAAAATCTAGAAAAAAAATGACAAATTGACTTTTTTTTAAATCACGATTATTAATTATTAGCAAACATTGTGATAGTGACAAGGAGAGTCAAGTTATATTATTAATTTTTTACCTAAAATAGTATAATATTAATTGATAATTTGATAACTAGCTTTAGACTACGATTTTATTTAAGAAAAAAGTATTTAATGAATTATATAATTATTGTCTTTGAATGAACAAGTATTTAATCTAGGTATATCAACCGATTTGCTTTTTTAGTAGCTATTGACGAGCTTCAATATTATCTATTAGAAAATTTACAGTACTTATCTATACATATAATAAAATTGTAACTAAGCCGAATCTGTACATTAAATATTTTTTGGAAAATCTTATTGCAATAGACATTATTATCCATACAGAGGTCGAATCTATAGTTTTTAGAATTTTTGTCTGTCTGTTACCGCATCACAGAAAAACCACTGGAGGGATTTTGATGAAATTTGGTAAGGTGATAGCTGGTTATCCGAATCAACATATAGGATACTTTTTACCGTGGAAGAATATTTCATTTTTGAGAAAAAATACAAAAACTGCAATGTAAGAGTATACTTATATGTAAAACCTAAGAATTTGGTTTTTGGTCATCTGAACGCAGGTGGAGCCGCGGACAATGCTGAAAAATATAAAACTTCCTTAGATTTACGCGAATATTTAACAATTTAAATAAAACTATCCTTTCGTGTTTTTTCGCGGATTTATTATAATTTTTGGTTCCCGACGTTTCGAATGCTTTACAGCAATCATGGTCACGGGAGAGTCTCTCCAAAAAGATAGTTTTATTTAAAATGAAAAATATAATCTTAACCTTAAACCTTTCATATTGTCAATATTTTAACCTACTGACCCACCGCTTATCTACTTGAATAAAAGTTCAAGTGATCTTGGTATCGGTGACAGCGTAGCAGCAAGTAAGTCAAGTGGCAGCTAAACATGGCAAGGTATACAGGTTATTTATTGTAAACATTTTGTATAATATATTCTCATTTTAATCAGATAGCTTCATTAATTTTATTACTCTACTAATTAATATTATGTTTCATTTGGCGGCTTTTTACTTTTATGTGAAATGTTAAATGTCATAATCATTAGATATTCTGATGATAATTAATATTTGGCCCTCTTTGCCATGTTGGTGAAGTAGATTGTGCCCTTCGGGCAATCCGAAAAGCCATAAGCTAAGAAATCTTTTTTCTCACTCCCTCTTATTCAGCTCTCTTTTGAATCCCACTGCCGCTACTTACAATGACTTCAACCAGCCAAAGTCAAACACGCACGCCAAGTGCGGGCTGGCGAGACTAGTTAGGTTCTTTCAGATAAGCAGTTTTCCTTACGATATTTTCTTTCACTTTTAATGAAATTCATTTAATACCGTACATTTTGTGAAAACAAAGAGTTAATCAGCTCTTGTAGAATAACTGATGTAAGTTTTATTTGATTAACATTGCTTTTTTCTTATGGTTCTGTACATCTGGTAAAAATATACGAAAATTGGGCATTCTCTCGCTGTCTCTGTCTTCAAACTTTACACACAAAACGGAATTTAAGGTCGCATTCACAGTCTATAGGAAAAATTAACAAATATACATATTAATTACAGGCTTAATTTAAAGCTTGTAAATTTTCATAATATACGAAAGTCAACTCATAATATCTATAATAGAAATCTTACTAAATCAACTCTATTTTACTTTTTATAACTTAACGAAACAACCAACATTTCATACTTCAAAAACCAGGCTATTTTATAGGTTATATAAAAAATATAGTTTAGCAACCTAAATTGGTGCAACTATCGATATCGTGAGATTCGTAGGCGTGAAATACTGTTACGATCCCACTTAGCGGTGTGAATGTTTCGTAAGAGTTTGGTACCTCAGTGCCAGAGTATTAATCACTTTTAGCTTCTTGAAGCCAGCTCAGAGATCATTGGCACCTATGTGTTTATACGTAGTACATTACAATTGAAAATAACCAATAGAATATTGACTTTAACAACCAATAAATAATAAAAGTGCTATTATTGTAACACTAATTTATACATATATTTTACTATACATATCTATACAAAAAATACACTGTCGAATTGGGTACCTCCTTCTATTTTAAGTCGGTGAGCAAATAATATTGTTTTTTTTTTACAATAATCACGGTTAATTTTATTTTCATGTTCTAAATTGCCATAAATTTCTTACTTGAAAAATGCCACTTTGATAAAACAACATATGACTACCGTCTCTTGCTGCTCATTCTCATTTCTTTATTTCTTCTCCTTTCTACATGACATTGGCAAAAAAAATAATTTTTCTCAACTAACACGCTCATAGGTGTGTGTGCAAAGAGTTCAATTGGTAGGGGAATACTTTGCGCCGAGATCGTAACTCGACTTGGATAAACATTTATTTTAAAGAACTAAAAAACTTTGACATTTTTCCTCTTTTTATAAACTAAATCTGTGTACTTGTCTGCGCTTCGGAAATAAAATATGAAGAATAAAATCTATACGTTTAATAAAATTCTAATTAAGTCGAATCTGTACATTAAATATTTTTTTAGAAAATCTTATTGAAATAATCATTATTATCGATACATAGGCCGAATCTATAGTTTTAGAATTTTTATTTTTGTCTGTCTGTCTGGGAACGCATCACGACAAAACCACTGGACAGATTTTGATGGAGTTTGATGATAGCTGGTTATCCAGGTCGACATAATATGTATCCTATATTATAGGATACTTTTTACTGCGGGAAAATATTTCATCTCGGAGAATTCTGTTATACTAAACGTTAAAACGTAACTAGGTACGAAAGCGAGTGGAGCGAGGGTAAGTCACTAGTAATGTTATATAATTAATAGCACTTACTACTACGAACTACTTGTATTGTTATTAGATACTGTACGTGCAAAACTATACTTATATACTACCTATATGCCCAACATGCATCTCTAATGGAACTTGAACCTACACTAGTGCAGAGACAAACGCTCCAAAATCTATATAAAGTAAAAAAAGAATTGAATAGAAAGTAATTTATTCTTCTAAAAATGTGCGAACTTTCCTTAATTTTTTGTTCGAAAATAATTCCGATAAATATGAAAAGATTCGATGGCCGTCGCTCGAACTTCGCCGGAATCTAAAAGTAGTAAAAGAACTCCCAAGGGCCTATTTTAATGTAAATGTAATGCCTTTATGACGAAAAAATGCTCCTTTATATGTCACAACGAACATGTTTTTCTTTGATCATATCACACAAATAATGTTCAAACTGTACACTGACTTGTAACCTGATCGAACATGATATAATCGGAAGTGGAAACTTGCTTCCTTTGTGTACGAAGACCACCAAACAAAATACTATATTGAATATAGCCTATATTACTAACAGCCTTGTCATCCATAGTATAATATAATAATACTAGCAGTACCCGCGGATTTGCCCGCGTCCTAACTTCCGATCGCTAACAAAATTCACAGGATCACCCGCTGGGCTATATTTGATGATTATTATTTGTATTTTCAGACCTTGAAGGGACAAACTCGAACATACACAAAAAATATCATTAAAATTGTCCCTGCCCTTTAGGAGATGATCCGTGGCACACCGACTGCAGCGCCGCCTACTGGATCCATTTGTGTTTTCAAACCATCCAGGAGCCCATTGAAATATACACACAAAATTTCAACCAAATCGGTCTAGCCCTTTAGGAGAAGTAGGTTAACAAACACACGTACAGAAAAATTATATATATTAAGATTATAAAGAGAAAGATTTGTTTGTTTGCTTGCACCAAATAAGATCCGAAACTTCTGAACCGATTTAGATGAAATAGGTAAGAAGATAGTTTGAGACCCCAGGAAGGACATAGGATAGTTTTTATCCCGGAAATCATCCCTTAAGGGGTTGAAAATGTGGAAAAGAGGGTGATTTACCAGTACATGCAGAAAGACTCAAGCATACAATTATTGTAGCATAAAAGTTGATATAATAAATAAATATATGTACATAAATTATAATTTCTATTTCGATGACGCTACAATATTATTCTATAATTTATATTAATTTTATTTGAATCGGAGGAAAAGACGTATTTTATATTTATAATAAATATACTGTGGATACTATATTGATTTTTATCCCATTATTATTATTAATACTGTGTTGAAATAAAAGTGTGTTTATGTGTGTATGTTTGTTACTCCTTAACGCTGTAACGGCTTGACGGATTTGGATGAAATACTCAGATTATGACCGATGAACCGGTTCGGAATGACCGGGAAATAATCGATGGTTAAAGTCGCTAATTGCACAATATAAAAAAATTAAACAGTGTGTGTATGAATATGTACACGCGCAAGAAGTAAAACTTCTGTAGGTTATCGGTACTCTTTATGAAATTCAATTAATGTTTTAAATAATTAGGATAGGTGAGATACTAAAAAAAACGTGTGTGTGTACTTATGTACGAGCGTAAGAAGTTTTACTTCTTTGGAGTAACAGAACAAAAATAGCTAAAGATTTGGTCCAGTATGTCACAACTCTCTGTTTGTAAAAGGAATGGTGAATTTTAATAAAAATAATTAAATAACGCATATTAGGCATATTACAATCATTTATTTATAGAATATCCTTTAAGAAAAGAATATAATATTATATATCGTTTGTCAGACAATAACAACGGTTACCATGGCAACAAACGTTTGCCTCGCCCGATCACACTTCGTAACGCTCGCTCTCGTCACGCATTCATCAACTTACTCGCCAAGTCAAGCGTGCGTAAAGCAGTTTTACTTCAAAACACGTGAAAAGGCTGTGGTTTAGTTGTGGCAATATAAATCCGCCTTATAATCACGTACCACGTCCCTGGCCTTGCCTCACGATTGTATCTCCACTAGTGACTACAGCAACCACTACTATGCACAATTATTTTAATAAAAACGAGAATATTATGTTTCAATTTATATCTCCTTGTTTATAATAATTAAAGCTATTGTTTATTATTATTGGATATTGCGTGTATTTTAAAGTTATTAAAGTAGATTTATCCTTGCAAAAGAATTTACGATATTTGCCATAATTGAAATTAAGGCTTTATTCCCATGAATATTTCAATCAACCCCTGATTCATGGGAAAACGAATAATAAGGAAAACTTCACTGCACACACTTCTTTGATATTCTTTTTTACTGTCGGTAATTTAATTATAAATGAGAAAGAGTTATTTCTCAAATATTATTAGTTCCTTATACTAGCGGCACAACCTAGCTTCGCTCGGGTTCGTCCCTTGGTACGTTTTAACGGTAAGTATGGAATAGATAGTCGATCCCTTGCTCTGTGAAAAACAGAAACATATCTATCCCACGGGAACCGTACATTCTTTCGGGATAAAAAGCAACCTATAAGCTATTCCAGACTATAATCTATCTCTGCGCCATATTTCATCCAGATCCGTTCAACCGTTCTGGCGTGCTTGAATAACAAACATCCATCCATCCAAACTTTCGCATTTATAATATTTATGGTATTGATTTTTGATACCCTTACATTTAAGTTTTGTAATATTTATAATATTTCATAGTTTATTATATTTTTTTTAAACTATTACAATTTCGACATTGACCTTCTATGATATCAGTAGCAGGAATGAAATACGACTTAAATTAGAAATACCAACGTCCATAACATTTACGCAACAACTCGATAATGGAAAATAACTATTTACTTTACGTGTAGGTTAACTTGTATATGATAATTCACTTGAATCTCATATAAAATATAAATTTTAAAAATCAATCATATATCGTAATTTACTTGTTGTCATTAAATTATATTTAATTATGAACGGATTGTTATGAAATGACCGATATATGTAAATGAAATCGTGAATTGATTCGTACTTACAATGCAATGATGTCATTTTTACAGGTTACACACAAGACGTCCGGCAAAGTGATGGTTCTCAAAATGAACCAGCAGCGGGCGAACCGCCCGAATATGCTCCGTGAAGTGCAGCTCATGAACAAGTTAAAACATCCTAATATTTTGGGGTAAGATGTTCAGTTAAATCGATTTTTGAATATTTTGTCTTCAAAAGCAGGTACAAGTTTAGAAATACATACTCAGACTGAAATCTACACATATATGTAAAAAAATTCTATCTTAGTCGAATCTGTACATTAAATATTTTTTGTAAAATTTTATTGTAATAGTCATTATTATAGATACAGAGGCTGAATTTATAGTTTTTAGAATTTATGTCTGTCTGTCTGTTTGTCCCGGAACGAATCACGAGAAAACCTCTGGACAGATTTTGGTGAAATTTGATGTGATGATAGCTGGTTATCTGGGTCAACATATAGGATACTTTTTATTGCGGAAAAATATCTCATCTCTGAGAATCTATACTAAACGATAAAACGTAACGAGGGTGAATCGCTAGTATACGAATAGGTATAATGCAAATTGGAAATGTAAACATTTAACCAATATTTGCACAATTTTAGTATTACAATGAATTACCTTTTCTATATTCTTAATCTTTGCTTTTTTACCTTAAATCTCATGTTTCGTTTATTAGATGTACCTATGTTATGTTTATTAGTTTATTTCCACTCTAAGCTCTGCTTCTCTACTCCGCGCCTTACTTCCTTTTGTTGATACTTATTTATTTATTTATTGATTATACAAATACATATGTAAATAAAATGATGCCGGTGATTACAAAATAGGTACCCCTTTTTAAGTTGATTTTCATGATACCAAAGTCTAAGGTAAAAAATAAGCCAAGAAGAAGAGATGGTTTGATATTAATAAGAGGATTTTTATGAGCTTTTTGGCATAGCATGGTGTGTACACCAGTGCTAAGCGATAGAGACACCCTAGTCTATAGAGTCAACATTTAGTTTCATCTTATTATTAATTTAATTTTCTTATTTTTTTAGTGCATATTATATAATAATTAATTATGAATGCATTATATCCAATATTACCAAACTTTCATCATCACTGGCAAAATTTACGACGAAATGATAACGGAACCGGTATTTCCGTGCATATTTACACTCTGCCAATATTGGTGTTATTTATTTATCGTTTAACGAACTCGCCAACCACTTCGCTTTATATTTCATCGTCCAGTTTTGTTTTGAGAAATTGTTCCGAACAAACGTCTGAGACTGGTAACTGGATTACATTATTAAGGATTGCGTCATGTATTATTTATCAGATTGATGGTTATTATTGTTTCTGTCATCAGTATATTGGCTTGTTACTTTCGTATAAGTATGGAATGCGAATAAATAAAACTTAATCGATTTAATTTGAGCAAAAGGTTTCTTTGTTTTCACATATCTATGTATCAGTGGTTTACAAAGGTTTTGCTTAGAAAAATAACTAGATTAGTAGGTATACATATATAGATAGTGTATGAAAGTACGAGTCATCATTTATGTTTTTAAGTTGATAATTTTCAATTGTATTTTGAAATTGATTCTTATTTCTGTCGAACTTTTTGCTAATGAGCGAAATAAGATATTTTAACAAAGTATTCTAACAATACACATTGTATAGTTTATGTACATCATTATGTCGAAATATGTTACTATTCAAAAGACTCTTATTGAAGAAGTAAGAAGCCTTTCATAATTCAAATAATTTTATTTGAAAGTTATAGTTCTCTATGACTGACTTATTATAAAATAAGAAGTTATCTCATTTTAGTCATTAAGTACCTAGGCCACCGAGCTTCGCTCGGCGTTTTTGGTCAAAAGTACAATTTTCTTTAAAAAAAAAACTAAAAACTTGAATAAATACAAAAAAAAATTATACCTTTGTGGTTGTCAATCTTGCGCTTTGGCCGCTTGACCATGATGCTTATGCCCGAGCGTGCGAAATATTAACCATATTTTGCGTGGAATAATGCGAAAGAAATCCGCATGAAAACTCGAAAACACGCGTTTTTTTAGACATAACACTAATCTAGATCGATTCATCGCCCCTGAAACCCCCACGTACTACATTTCATGAAAATCGTTAGAGCCGTTTCCGAGATTCAGATTATACCTATATATATACAAGAATTGCTCGTTTAAAGATATAGGATATTTACTTAACATTCTATTTGTACATTATATTAAATTTTTTCATTTCATTAAAACCTCTCAATCCCTAAGTGTTTTACTCTTTATGCCGTTTTTACTCTATTTGTTTATCATATACATTTATTTTTTGACTGACGTAATATTGATAAATAATAAATATAGTTTTAACTACACTGTAAAATATAATTTAACTGCACTGCGGGTTCGCATACAACATTTTGAAAAGCTCTGGCATAAAGCCTTATACGAGAATTGAATCCAATTAATCTCGCATCTTAGGTGCAGTACGGAGTCCAATCCATTCCGCCACGACAGTTTAAGCAATTTTAAAAATACTAAGTATAAAGTGAGACGCGAGACAATAAAAGCCAAAGGTTCTAACATCTCGGGTCACAGAGCTTCAAACGAGTATCGCTATCCACGTAACGTATTACGAAATAATAAACTCCCCAACAATGAATGCACTGTTTCAGTTCATTTCCTGCTCTCATCTAAAATGAAATAAAAACAATGCAGTACTGAAGCGACTGTTGAATAATATTTTTCTTAGTATCTAGAACGGCTAATCACTTTCGTTTCTTTACTGTGCATAACATCTACGTTTTGGAGCAGCCAACGTCGCTTAAGCCTAGTTCGCATTAAGCTAGTATTTTAGTCTAGTAGCGAGTAATTTAGTAACTAAACGTGTCTGAACACTAAAAATTTAGTCGATTAGTTTAGTAAGTAATTTAGTCGAGTCAATCCATTTTATTCTATTTTTTTGGGCGAGTAGCAGCCCCCACCACGCGTCCGAGCTCACTGGTTCACCGGCTGAACAAGTACGAACCTGTCGAATTAGTCGAGTTCATTAGTCGCCATAATGTCGTTTTTACACAACTTTCGGACATTCTCAAACTATCGAAGTATTCTTTGGGATCTTCCAATGCTAATTCCTTCAGAAGACAATTAGTAGCTCCTAGTTTATCTCGTCTTTCGATCCATTTTCGTACCCATAGCTTCTTTTTATTAATCACACAAATTTCATCATCCACCTCTTCTAAAATAGCCGTTACGATCAGCTTAATCAGTAAATTTACTTAATTGCGTTGTAGGCTGTTCATCTTGCAAAACACCACTCACTTGTAAACTGTACTCGACCAAAGTGCGAACGATTTTTGTGAGTAGCGAGTAATTTAGCTACTAAATTACTCGCTACTAGACTAAAATACTAGCTTAATGCGAACTAGGCTTTAAAGTTGTACGCGATAGGTTAGGTACATCTAAACGAGTCCATAAATTATACATAATTTTTTCGGCCAATGTTAATACTTGAACTTTTTGAAAATTGAACTCGTGAGCTTAGTGTTCCGCCGTTTTGGAGTCTATAGGGAAATATATACACATATCGATATATATATATATATATATATATATATATATATATATATATATATATATATATATATATATATATTTATATATATATATATATATATATATATATATATATATAGATGGATAAATATTTTTCATTGTTTCGTTTTCGATCCTACTGCCTTAGCCCGGATGCTTTTTATAATCAAGTCTTTCTCACGGGAACCGTATATTTTTCTGGAATAAAAATTAGCCTTTGTGTTATTCTGATGTATGAGCTATATTATTAATTATTGTAGTTTCATTAAAATCTATTTAGTAGTTTTTGCGTGTATACATCCAGATATCCATATATCCTCACAAGCTTTCGCATTTATAATATTGTGATTAGAAGGAAATCAATTGCTTTATATGGCATTAAAATGGAAATCTCTCGTAGAGACAACGAGGCGATTAAGATCCTGGCAAACTTCACCTACCAGGCAAGCACCACACCGCAAGCAGACTAAAAACCATCAAGCTCCACCCATGACTCTTAAAGTCCTTTCTTCTTTTATTAACCTCATATATAATACACTAACCTCATTTGGGTGGACTCTTAAAGTCCACCCGACTCCATAGTTTTGTTCAGCTTTCTTTTTTTTTTTGTTCGCAAAATCTTTTGATTCAAAAATTATACACGCACGAATCCATCTCAAATAAAATAAAATAAAAATAACAACAAAATATAAAAATGCTCAAAAAAAGGCACTGACGTATGTCTGTGGGTCTTAGACTTATTCAAATAAAAAAAAACTATATAAAAATGTATTCTTGTTATATAGAAATGTTAAGATCTTTCTGATAAGATTTTTTTACATAGGTACATAATTCCGTTTATCAAAATTGGATCAGGCGTTAAACTGAAACTCAACCAGACAAAAAATGCTTCAGTATTTAATATATTGTATAGTACCTACAAATAACCTGTTCCAAACGAAACACAAAAAGTGCGATTTACAAAAGATTTTCACTTGTATATGACAAGGCATTCATAATAAAAGTAAAGATTCTTATTTTTCTTTTTCTTTAGAATAGTAGGTTTAATCTTGGGTTTTGATGCCACTGGCTTACATTTGCTTTGAATATGCAACTAGAGTTTCTCGACCCTGTCATCTAACAACGTTTCATGTTATTTTTTATGTTATGTTGCGATATATTTCATACGAAATTTTAAATTTTAAAATGTAATCAGAGCGTGAAATTATGAGTGATTTAAAAGCTATTTCATATGATCTTCTAAACGAATTATCAACACTTTTTACTCTATTATATACTTAGGTTTCTCGCAGTGGTTTCGCTCGCGAATGTATTTCTATCGAGCCTACAACCACGAACATGACCCACGTAATATGCTAATAGAAGGACAAGCTAAAGGTGCATCCCTCGATTTATTTGCACGATTAAAATTTTATTAAAATGTGTAATGCGTGTGTGTATTGTGTAATGCAATAATCTATACAAAGTAAATATTTCATTAAAATCTAAATAGACAGATGAAAAAAATGTTTAAAACCATTGATTCGACTTCAATCAGAATTTAAAACATTTCCCACAAACTTTATTCTCACAAAAATTGCAATGATGATATACAAATTACATATATATCTATATATACAATGTAAATTCAACCTTAAATACAATGCTTAAAGTTGTTTTCACAAAAAGAAAATTAAATTAAAAGCGCGCTCGAATGTTCCAATGAGTGTTCATTCTGTGAGGACATTTTTTGTCGCTGATTGTGTATCCTAGTACTATTTTGATCGATGGCTCACACATTAAAATTACCCTATTAAAGAATAATACCAATATATTATTTTTATAGATATTTTAGTAGGTATTGGACATGTTTTACATTTGTTTATATTAGATGGTACATCTCAGCGTACTTGAGATACAAACAGCTTGCCTCTAGACTCAAGTAAACTTCCTAGGAAGGACGTGTACTTTCACTCGGCTGCAATCGGCTTTGCGTGTGCATCTATCGTTCGCATTTATTTTTCATGCCACTAGCATTATAATTGGGCCCTCTTCAACACGCCAACTCTTAATTGGCAATTTGGATTGATTGCCTGATAGATTGATAAGCCTTGACACCGGTCTTCTATTTAAGATAATCGTTTAACGACTTAGCTACTTCCTTCAAATTATGTAACATATACAGCTTTTAGATGTTTCTTGGTAATAGAAGTTATGTATCTAACTAATTGAAGCGTTTTATATTTCTCATCAATTATGTTATACATACACAGCGGGTATTTTTATTTTTTTCTTAATGAAAACTCAATGGCTGCTTTTTGAATCTTCATTTAGCTTAGATTGCCTTGAAAATGTGACAAATAATGTCAGGGCTTCTTGTTGTTAATTGTTTCTGAACATATTCGATTTCTTAAAAAATATACGACACACTATTCAATTTGCGTCATTTTGAAGCACTAACTTAAAACCAGTGTGTAGCAATTTTTTTTTTTTCATTGTAAAGGTGTTTTAACCCCCAGGCTTTTTATGCCCACTGTTTATATGGAACAAAGGACTTGAACCTCAAAATGTGTTTTGAATGTCGTCTCAAGTGCGGCATTGTTTCTGCTTTTGACTTCCCTGTTTTTTCTGTAACCTTTTACAACGTAAGTGTCACACTTAGTCACTACTCGCATTATTTGGGGTTGTACTTAATGAAGACTTTACTTGGCTCTTGTAAACACTACTTGTTTTTGTGTAAATGTGTAAAATATAAGAAGATTGTTCCACATATGTACTCGTACTTGAAGTTTCTTCCAGAAATTTGTTATGGTTTTGTGTGAAATAATAGGTAAAAGTTACAAAAAAATTATAGGGATGTTGAGATTAACCTAGAAAATAAAGCCAAAATCCAAGCCGTGAAAAATATTATTATAATAAAATATCATTTCTTTTATAGAAATTTCTCGTATATACATTTCTTATAGATGGTATCCCTTTTAAACGATTATATTTTCTTTTTTGTTGATTTAGCTTTTAAATAACGCAGAGACTTATCTTAGAAAAGATCTCTTCTATCAAACAATCAGGAACGATTTGACTGATTGAGATCATATTCACACAATATAATTTTGTTTGTTTTGATCCATTACGGACTGACTACACTGACGTCTGACACTCTTTAAATTAAATTGACGATTCAAAAGTGCTTGTAATAAGTCTTATTGAATAAAGTTTAATTTTATTTCGTTGATGTGATAGGAGCCCACGCTACAAACTATTTGCTAACATCAAAATATATTTATATACATTAGAAATCAGTAAAACGTGTTTAAGCTAGTTAAATTTTATATACAAATTTTAAACACATTGTTTGTTATTACAATATAAGTATATTGAAAATATTTCTCAATTTATTTCTCATACATCTGATATTGCAGCTCATTAAACTGTCTGTTTCAATGAATTAGGTATCGGCGGAATTAATTAGTGTGATTAGTTGCTAACACTGACATCTGTAGAAGACTACTCACGCTTCACGCTTGACGAAGCATAAAATATCACTTGAAAACAAGATTTTCTGAGCTATTGCAAAGTTATATCAATTGATCTAAAAAATCTATTGTTCAAATGTGATAATTGTATACTTGAGTCATTTATATTTATTTGCATATTTAATCAGGAATATACCTGCAACGTAGAGCCTTTTCGATATATATTTGTTTGTATATAGGAGCATATACAAACAAATAAAAAAACAATTATTTCCTACTTATAATATTAGAATAAATTAGCAACTTACCCTCACTTTGTAAATCCGGATATGCAGCCGTACATGCTAGCTCCTACACCACCGAGGCAGTTTTATTAATTCCATATATTATGTATGTGTATCTTTTCAGGTTCATGGGTGTCTGCGTACATGAGGGTCAATTACACGCGCTCACAGAGTACATGGAGGGTGGATCATTGGAACAGGTGATACTAGGGATACCGCCCGAGCCTCTGCCACAGCCTCTGAGGATATCTTTAGCCGCTGACGTGGCTGAAGGCATGATGTACCTGCATTCGTTGGGAGTCTTCCATAGAGATCTTACGGCTAAGGTAATTAATTATTATCAAAGTTTTTTTTTTTACATTTATTAAAAATTATTCAACCAATTCAGTTTAGATATTGTAAGTCGGTGAGGAAGCAAACACTAAACACCGTCTTGGAATACAGTTCTGCTGAGAAAAATAATAAGAATCTCGACAGATGCTCTGTTGAAAAAATATTATTTACATATTTTATTATAACTTTACTTATATATACTTTTACATCAAAAGGTATGGATCTCAAAGTGTAGGAAGAAAACTCAGGTTGTTTTTTTTAAAGCAGGCAAAGGCAATTTGCAAGTTTAGCTGTTTTTCGTTATGTTCTAATTATTTTATTCTTATCCTGTATGTCTTATAACCACCTATCAAAAATATTTTTTTTCTTCCAGAATGTCTTATTGAAAAAGAATGAATTCGGCGAGTACACAGCTGTCGTAGCAGACTTCGGCTTAGCTGCGAGGATACCTAGTTCGATGTGAGTTTAATAAGTGTTTTTTTTTCAACAGTTACGCTGCTGACAGCCGTATGGCATAGTGGTTTTCGTATGTGACTCGTAGCCAGAAATCATGAGTATTCGTCGAATCAAGTTAATTTATAATCGATCACTTTAATTTTATTTGTACGTATAGGATATACTTGCTCAAGCACAACAAAACTCTGTGTAAAAATAAAATTAAAAGATGATTTTATATCTATTAAACTTTCCCTAACCTCACACCTAAATTTGATCGTTCGTAACACACCCCATACCTGTCAGTGTTTCAAAGACAAAGGGTTCATTGACTAATTGCTTTTTTATATGTCTGTCATGTCTGTCGTCTGTAGGTAAAGGGCTTTTTAAATTTACGTTTGTAGTAATAAAAGTCCTTAGTGGAATGGTAGATGACATAAGATGATAAAATTTGAATGGTACTATCTTTTCGGATTTTTGGTACCGTGAACATGATTGCTGTTAGGCATTCGAAATATCGGGAACGCAAAGTCACTATAAATCCGCGAATTAATCCGAAAAGATAGTTTTATTTAAAATGTCAAATTTTCGCATAAACCTAAGAAAATAAAATTTAAATAAGCAAATGTACTTTAGATATATCTTTAAGCATCGATCGAAAAAGTACTAGATACACAATCAGCGATAAAAAATGTCCTCACCGAATGAGCGCTCATAGGAACATTTGAGCGCGCTTTTTATTTTTTTATTTTTTTGTATAAACAACTTTAAGCATTCCGTTTAAGGTTCAATTTACACTGTTGTATATTTATTTCAACTAGAATAATTATTAATTACCTAAACACAATTGGTGACAGTTTTATGAGAACTTTAGCATGGGATTGTGTATCTAGTACTTCTTTGATCGATGTATTTAAGATTCTATTCCAAGTGCATAACGAATAATGATACGCACAATGCGTCACGCTATTTCGCGTGCAAAAACCGATATCGTGTGACGGAACGGATCATTTGTCAAGTTTGGGCAATTTATCAAGGCGGTGTTTCGTAAGAACCACCCTTCACTTTTATTTACGATGCGTGAACATTGCCAGGAAATACATACCTCGAATTCCATATGTGTATCCTTCACTAAACAGTAAAACCTATGGTTTAAAAGAGCGTCTCACTCATTTTTATTAGGTATTGTGGTTATAATGATAATGTTGAAATTGTCACATTAAAAAAATAGGTCTCGAAAATATGTAATACAAACACATTAAAAAATAGCTTGATGTTGCTTAAAATATGACATGTTCTATGATAATTTTGTATCATAGTTTTATACGCACGTAAATAAAAGACCGACCAGTCTCCTTCGTGTCTTCTCTATTTTACGTGACATTGGCTAAGTAATTTCTGTGCTCAACTGACACACTTTGAAACCATTAACAAGAACATTGTATTGAATTAAATAAAAGAATCGAAAAATTATATTGTACTTGTATAATGTTGCATTTCAATGCTCATTTTAGAAAGTCAAATCACTTTTTAATGTAATTATTCCACCCTTACAGGTGTTTTTTTTTTAATTTATGTAGTAAAATAGTAGTAGTTATGTAGTAAAGTAGTCTACATTGTCAGGTATAAACTATTTCTAAAAAAAAGAATCATTATCTATTCATAATTAGCAAAGATATCACGTAAATTGCACTCTTGAAATCGGTCAAAATGATAATATGTTTTTGTTCTTTTCCAGCAATGGATATAGATTGCCCAGTGTGGGGTCGCCGTGGTGGATGTCGCCGGAGTGCTTGCGCGGTCGCTGGTACGACCACCGGTCAGACATCTTCTCGTACGGGATCATATTGTGCCAACTTATTGCTAGGGTAAGAAGAAATTACGAATCTGGACATTACTTTTTGAAAAATCTTATTGATATAGTCATTATTACCGATATATGTAGAGGCACAATCTATAGTTTTTAGAATTTTTGTCTGTCTGTCTGTTTGTCTGTCTGTGACCGCATCACTAGAAACCAGAGGACAGATTTTGATGAAATTCAGTATGACAATAACTATTTATCCGGGTCAACATATAGAATACTTTTTACTGCGGGAAAATATCTCATCTCTGAGAAATCTTTACTAAACATTAAAAAGCAACTAGGGACGTACCCAAACGGAGCGAAAGTGTGAATCGCTAATATTTATATATGTACATTTGTACATGAGTTAATTATTTTTATGATAATTAATTATTAGTAACTTCACTTAGATGCCTAATAGTAGCCTAGGTCATAATCTAGCTGTGTACTAAATCTTATCTGTAGGTATACGTCCAACCGTTTCACCTTAAATACATTTATTTAGGTCCGATAGTTTTTAAACAACTTAATACAAGCTTTTAACAACTGTAATGTAATAAAAACAACCTAAATGAGATTGTTTTTTTTCTCTTCAATATAATTAAATTCGTTAGCCGTATTTATGTATTTATAAACATTTATTTACTTATGAGTGATAAGTATTATATTATAGTATGCAAATTGTCATTTGTATACCATTTTAAAACATTATTTATATTGTTTCGCTTCATGTTTAGTTCCGTGACAGTCCCATATTATGCCTTAATCTCAGTACTTAATAAAGTTCCACTATCTTTAACGTGTCTCCATCATCTATACTATAATATTATAAAGGGGTAAAGTTTGTGAGTTTGTGACGTTGTAGGGGGTAATCTCCGGATCTACTGAACCGATTTAGATAAAATTTGGTAAGAAGATAGCTTGTGACCCTGGGAAGGACATAGGATACTTTTTATCCCGGAAATCATCCCTTAAGGGGGTGAAAATGGGGATAAAATTTTGAATAGAGAATCAAGCTAGGGACGACCTCGAGCTAAGCGAGGGTGAGTCACTAGTCTTGGTATAAAATCATTGTATTGACGCTCGAATTTGACATACTTACAAAGTTTAATACAAACCTACTTGCAAATCGGTTGATCGAAAAATCGATACGATAAATAAAAAAATATATGATGTACATTAAAAGCCAAGATTTCATTACATAGTTACAAGTAAAGCAAATAAAATCATACTGATAAATGTATTAAAATACATTTAATACTTTTATTAAATAATATTAATATTAATGGATGAAATGAATCATTTATTTTATTTTTCGATATCAATAAATTTATATACTATCTGAGAATACATATTAGTATTAAAAAATAGGCAGTGGTAGACCAATGGCCGAGTGAAGCGGGTTCGAATCCCGTGTCTCGCACCTGTGATAATTTTATGTGCGAAACATCTCGAACATGATTAGCGCTTACGGTGAAGGAAAACACCGTGAGAAAATCTGCGTGTCTGAGAGAACCTAGCATTTTTCGTAAGACAGGTGAAGTCCGCCAACCCGCACTTGGCCATCGTCGTGACTTATGCCTGATATAGGCCTTGCCTAGCAGTGGGACGTTAAAAAAGTCTGAATACGAATACGATTAAAAAAATTAATCTACAGATATGAAAAAAAATATGGATGTAACTAAAATTTTTTATTGTTTAGGCGGTATATCCAATGATTAAATGTCTTTATTCCATCTCATAGTTCAAGACTGAATCATACTACTGACTGCCTAACGTGTTAAAATAGTAGATAGCGTCACAGCGAGATGATTTTTTCTTGTTATTTAGGTTGAAAACTGTAAAAAATTTCAATTCCACTAATATTATACATGCAAATGTGTGTTTGTTTCTTCTTCACGCTGTAACGAGTCAACGGTCTTGGGTGAAATTCTAAATAATTATAATAATTTATTTAGTTCTCATCACAAAAAGCTACTGATCAAAGTTAATTAAGTGAAGCTTAACAAATAATAGTATTGAAAGCTTTTGTGAGAGACTGATGTATTCTCTATCAATCAAAAAAGTACTAGATACACAATCCCATGCCAAAAGTTCTCTTTAAGCTTTTAGGTAATTATTCTAGTTGAAGTAAATATACAACAATGTAAATTGAACTTTGACTGCTTAAATTGTTTTCACAAAAAGAAAATTACATTAAAAGCGCGCTCAAATGTTCAAATGAGCGCTCATTCAGTAAGGACATTTTTTGTCCCTGATTGTGTATCTAGTACTTTTTTGATCGATTGTACTATGTAAAAAAACCTGTATAAAATATTACCAGAGAAATGGAGATAGCTTCTATTCTAGATTAAAAGACAGGGTAATTTTTATCAATTTTCGCGAGTGCTGCTGTGGGAGAGGACTAGTTAAATATGCAATATACCTGATAGGTTTGAGAAATTATTCTCATTTTTTTGATCAAAGTAAATTTGACCAATCACATAACACCGTTACTACAAATATATGAAGCCCTAGATAGTCTGTCTATCTATAATATAATTAAGTTCTTAATAAAATTCTTAAGCTTATGTAAATAACGTAAAAATAAAACCGCGAAAAATCACTAGTGGTACATAAAACCAGTTTTAACGGCGTAATTGCGTGACTTGTATTCTATTATAATAATTAGCCGCTATGAACTTATTATGATAATTTAAATAAGTAAGTTAATTATAAACTCGCATAAAAATATAACGCATTTTGTGTCCTCGAGCTATACTAGGATGGTGATTTTGCTGTAATATTTTTAGAACAGATATAATTTAAGACACGAACTATACTCAACTGGTTACCCTTCACGTATCTTCTTACTGGATGTAAAATATTTTGTAATAAATATAAAGAAATTTGTTTCAAACGGTTCGCTTATGAAATACGGTCAAGCGTACTGTATACCGTTAATTTTTTTTTGTCCGTCCATATATCACACTCTTACCAGTATGTATAATGTTATGTCTTACTGTACCACACACACCGAGTAAATTACTAACGTTTCTCTGTTAGGCATTTTACATTGCTCTAATTATAATCAAATTTTAAACAGTAGGTAATTTATAAACGATTTTCGCCAGCTGCCTAACTTTTGCATGTTTCTTATACTTTACACTTTAAATTAGTATTGTGTAATACATTTGATGAGCTATATCTATCCATAAATATAAAAATAGATGTGTGTATGTATGTATGTTCGTTATGGATCCAAAAATTGGATGAAATTTTCAAGCAATCTTCAAATTAGGCCAGCGGGTGATCCTGTGAAGTTTGGTAGCGATCGGAAGTTTGAACGCGGGTGAAGCCGCTAGTACTGCTTGTATCTTATACTTACCTATATAACATAATTTGCAGGTGGACGCGGACCCCGACGTGTTGCCACGGACAGACAACTTCGGTCTTAATTATATGGCATTTGTGGAGCTTTGCGATGAAGACACAGTTCCCGATTTCCTTCGACTCGCTTTTAATTGTTGCATTGTAAGTGTGTTCACTCTATTTCTTACATTGAGTACTCTTTTGTCTAGATTTATTATTATTAGTATTTATATCGTTTTTGTAGTGCTTGAAAAGCAAAATAGTTGTTTTTGTATAGCTTATGATGTCACTCTACAAACACGAGAAAATGGCTAAAAAATAATATAATTTTCAACCGTTGGTATATTTTATACAATCCCTTGAAGATTAAAACAAAAAATTAAAATTAAAACAAAATAAATTTGGGTAGGTGTGTATGTATGTACAAATTTATTGTAACGTTGGTTGGTCATTCCAGTACGAGGCCAAAGCGCGGCCGCTATTCCCGGAGATAGTGAACAAGCTCGCGGAACTGAAGGAGGGCCTCGACGACGCGTGGGACTGCACGCCGAACACTTCATACGACAGGTTAGTTTATTTATGGAATTGAGTGATGCCCGGCAGATGTGAAACATCTACGATAACACCTGCAGGTAAATTTCTAAGAAGTTAATTAAATTTCTAAGAAATCTATTGTTAACTGTAACTCCGGCGTGTCCACGGTCGTTGAGGGATCAATATTAGTATTCATATTCATAATTAATAAAAACCTGTAACGAAATATGCAGTAAAATAAAGAAACATTACGCAGCTCACACATTGAAGCTACAAAGTACACAACACAGCACCATCTAGTTCCATGGTAAGCTACGAGGCTTGTGTTATGAATACCAGGTAGTGGATACACTACACATATATTTATAACTTTAAATACATACATATTATAAATATAAACACCCATGACTAGAGTACAAAAATTCGTGCTCATCACTAATGAATGTCCCCAGCGGGACTCGAACCCGCGACTGTTGGCACAGCAAGTAGGGTCACTACAAAGCGAGCCAAAATATGGAAACTATTTATTCGCTGTATATAGTGTGTGGTCTGTATGCAGCGAGGAGGCGGACTCGGGGCCGCGCTCGTGCCCCGGCCTGTCCGCGTGGCGCCGCCCCGCGCGCCTGCGCAGCGAGGGCAGCCCGCAGCCCCACGCCCACACACATACACACGTGAACGCCCACGCTCGTGACCGTAAGTTGATTTTTTTTGTTTTAACGTTATCAAGTGATTTCGAAAAGGAGTTAAAGATGAGGAAATAGTCGCAGTTATTAATGGTTGAAGAATAACTTTTAAAATGATTTTGAAGTTAATAAAGAAATGACTGTTCCATTATGACACATGATCTTAAGAGTATCAGTCAGATAGATGAGAAATATAAAATGTTGATTGCTTTTTTTTAATGTTCACTTATATGTAGTTGTATAAATATAAACACGAGGTGTTGTCGTCGAGCAGGAGGAGCGATCCACCGGCGCTCGCTGTCGGAGCTGGAGTGGGCGTGGCGCGGCGGCGCTCGCGCGGCGCCCCCGCACCGGTCGGCGGGCGCGCTGCCCGCGCTGCCGGCCGCGCCCGCGCCGCCGCCGCGCCTTGCGCGCCTGCTGCGCCTCGCGCACATCATGCTGCTGCGCGACACGCACGCTGCGCCCGCGCCCGCCGCGCCGCGCCTGCATGCCTACCGCGGCGTGCACAAGATCCTCGAGCCGCACCCGCGCTCCTCGTCCGGTGACGCACCGCCCTCGCCACCGCCCAGCCCGCCCTCGCCCGCGCACGCGCCGCGCTCGCTGCCGCCCTCGCCGCTGCTGCGCCGCCGCGCCTCCTGCGAGAGCGGCATCTTCTCCGTCGCCAACGAGGACCTCGCGCCCGCCGGCGCCGGCTCCGTTTGCCCCTGCAGCCTGGCGGGCTGCCAGCGCTGCTGGTGGTGGCGCCGCGACGACCCGCCCGACGACCCCGATGAGCCCCGCCTGCGCGTCTGCGCCGACTGCCTGCTCGTGTACGAGCGCCTGCTGCGCCGCCGCGCGCCGCCCGCGCCGCCGCTCTGCGCGCTCGACGACTCGGCGCTGTCCACCGCCGTTAGCTCGCTGCGCAGCCTGGACGACGCGGCGGACGACGCGGCGTGCCTGTGCGGCGGCGGCGGGGGCGGCGGGGAGGAGGCGCACGTGCTGGCGCGCTGCTGCTGCGGCGCGGGCGGGCTGCGCTGCGGCGCGCTGCACGCGTGGCCGGCGCGCCTGCTGGCCGCCGCCAAGCGCTCGTCCAGCGTGTACACGGACAGCTCGGAGGACGTCGCGTCGCTGGGCTCCGACAGCGTGTGCGACGAGCGCGGCCCGCGCCACGTGCGCGCGCCGCACTCCGCGCAGATAGCCAAGATCGTCGAGTACTTCGAGCGCAAGGGCGCCGACTTCAGGGGGCCGCTGCTCAAGTCGCTCCACTTCGGCAAGGAGCGGTGCGAGCGAGAGTACTTCGTGGACGTGAAGCACTGCGGGTCCCCGGCAGGGGGCGCGACGGGGAGCCCGGCGGCGGGCGCGGGGGGCCCGGCCGGGGGAGGGGGCCGCAAGTGCGCGGCGCAGCGGCTGATGATTTGCGAGGGTGCGGTCAAGTCGAAGCTGCCGCTGTTTGACAAGAAGTCATAACGCAAAGGATACGATTTCGAGAGACGCTCCTCGATATTCAGATAGGATAGTGCGCGGCGCTTGACGTGACATGACGTCGTAGTGACGTGACGTACGAGCAGTAAAGTGACGTGTGACGCGACTTCACAACGCGTGTGTCAAATCGGAATCGATAACTTCCAGTAGCGTCGTACCAGAGGATATTTTTATTCAGAGTTATAACGGGCGAGAGAGAAAATATTCGATTTAATGAAATGAACTATATTATATTATAATATTCGTTAAGGCAGTATTGTTAAGGCTAGTGCCAATTTGTATTGGATGGGTGACAATATTGAATAAAAATCAGTACTCCCAGTGGAACTGAATCGTTGCCGACACCCATTTAACTGTAAAACATTTTTTGTCAAATATGAACACTAATTACAATAAAATCCATCGAAATCCATCAATTGTTTGAAAAATGGGTTAATGTAGAGCGACTTTGTTCCAAAAGGGGTGCGAACCATCGATATCACTGGACGAGCAGATCTCTCGTCGAGTGAGTCGAGTTTGTTGACTGAGTAAACTAAGCATTTGAATTCGTAACTGAACTTAGGGATATAGAATATGGAGTAAGAGATAAAGGCGATATTAGATGGTCTTGTGTCGTACGATACGTGGCCTATCCTTTATTTTGGGGCCTTGTTTTGTAGATTTTAACCCAGGATCGGATAGCTATAAGTATTGTACTTTTCTTACTTAAGTCGGTGTTAACTGTTGTAAATAAATCAAAAATATTTATAATTTATATACAGTATTATATTATAACTTGCCAGTTTATATAAGTTTGTAAATAATTTTCAATGCAAAAAGCGAGCGGTCGCACTTTTTAATTTTTTTTTTGGTTTATTTATAACTTATTTAGTGACAAAGTGTTTGCTTATCGTCAGTCATAGTTCTTTTTTTTATACAATACTTTCTTTTTAATATTCATATATCATTATATTTATTGAATAATGCCACCACATACTATTGAGGGCCGAATTCGTCCTAAAAATTAAATGAAAAAATTATATTACATATATCGTGGCACGCGTCTAGTCCAGTTCAGTCGTGTCGCAGTCCGTCGATTTATAGATAATATTTATTTCAAAACATAATTATTTATTAGTAATCATATATTGTCTGTTTTAAATACGGCCGTTGAGTAGCTATGTATCCGGCTAGGAGGACCAAATGTCGTTTTCGTTCATATTTCCTCATAAATCTTGCTTTTTATCGCCATTTTTATTGAAAATATCGCGTGTCCAATTCGAATTCGATAAATGCTTTATTCAAAATGTCTTATTTCTTTGTTTAACGCTTTACGTTTTGAATTAACTATGTACAAATAAGTGTCAAATCAGTTCTAGGTGATGTCGTTGTAGACGATTATTTTGATGGGTTGCCCGTTTCAGTACAAACTTTTTATTTCTATCTTCAAATAAATTATCGACTTTATTATCTAATATTTTAAAGCATAATAATATACCTTATTTTGTTCTTTCAATCTTATTTCTATATGTTTCGGAATCATCATATTTATCTCATCGACAACTCATCAAAATATATCGACTTCCAATACAAATAGCAAAAATATATTTTTGTAAATAACATTATAATGGCATAATATGAATATATTGCGGACATTTAATCGTTTTACATCAGGGTATTTATAACGTGTACATAGAAATTGATAGGTCGCTTAAAATCGATATATGTATGTATCTCTAAATTAACGTTATCTTAAAAATCGATTTACAGCCCCTACCGTGCGTTTATATCGCAAAGGATAAAATAATAATTAAATTCACTAACGTAAATGAAATTTTCGTGTTGAATAAATCTCTATGTTTTTTTAATTATAAAATATAATCAATATCGCGTTAGCTTTAATATATGTACATTTTATTGCTTTCAGAAGTAATCATAAATTTTTACAATATGACCAAAAAATTTAATCGTTAAACATACATAATAATGACGCCAAAAAAATTTTTTTTACATTATAGATACTGCTTTCGCTAGAGAGTATCGAATGTGACTCATCGTAGGGGTTTTTGTGAAATAAAAATACAGTGCCAAATAAAGTTTTTATATTTATCAAAATCAAACTATGTTTTTGAGTTGGTGTTGAAACGTTTGAGCCGTCCTATTGATAATTCTGTCTCGTTTAAACTCGACCGTTTTGTTTTCCTCTCACTCAAGTGTGTAAAATTTCATTTAAAAACAAATGAATTTAAAAGAAAATACTCGCATAACAATATTTACTGCAAATATTTATTTCCAAAAGCGTAATATATCTGATTAAATAATATATATAATTACATAATTATTTGTCAAGAATATCATGCGGATGGCGAAGTAACTTTAGTCTTTTTCCGTTCTTTATTTAATTTTTTCTGGTAAATAAGCAATTTTATGTCCGTCCAAGCAGCTATAACTTATTCCAAAAGTCTAACAATAACACCCAATGCAACTCATTGACAAACCAATAAAACTAATACTTTCTTAGATTTACGCGAATATTTGACATTTAAAATAAAACTATCTTTTCGGATTATTTCGCGGATTTATTTTGATTTTTGGTTCCCGACGTTTCGAATGCTTTATAGCATCCATGGTCACGGGAGAGACTGAGGTGTTACATGTCTTGAAGGTTTAGTTGGTACAGACAGCGTACCCACAATTAACAAAGTGAAAATTGCAAAAATTACCTTACAATATTTTAACTTTAAACATTTTTATAATTTTAATTAGTTTTATAATTGAATATTATTTATTTATAAATTGAATATTATTTATTTATAAATAATATTCAATTATAAAACTAATTAAAATTATAAAAATGTTTAAAGTTAAAATATTGTAAGGTAATTTTTGCAATTTTCACTTTGTTAATTGTGGGTACGCTGTCTGTAACAACTAAACCTTCAAGACATGTAACACCTCAGTCTCTCCCGTGACCATGGATGCTGTAAAGCATTCGAAACGTCGGGAACCAAAATTCAAAATAAATCCGCGAAATAATCCGAAAAGATAGTTTTATTTAAAAACCAATAAAACGTTAATTTAAAAAGAAACTTGTTTAAGCCTAGGCGATATGTATAATATATTGTAGAAACTTGGTGTTGCCATTATACATACTTATACATTTAACTATATTTACGCTATATTCTTTACAAAATTTAAATAAAATATTTCATTCAACACTTAATAGTGTTGTTTAACTAATTAAATTATATAATAAAATCTATGGCCGTCGGTAACGTAGCGTAATTATTTTAATATGGCAATATTAAAACGTTTTGCCACGTACTTACGTGAAGACAAATGTTTTGCGACTCACGAATATCAGCGAATATGTTAGAATATTTTGCACATTTTTATTTATCGATGGTCTGCCATTATTTTGTTCAAGTAAGTACTTTAAAAAGTATGGGCGGGGAGTACATTCTCCACTGTAAAGTGACAGAGCTAATATCAATCTAAAAATTTTTTTTTTAACTTGCATAAAATATTTATTAAGTCTAGATTAAAGTATCCATACACTATAAAACAATAACTGTTACTCTAACTCATTATGTGGTACTTTAAAATCTTGATATTAGTTCTAAATATAGCCACAAAGGAAATCTAATCAACGCCAATAAGAGCTACATCGATTTTGCGAATCAAGAATATCGATTATTTTAAAATGTGCAATTTACTCGATTTGTTATAGAAATATATTTGTCAGATGTACCTGTTAAACGATACACAGTAAGTATGTAGATATTGTGCAATAGACGAGTTAAAATCGACTGATTTGGTCTGTTTGTGAAAGTATAATATCGATTCCAAATTAAACATTCAAGCATAAGTATATATTAATTTAAAAAAGTAAAATCTCGTATCCTTAATAATAACAATTTAAACGGTATTTGCATGCCCTTAAACGAAAGTTTTTGTTTTGTTTCTTTAATTGTATTCATTAATATAAATAGAGAAACGAAATTAAAATATAAAATCGATTCTTAAGATAAATTTCGCAATTCGATTTGCTTTTTTTTATCTTACGTTAAATAAATTTAATTCGCCATTTATTAATTGAGATAGTGTAAGATGATTTGATTGATGATTATCGATTAAATAAATTAAAAAATATACAAGAAATATAGTTTTTGTTTTTGATTATACTTTCACAAAAATATTTCCAATTTAACGTGTAACTTTCGTCAATTATTACTTTAGTAATGTTTCAACACTAACACTTATCTATCTTCGTTTTGAACAAAGTTACACCCAATTGAGCATATCAGTTTCAAAATATGTGTAGGACTAGCTATTTTTATAATAATTATAGATTAAAAAAACACGAGTTCTTCTAAAGGAATAAGTAATTTAATTTTGATTTTTTAATGGAAAATTCATATAGTGGCAACACACATTCTTTTTAGAATGACTCGTGTTTTTGGTTGTATAAGTTTTACATCGTCGCGTATGTATTCACTGGTACCATGTCACAATAGCCAATATAACCAGTAATATACAATACATAACGATTCAATGATAGCGTTAGTACGACATGGTTCTAACTGATATACATATACGTTAGAAGTTTGTACTATAGATCCTAACGTTCCTTGTTTTAAGGCACTAACGTTAATATAAGACGTTTTCTTACAACGGTTGTGTCTTCAATTCCGTTTCGTGATTACGATTGACAAATCGATTAACAATAATCGATATTTATTCTGTATTATGAAATTTCTTTAAGCCCAGTGATGTCATTTGATTTGACGATTTAAATCGATTATTATCGATAAGGACGATCGTAATCTCGAAGCCAGACTTGCAATAGTTATAGTTAGCCGACTGAGGCAGTTGAAAGTAATTTGTAAATGAAAGGTGGTATTAATAAATATATTTTGTTTCAATTCGCCTATTATTTATTTCTTTAGATTAACTAAGTAAAATTTTAGGCTTGTTAATTATTTATTAGTAAATTAACATATTGCCTCTCTTGTGCTTTAGTCAGCATCATTAACTCTACTTGAAGAACCCAAACACTACATGTCTACAACAGGAAATTGTATTACATATTCTTTGTTAACTATTATATAAAAAGATTAATTTACGTCCAGAGGCTTAGAAAAAAAGTTTTAAATAAAAGTTGTAGCTAATTAAAAAATCGATAACTTTGATTTTTAATAGATAAAATTGCATGTGACGGTTAGGAAGACAATCGCGAAAAAGCGACGAAGGTAGCGAAATTTTTTCGTTTCTCTATGAATCTAAAGCCGAGAGATTAGATTATCAATAGATCTTATCACATTGCAAAAAGATTAAAAACTTGTGATAATACGAATACGTATATTTATAATTATTAAATATATAAAATTCTCAATTTTATTAGTCCTTGCAAATACACAACTTAATTTTTTCTCGTGAACGTTTCTGAAACAAAAATTCAGTTTAAAGAAAAGTAGCTAATTACATTACAGATGTTTATAATTTACTAGTATTAATGTGTTAAAATTTAAAAAAAATGTTGTTTTGTCCTTCTTTTAAGGAGACACTATTTTTTTCTGTCAAAGTATCATCGCTTTGCAAAGTTATTTCGGTAAGCCGTCGACATTCGGCTGTCGCCGTATTATTCTGCGGCTCGCAGGACAAATCTTTGTAAACTACATAGATATAAATAATATTCGTCCCAGTTCAGTTAAAACAGTTGGTTCTATCTATAAGAAGATTACATATACCTACTTATGTGTATATGCATACCCGTTTCACAATATGTCTATCGCAAGTTTTAATTTTCCATATTAAAGATTTTAGTTTATCCAAATTCTTGTATAAAAGTGCCAATAATCCCATTAATGCTGTACTGCCCAAAATAGGTAGCCATGGGTTTCCTTCTGAACCTCCCCAACCAAAAATATGCCAACTATCGGCGGGTGTAGGCGTGGTTTCCTCCGCCGCTTGCTCGGCGCCACTTGCAATTTGTTTATTCCTTCTTTCCAATTCTTCAGCGCTAAATATATATACTTAATGTTAAATGAATCAACTAAATTCATTATATAATTGAATAAAAACAACGATAGGTAGGTACATAAAAGAAAGTTCGACTCGACAAAAATTGTTGCTAGTAATCTCACTCATACCAATCACACATTTTTATTCCTTTTCTTACGGTGAGCTGTAAAATTGTAGAGATATGCCATTTGCATGTGTTTTTATTAATTTAGCCATTCTTCAATTCAAGAATTCAAGAACCAGTTATTTGACATTTTTTTGACAAGCGATGACAGAAAGATGGCGGCCTATGTTGTTGTTTACATTCTTCTATTTCTCCTATGGAGTTGGCACTGAAATCATTTCAAAAATATAATATATAAATATATAAACGATTTTTTTGCAATTCGTTTGTATAATCATGTACCTGTATGTTTATGTAAAATATAAAAAATACATATTTACCTATTTGCAACGTAATAAATAACTATTATTTCGATTGATTAAGTTATAATTAGGCATAAATGATAGTATACTAACAAAATCTTGGCCGTCCTTCGGGCACGTGCATATATATTCTGAAGCACCGAAATTTTGATTACAACCTTTTGCATAGCTGGGCCCTGGGCCAGTAAAGAACAGCTTGTAGAGCACTGCGAGTAGACCGGCGCCGACAACCACCCCCGCGACTAATGGTACCCAATTGTCGCGACTACTCATTATTCAGCCTTATGATAGATATCAAGGATATATAGAAACCTGTAGGAATAACTAACTATTAATGTTCACTGACTCCTAGTCAGATTGTTTGCGGACTATGGCCTGATCACCCTCGTATCGAAGGGCGGCCTGTGCCCAGCAGTGGAACATTAAAAAGTGCTGAATACAAAATTGTCTGCACTTATCCACACGGTAAATCAATCTGAAGTTTGTATTGAATAAATTCAAACAAATACTATGAACACTACTACTACTGCTACTTATACTATATTAGTCCATTATACAAATCCGTTGTCAAAAACAACGTATCGTGTAGCGCTTCAGCCCGCATCTCATCAGAAACGCGCGGGCAACAAAAGACCTCAAAATTTTTTTTTGGAATAGTTTCGCTCAACTTCTATAAAATATTAAACAGAATACAATCCGTGTGTGCACATATTTAGGTTTAGTGGTCAAAGATTTGCACGTTTATAAACACAACACAATTAGACATTTATAATATTATACTTAATAGATGAGTATTGAGTACCTGGGAGATCGAGCTTCGCTCGGAGTTCTTTTTTGTTGTGTCGTATTTTTTAAATCAAAAGCGTGCGAAATTTACGACCATATTTTGCGTGGATTAATACGAAAAAAAACCGCATGAAAACTCGAAAATACTCGTTTTCTCAGGCATAAGACTAATCTAGATCGACATACCAAATTTTAGCGAAATAGAGCCGTTATAAATAAATAAAAATACAAGAATTGCTCGTTTAAATATATTAGATATAGATTAATTATATATACAGAATTTAAAGTGTCTCACCATTTAAAAAGATCTATCTATATCTTCAAATAAAAATACAATAATTAAGACCAAATGTATTGCTAAAGTATTCAAAGGAGAGTTTTCCAATTCAGAATATCATAATATTTTGGTTAGATAAAAACATATAACGGGGTAAAGTAAAAAATACAAACTTTTAGATATTGTCAACCTCACACGTCTTCTATGACGTAAAATATCTCTCAAACGCCACATAAACTATACAGTTCTTAATACAACTCATAAGGCAATCTTATATAAGCCAATAAAGAAAAAAAAACATTCAATCTTACCTAATAATAATGTCCTCATCATGGATTTCGGCCACCGCACACATTCATCAACATGCTTGTGATCAAAATTGTATTGTTAATTCTTTGCCGGGATAATTTTCTAATTCCATTACATAAAAAAAAAATATATTTAAAAAAAGTAACTCGTTAATTATGTTCAATTTCATTGGGTCGTAAATTCTCTATATCCGATACAAAGCGATTAGCAATAAAGCCTTTTTGAAATATCAATAATTTTTGTATTTCCTTCTGTCGTGCCTTTTAAGTTTTAACAGTTAGCTTTAGTTATTAGTTATCTCAGTTGGTAGTTATAGGAAATGTCTGCTAGAAACATCGGTAATTACTCAATTAAAGTCTAATTCTAATGGTACAAACTTAGATTATTTATATGTAATATATGTATAACGCATATACTTAAATAATCGAATGGTACAAAATCACAGGGTGCAATTGCGACTCGCATTTGATCTTAGCTTTTTAATACTAACTAGTGACACCCTCAGTCCCGTTTGTCCCTAGGTACGTTTTAATTTTTTTGAGCAGAACCCTAATTATTTTTCTAAAATAAAAAAAGCCTATGTATGTTACCTTCCAGTCATAGAGTATATTGCTACTTGTATAAACTTCCAGTGATAATCACGTCAAAATCAGTCTAGCCGTTTCACAGATTAAACGAAACAAACAGACAGACAGGCAGATAAAAAAAAAAGAAAGTGTTTTTATTATAAGTACCGTAGGTATATAATTTCATATGAATTTAGTATTAACGCTGTTATTTTAACATTACAAACAGACACTTCAATTTTATTTATCTGTAAAGATTTATACACCTAAACCTTCCTCATGAATCACTCCATCTATTGGTGAAAACTTTGTGAAAATCCGTTCGCTGGTTTTTGAGTTTATCGCGTTAAGGCAAACAAACAAACAGACGCGGCGAGGTACTTTATTTAATAATATTTAATATTTATACATTAATTACAAAAGTGATTTAGAATGGAACACTGAAATTAATTAATATTGAAGTTTTAATGTATACCTATATAGGTTTATTATTATGTAAAATATAGCAGATTCAAAAAGTAATGTTTTTAAAAACATTCGTACCTAGTTGTAAAGACTCCGGACGTCCGGTAGAAAAAACGGATGTCTACAAGCGGCCAAACGATCAAGTAGAAACTTTTTTGATTTAGGTTTTTATTTGTCATCCGTGATTTAAGTACTTTACTTCACACTCCAGTGCTACCAGACTATAAAAAAGGTTCTTTTCCAATAAAATTATTTGACGATTATTGAGTATTACCCAAATTAAAAAAATATATTACACAAAAGAAATAAATATATTTTTAAGAGCTTACATTGCTCTGTTATTATAAAATATCAAAACAAATGTTCCTAGAGTAACAACTTATTAAAATAAGGACTGAAATAGACAATGTATAAATCAATCGAGTATTAAGTTTTTGCCGTATATTTGTCATACAAATATTGTAGCAAACATTCATTCTAGAGTCTAAATCTAATAATTGTCAATATTATGTGTTTCATTCAAATCTACCTGATGGATTAAATAACAAGCAATCCATGAAACATTACACAAATAATATATTTAAAAATAATTGTATCAGTTCTTATTACATTTAAATCGTTTCCACTATCTTCATTACGTATAGACAAAGATACTTGAGTGGTTTGATAATGTTAATTAATAATGCTTAGATTCTTGCTATAATATTTTTATTTAATATTTTAAACATTAATTTTCTGACTTAAAGTGAACTACAAATAATAACAATTAAGTATTTTACAATAATATTTATCATAGCAATTCTAATTGAAGGCTATCAACATACGTTCATTTTATCCGGTCTTCCCCTGTCAAGTACTTCACAGTATAGACTTGTCAACAAGCGATTCCCGTAAATTTAATTTTAAACTCTAAACTCTTAAAGACATTTTGCGTTTGCATACAATGTCGATATTTGATATCGAAGTCGGAAGTAGTTGTTACGTCCTTTGATTTATAAATAGAAATTGGTATAATTATTGCAGATTGTATAGGCCCAAGAGCCTAGAGAACTTGTTCAAGTGCTTAGTTTAAAAGTTACAATTAAACACATTTAGCTTTGATATTTAAGTATACCCTTATTTTAAAGTGAAAAACGCATTATAAGGTAAAGTATTAGAATTTTATTTAATAAATCTATACAATACTTAATGCATAATGTTGTAATCCATTAATGTAAGTACATTTCTGATAAAAGATATAATAATCATCATGAGTCTCATAACTTGAAATAACAAAAAAGAACCTATTTAAACTATAAAATTTAAATATAATGATTTTTTCTGTCCGGTTAATTTATGTATGTTTGCATTGGATTGATATTATTATTATATAGATAGCTACACTTAGGTACTAATACTGCCCACTTCTGCTACACTTACTTTTTAGTCTTAATTTAATAATAATTATAACCATTGCAGGAAGTCATGTCTGCAAAAAAGAAGAGTAGCTTAGATGCATATTTGAGTGAAGTGTTTAAAAATTTTATTTCATTGAAAGACAATGATACTAAGAAGTCACAAGAAGTTTTTAAGAGTGTCTTTGATTAGTTTAAACAAAAAATGGGTGAACAATGCAAATTTTTCAACAAATATGCTTCTCAAGTAAGAAATAAAACAGTATTATAATATCATTTATTATTATATCTTTGCAGAAGGTAACAATTATTAAAATGTAAAGTAAGGTTTTTAATATTATTAGTAAAATTGTGATTTAATAAAAGTTCTACAATGTGACTTATTACATGAGTAGAACTTATTTTTTATATATTTAATATTACACAGATAATTATCCATATTATTGAGCAGCGGCTCACCCTCTCTTTGCTCGGGTTCGTCTATAGTGAAAACAAAACAAATCTATCTCACATGAACCTTAAATTTTTCCAGGATAAAAAATAACTTTTGTGCTATTCAGACTATATATAATCTATCTCTATGCCAAATTTCATCCAGATCCGTTCAGCCATTCTGGTGTGAAAGATCAAATCAAATCTTTTTTGATTTGATTTCCATGAAAGAGTAACAAACATCCATATTATTATAATATTATTATGGATATGTATATTGTATACTAACTATGATCCATTATAGTCAAAATTGATAACAATAGTATGAGCAATATGAAGATGTGCTATACGAAATAAATTATTCCTATTAGGAATATAAAATATGATATGTATTTAAATTTTTAATTATTGAAATATATGTATCAATATAAAAAACTAAAGCAAAGCAAAAAAATAGCAGAGTGGACCTTGGAGCAACCTCGTGGTTGTTGTGGTCTGCTTCGGCAGACCTGCCGTCGGGGTGTCGTAGTTGAATGCGTAAGCGATCCTGCGACGCCCCATTAAGACGGGGGAAGGCTTTGTTGGGTTTTAGTGGGTAGTACTGGCTTTGCCGGTGAGTCCCACACCTTGTGCGTAAATGCATTTCCCAACGTTAAAAATAAAAAGGTATAATCAGACCAGTGGGTAGTAAATAAGTAAAAGCATTTAACATGTGGAGCGGACTTTCTAAAAAATAACTTCAAATATTACCTAAATCAAAAAACACTTAACCTATTGCAAATAATTTTATTATTTTTCTGTGAATTTCCTATTCAAAAATAAAAAAAACCTAAAAAAACCTCATTGAAACTTCACAAGTCATTGAACAGTTGCCAGATTAAAATGAAACAGGATTATTTTCTCAGCTGGATTTACTCTAGGTAGGTACATATACATATTATACCTATTATTATTAAATAAGTACATAGCATTAATTCCAAAAGTTCTTTTTATTTCAAATACTTCTTTTTCCACAGGAAAAAGCACTCTATACTAATAGTAGTCTAGTAAGCAAAAATGGCAAGGTCATAGAAAAAAATCTATATCTTTTTAATGTATTTTTATAGACGTTTATTGGAAATAAGAACAATTACTCCAAATAATCTTTCTCAAATTTAAATCAGACATATTTATATACCTAATGAAAATATGAAAGCTCGGGCCACTGTATACTTTAATAATTTTGCTATTGATATATAAAACCTTATAACAGACAAAACATTTGAATTTGAACAGATGGCAGTTGGTTCATTCTTGTTCATTTTATACTATAAGTACTTCTTTTTTCTTACACATATATTTTTCACTTAAATAATAAATAAATTAATATCAAAACAATTATCATGACTTTTATTTAGGAAAGTATGCTTAGTTGTTTACGCGTTTCTTAAAATCTGGGCTCCTTTGAATTCGTGAAGGAAAAAAAGTGAAGAAACCTACAAACAAGTTTCTCTGAAAGAAAATACCTAACTAGTTGTCGAAACATGTGTGAAGTCCGTAAGCCCGCAATTTGCTTAGGCAATATGACCTTTTGAAAAGAGGTCGGTGATAAGCATTAATATACGTTAAGGTTGGACGCCTATAGTTGAAGATATAGCTCAGTGGCGTTCTTTATGGGAGGTCAATGCCCAGTAGTGGTGGAAAGCGGGCCGATTATGATAATACCTTGAGGTATTATCATAATCGGCCCGCTTTCCATATATATATATATGGATACAAACATATTGTTAACGTTTAGTATAGATTTATCAGAGATGAGATATTTTCCCGCAGTAAAAAGTATCCTTTAAGTTGACCCGGATAACCAGCTATCATCATCCAAATTTCATCGAAATCTGTCTAGTTTCTTGTGATGCGACACAGACAAACAGACAAAAACTCTAAAAGTATAGATTCGGCCTCTGTATCAATATATCTGTATTAATTATAATGACTATTTCAATAAAATTTTCCAAAAAATATTTAATGTACAGATTCGACTCAGTTAAAATTTTATTATATAAATAGATTCAATAGTGCTTATAAAAAGTCTAATTGAATAAAGATTTCATTTCATTTAACAGAACTCATAAATTAATAATTTTAAAATGGATATGGTTGTTGATATTCTACATCACTTTTAAATTACCAAATATAATGCGTTACGCTAATTTTTTTCGTTATGTATTAATGTATTAGGTAGCGAAAAAATTATCAGAGAAATCTGATTTTGGAAGGTAATAATAATAATAAGTACTCTTTATTGTATACCCACAAAAGAAAAAAAAGAAAATATATAAAAAGAGCTATGTACAAGAGGCGGCCTTATCGCTAAAACAGGTGTTGGAATTCACAAATTTGTAAGAGGGAAGGGGTGTGAACAATGTAGTAGAAATAGTTAAAAAAAAAAACAAATAATACAATAATAACAATAATTCACTTAAATCTAAGATCTACGAGTATTTACACCAAATTCTCAAAAGTGATAATCTAAAAAGGCGTAAAACGGCATGGTTTTATATTTGAAAGGTTTTTTATTTATTTGTAGTAAACCTACTACTAACTAGATATTATGGCAATAATTTTAGGCAGTTAGATCAAGCTCAGGTGGACCAGTGGTTGGTTGTGCCGAAGCCTAATAAAGCACTTCAAGATGAAACTCAGAAAAATCGCCTCTGGAGACTTTCGTTTCAGGATTATGAAAAGGAAATGATTAAGGGTTGCCAGCAATTGAAAGTAGTTATAAGATTGGTAAGTCTTTATAATAGTAAATATTATTATTATTTATTTATATATATTGATTAATTTAAGTATAAATAAGCCTCAATGACAAATTCACATGCCCCCAAGTTCTTTCATAATAGATTATACAGTATGCATCTATATATATAATATATAAAATTCGAAGTCCTGACTGACTGATATATCACGCACAGCCTATGCCGCTGGTCCTAGAGATCATGAAATTTGGTGTGTTCTTTGTGAAATTGTAGGTATCCACTAAGAAGGATTGAATTTTATTTGAAACTTTTTATGCGCTTGAATGTCGAATGACTCGAGAATTGATACACTTACTCTTCAATTAAAATTATGACATTTATCACAGTTTTTCCAAAATCTGCCCCCAAGAGTCAATTAGGGCTTCGAAAATCCTACACGGCATTGTAGACGGGCGCAGGGTGGCACAGCGTTTCTGTATTACTTATATATTACATAAAGCCAAAGAATTTGTTTCTTTGTGGTTTTAACGCAAGCGAAGCCGCGGGTTGTGCTAGTGCATATATAAAACAGAACAATAATTACTTAAGCATTCAAAATTTAATATTAAATCAATAATAAAGTATATACGATAAGAAGTCATCCAGTAGGAATAATTCAATATTATGTTTAATATATTGGATTGCATATAATGGCTATTAAAAATTTGTTGTCAAAGTACACGAATATTATTGTTTTAAGGTTAAAAAATTACGCGATTCTCTCGGCATGAAGGCGATAGCTAGTTATTATATAAAGACATTAGTATTGTGGAAAGTCCACAATGTCGAAGATAAGAGGTACTGGCAAAAGAAAATCAGCGTCATTTACCGCGACATGGTCGAGGATCTCTACAAAGCTGTAGATAACAAAAATATCCCATACTTTTGGAACGAGAGCAATAATTTAATTGAAGGCGTCAGACCTACACTTTTGCAAGAGTATGCGAGAAAGTTAAAAGCTGTTCTAAATGCCATAGACTCTAATGACGTGGAGAAAGTAACTTTTTCTCTGTTAAATGCAGAAGAGATAAAGGAATTTAAGAATTCACAGTTTTATAAGAGCCAAGAATCTTTACAGAGTTCAGGATTGAAACTAAAAGTAGCTAGTCCGGAGAGTAATAGCGAAGTGGACTCGCCGAAGTTGGTCCTTGAAAACAGAGGGAATGACGACGTTTTACTGAAACATATAAAAGATTTGTACGCTAAAATCGATCGGTTAACACAAGAAGTGAACGAAAATAAAGAGGAAATAATGAAATTGCGTGAAGAAATTCGAGATAACAAACTAGATAAATCCGTCCAAAAGAATGATAATGTGGAGTTACAAAATCATGATACAATTGAAAATTTGAATGATTCGTCCGATTTATTATTGATGCTTTGATTTTTATGGACTCATTTACCATGAATTTTGACAATGTTATTCGTAGATATAAATACAATTTATACGCATTTTAAGTATTTTTTATACGAATATAAGATTTATAGAATAAAAAATAGAGAAATAATTAATAATAACTTATATTTTAAATAAGTAAGATACAGAGTCTTTGACATTGAAACATCACCTAAGATTAATTATGATAAAATGAATATTAATTTATTATTGGACAAGATAATAGTTATATAGATATATACATTGCAGATGATTAAGCTATAGGTATTTCATGATTTTAATACACGCCGAATTATCAAAGTTAATGAAAGATACGTGATTTTTTAAATATTATTTTTATTAGGTAGCGAGCATTTTAAAGTTGCTCGTCCGCTCTGGCCCTATGTGACGTCATCTGACCCGAATCTATTGCTGTAGAATTAGAATTTTTGTTAAATCATCACTATCCTTTTAGAAAGCCTACATTTTTCATTTTATCGTATCTTAAAAGTATTAATTCGTTAATTTTCCAACATATGACTCTTTTCCATTTCTGACACTGACATGTTGCTAGTATTAACACAATTCCCATCAATCAAAGAAAAAAATAATTGTGATATACTTATTTAAACTTTTGGATTTCCCAGTTATTTTAACAAATGTTTAATATAAGGATTTTTATTTTTATACAATAAATTTGAATATAAATGATGTTTTATTTCATAATATGTTAACAGTGAGTACATCAGTACTGTAGGTACCATTTAAAATTTTAATATAGCTTAAGTAGCAAACGTAGTATAGTTTTATGACTTTTCGTCGAGTTCACGCTTATGAAGTTATAATGGATATTTTCTGTATTTATATAAACAGATATAATAACTTTCAAGTTATCGTTTTTTTTAAATAAATTAATAGCAGAAATATTTTCGACTGGTTTTTAAAGGCTTAAATTATTCTTCATTTAAAAAATACATATCAAGACACGCGGTAGCGTGCCCAGCCAAGTTCAAGCCAAAGGAACTGGCGATTAATTTAATACCAAAATTAAAAAAATATTATTAAAGTCATTAAGTGCAAATAAAACACAGTTAACGTGTTTTGAAGTAAACAACACATTGCATACGCCATAGGTATGTATACCAGCTAAGCGCGGTAAGTTACAAGCGTGTGGCGACGCGCACGCCAACAGCCTGTTTGACTCGCCGCATTTGATGTTTCAAATCAAAAACCTTTATTGGTACTCAATTAGCTGTGTGCTCTAATTTTAATTTTACATTGATTATGTACATACATATGTATTTATCATTTAAACTAGCAACTCACCTTCGCTCCGCTCGGGTTCATCCCTAGTTACGTTTAGTATCGATTTCTCAGAAATTAGATATTTTCCCACAGTAAAAAGTATCCTATATGTTGATCTGGATCCAGCTATCACCATACCAAATTTCATCAAAATCTGTCCAGTGGTTTTCTTGTGATGCGTTCCCAGGCAGACAAAAATTCTAAAAACTATATATGTATAGATTCTAGAACTTACTACTTTCGCAACTGTCAAGTAGAATGAAGACCAGAACATATTCTATATTATTTTTATTTTCAATAATATTCAATTCTATATTTAACACATTGTAAACAACAAATCAACGACGAACGAGAATAAATAAAAACACAATATTGAACATAATTTAATATTTTCTTTCACCACTATACTGATTTGTGTCATCATAGAAAAAGAATATATTACAGCCATGTGACTAACTTACAAATACAAACCGATACACATATCTCAAATAACGAAAATCAATTATTATACTACTTTTAGAACTAAGTGTATAAAACAATGAGTAGTTGAGGCATAGAGAGTGAACTGAGTGTTTCGTTGCCAGCTGTCAGCTAAAAATGGCGGACAGGCGCAAAAGAGACAAAACGAATGTGCGGCCAGAACTCTTCTGTTAAAGTGAAATACGATTAATGTAGATAGATATTTATAACTATTTTATATACCATATAATTTTTTTCACATTCCGTTTATAAACTCAAATTGGAATAAAAGACAGTAGAAAGAAAGAAGTATTGGCCGCACGTTCGCTTTTTCTCTTTCTAGAGGGTTGTCAATTTTGAGAGTATCGCTCAGTCCATTCTCTACGTCTGAGTGAAGACTAGAGGAAGGAACATGGTGGACTATTCAATGATTTGACTTCAGAATAGATACTTTATTATTAGCGAATTTAGTAAAATTTGGACTGAAATGGAATTAGCTATTTAAGATATTTATATCGTGTGTTACGAAATATTCACTAAATATTTAAATAATAACAAATTTGAAGCACTAGCGCTCGCGCCGCCTGGCGACCTGTCAGTTGTCACGTGCGGATTCCACAACTTATACAGATTAAACATCTTCACAGATAATATTTTCACTCTAACATAATATATAATAATGTTAGCGTTAAAATATTTCAATGAACGACAAACTCTACGCCCAATCAATTCGTATTATTCTAATTCTTCAAGTAAATACTTCTCTTTGAAATTTTAAACGAGAAATCGTATTAATTTTGAGCTATATGCCAAATAACGCTTTATAAACGGCAAAGGTATTTCGCATTATAAATCGAGAATGTAGAGTAAATTGACGAAATGTGCAAAAAGCAATATTTATCATAATAATAAATTAAAATAAAAACCCTAGTGACTGAAAAATTCGTCGTGCGAGTCTAAAGTCCTCGACACTATAAGAGAAGAACGAACGTGCTTTAGAAGTACCCTTAGAAAGAGTTTTTTTATTTTCAATTGAAAGCTTTAAGATATTTATATTTTTTACAATTTTCCGTAGTTTGTCAATAAAAATCCAATCAAAATACTCATTTAAAAAGAAAATTATTATTATTGATGTATTAAAAAATGTATCTCAAATATCGGGCATGTCTTTTGAAACGGTCCTTCTCCTTTCTAATCGCGTTCAGATTGCTATCTTAAAATATCAATAAATACGATCTAACCGATACATAACAAAACTTTATTGTTCTTTTTATATATACAGCTATTATAGAGCAAAAATTAGTCTCACACTATATATTATTTAACTTATTATTTAGCTAACAATATGAGATAAGTATATTTATATTGTATATACGCTAATCAGAATCTAAACACTCTAATAGTATATATAAATCCTTCTTATAGCGGCTGTTAGATTGAATTATTTGATATATCAGTCTGGCAACACATGTCCACAATATAAAAAAAAATACAAAATTATCTAATATTGCAATCAATATTTAAAAAAATACTTTTAGTAATAAAATGTAAATCATAATATAATAGCGTTAGAAATGTTGAATATACAAATTATATATAATAATTGTGGACATAGTAAAGACCAAACTTCGAATATTAAAACTAAAAGCCGCCATTATAGGATCATATTTTTTAATGTGGCAATAGTTTGCGTTCATATACCAATATAATATAATACGAACAAGCGCTCAAAAAACTTGGCACGAATAAAAACTTTTCAACGATGAATACAAAATAATGCCACACAATTTAGAGAGTGCACAGACTCAAGCCAATTAATTTTTTAACCTAAAATCATCTATCAAAATAGTACTAGATACACAATCCCATGCAAAAGTTCTCTTAAAACTGTCACCAATTGTGTTTAGGTAATTATTCTAGTTGAAATAAATATACAACAATGTAATAGTATAAAAAATGTTTTAAAACACAAAAAAATCGAAAGTACGTATGATATGATGAGACTTCCGCGATACCATTCAGACAAAGAGAAACAATAGCATTCCCAAGGAGGGTTGACGTCAGGCAGGCGGCCGGTCGTAAAACTTTTGCCAAATCTTATCAGCAGTACAGAAGATGTACTGCGCCGACCCCAAGTGATTGAGAAATAGGTAGGGAGAAGAAGAAGAATGTAAATTGAACTTTCAATGCAATGCTTAAAGTTGTTTTCACAAAAAAATAAATAAAAACGTGCTCGAATTTTCAAATGAGCGCTCATTCGATGATGACATTTTTTGTCGCTGATTGTGTATCTAGTACTTTTTTGATCGATGCCTAAAATGGATTATATTCCCATCGAATTACATATTGGAATTGACAGCTGGCATTTACATTATCGGCGGCCATATTAAAAAAATCCTATTATCCATTCATAGATTTAAAAAAAACTTGTTTGCGCATATATTTTTTTATTTGAGCTGAGAAATATTTTATTGAAAAATTATTATTACAGCCAAAATGTAATTCCATGTGAAAAATGACCGCCAAAATATCTGGCATAGTTTAAAAATAATTTGGTAAGCTATATTTAAACATAGGTTAGTTTTTTCCATATAATAACTTTGTCAGATGTTTTGGCAGTACTTAAAGTACTGTCGCATTTACGCATAGTGATAACATTCGTTTTTCATACATAATAAGGCGAAGTTTAATTAGGATCGAAAAATTTACTTTTTACAGAATGTTCCAGATTTACAAAATGCCTCCAAACAGGCTGTCTAGCTATCGAAACTAGGGGAATGCAGAAACTATAATTTCAAATTGCCTCTTTATAGTTCATTTTTAATATTAACGATTAAAATTAAGTTTGAAATTATTATTTAGGCCCGAATTGATGAAACACACCGAGAACTAAACATAATATGTATGTATTATTTAAAAATTCTAAGTAATTTTAACATTTTTAGTCGAAAATGAATCCTGGCATTTACAATGTAATTGTCCAAATAAATAAAAAAATTACAATTATCTATAAAAAATTCATTACTTTCCTATATAAAAGGAATAATTTTAATGAAAAAAAAAAACAAAAATAAGTTTTTAGTTTGTCTCTAAAATACTAAGTCGTACACATTTGTGTGTTTCATCTACAGGAATTAAATTACAAACAAACTAACAATAAAGAAGAATTTTCTAAAGGGACATGATATTACCATAATATACATATGTATATTTCTTGTTCCATTCTTTTAAAGTTTCATCGTTCACGTATCTATTTATTAGAATGGTAAAGGGGGTGTATTCGAAATTTTCCAATTTTTATTTTTGATTATTCTTTTAAATTTACGCATTGTGTTTAATACTTTCTTAGATTTACGCGAATATTTGACATTTTAAATAAAACTGTCTTTTCGGATATTTTCGCGGATTTATTTTCATTTTTAGTTCCCGTTGTTTGTAGGTAAGCACTGTCTATAACAACTATTATATAATGACCTTTGAGACATCTAAAACCTTAGTCTCTCCCGTGACCGTGATTGCTGTAAAGCATTCGAAACGTCGGGAACCAAAAATCAAAATAAATCCGCGAAAAACTCCAAAAAGATTGTTTTATTTAAATAATTATTGACATTTATCCGCCATTTAAATTTTCTTCTTTATTGTGTGAGAAGCGGTTACCTGCGAGTGGTAAATGTTGATTTTTTTAACGCGCACTGCCGGACTTACTGTGGGAGATGAGCCATTGTAGTGTAATGTCGATGTTGTCTTTTTCTTTGCAGGAGATTGAATAACAGCATATTTCTCGGTCCTGGATTGCTGATAGGTTCCTGGAAATAAGTATTTACGTATACAATATAATGTTACTCTATCCCATAATAATCTGCGAAAGTTTGGATGAATAGATGTTTCTTACTCAATCACGCCAGAACGGCTGAACGGATTCGGATGAAATTTGGCACAGAGATAGATTATAGTCTGGAATAGCACATAGGTTGCTTTTTATCCCAAAAAAATGTTCAGTTCCAGTGGGATGGATTTCTTTCTGTTTTTGACAGAGCTAGGGATCGACTATCCTATCTATTCCATACTAACCGATAAAACGTACCTAGAGACAGACGTTAATCGTTAGTTATGAATATATTATAAAAAAACATAGTTTAAATAACTATGATATGTTACTAACTTAATCAATGACATTCCCATGCAAAAGTTCTCTTAAAACTGTCACCAATGGTGTTGGTTCTAGTTGAAATAAACACACAAAAATGTAAATTGAACCTTAAAAGCAATGCTTAAAGTTGTTTTCACAAAAAAAAATACTTAAAAGCGCACTAAAATGTTCAAAATGAGCGCTCATTCGGCGAGGACATTTTTTGTCGCCGATTGTGTATCTAGTACTTTTTGATCGATGGTTACTTTAGACATAGTTCTATTAACGTACAATAGATATATCATATGTATAGATACAAGGTATGTATTTTATTATCTAAACTAGGTGGTTATGGTACAAGATGTATAAAACCTTAACGTTAAGTATACATATCTCAGAGATTAAAATATTTTCTCGTAATAAAAAGTATCCTATATGTTGACCCGGATAACCAGCTGTCCTCATAGAAAATTTCAACAAAATCGAGTTGTTTCCTCGTGATGCGTTCCCAGACAGATAGACAAAAGTTCTAAAAACAATATATTGGGTCTCTGTATCGATAATAATGATTATTTCAATAAGATTTTCCAAAAAATATTTAATGCACAGATTCAACTCAGAATTTTATTATATGCATAGATTATGTGTTTTTCGATTTGTTTATTCATTAATTGTATTCTAGTAATTATTGTTTCAATTTTCAACAATAGGGAAAGCAAAGAAACCTTGCAAGGGGCATGGTGTGAAGCCAAAAAATACTGTAGGGCGCGAAACAAATAAGCATCATGTGAAAATAGTACTTTTGCGAACGCTTTCTCTCAGAATAATTTGAATCAATCGATTTTATCCGACAAAACTTGTTATAGAGCATAAGTATGGGTATGCAATAATAGTAATGTATGTGTGTTTGTTTACGAAAGTGTGCGTGAGTGTGTATACATATGTACATTGTACATATACCACTTATATGTGTACCCTATTGGTCTAGTCACTAGTCGCTAGCATGTACGGCTGCAGATCAAAAAGTCTTAAGTTCGAGTCTGTCTGCGTATGTATGTTAGCGTATGCGTGTTGCGTATGCGTGTGTGCGTATGTGTGTGTGCGTGTGTGTGTATGTGTGTGTATGTATATCGATGTGTCTCATACTCACATGCGCTCGATGAGTCCGTGCTCGTCGAGCGCGTGCGGCAGGTCGCGCTTGTTGCCGAGCACTAGCACGGGGATGCCGGTCAGCTGCTGCTTCTCAAGCAGGTTGTGGAGCTCGTTGCGGGACGCCTCTATCTTGTCGGGGTCCGCCGCGTCCACCATGTACCTGCGATAGACCATGTGGGGACGATGTTGCTTGAATAATAAATATTGATAATTTTTAACAGCCTCGGATGTCCCGGATTCCAGTCTCGGGTCGGACTAGTTTCAGTTATTGGAGTTTTTCTATCAAGAAATTCTGATGAATACTCAGGGAATTGAGAATTTAGCAATTTTAGATGTTGGTCATGCATCTGATCTGTCATCGGGCATGACATATTGTCATCCCACGGGAGTATGTAAGTGACAGGAATAGATTTTGTTTGTGGGCATACTTTTATTTTAATATCTGTTATGCACGTAATTAAAAAATCAAGCCTAAAAAACTAGAAAATCAGGTCACAAGGACATTCTTATTGATCATTTTATTAAAAAACATTTTATTAATGTTGAAAGCATTTTAAATGACTAAAACAAAACAAGCAATAGCATAATCTTAATTAAAGCAAACAATTTTTAATACAAGTTTCTTTTTTACTTACACAATGGCATTCACACCCCTACAATACCTCTCCCACATGGAGCGGAATCGAGGTTGACCACCAATATCCCAGACCTAAAAAAAAATTCAGCAAATCTTAACCTATAATATTATAACCTTAATTTATATTAGATGAGAAATTAATGCTACAAGGCCTCTTAATTAATAATATTTAACATTTTAAATAAGGCAGTAAGTGGTAATGCAATCGCTTGAATTTGATTGAAGCGGGTTGAATTCTGGGGTCTTGTACTTCTGATATTTTCATGTGCAAATCATCTTCAATATGATTACCATTTGTCTTATGGTGAAGGAAAATATTGTTAGGAAACCTGCATGACTCAGAGAAGCTAACAAGTTTATTCTACCAATTTGCACTTGGTCAGCATGGTGGACTATGGCCTGATCCCCCTTGTATTGGAGGAAGGCCCATGCCCACCAATGGGATGTTAAAAAAAAATTGTTATCTTTGCCTATTAAGAACATATTATATATTTTTTTACTTTGAAGAAAACATACCATATTTTTAGGATTCGAATAATTTACTTTCATAATGATCTGAGTTGATTAATGATTTCAATTAAAAAATATTTGTATGTTGTCGTGTAAATATTTCTTTAGGCTAAAATTTAATATTCATATTAGTATTATTATTTGTTTATATCTTACTCGAATTAAATAATACTTCACTATAGGTAATCATTTTTCAAAATTAGAACTTAGAGAATTTTCTGTACATTATGTTTCTGTATAGAAAAGAATTAATTAAAATCAAAGGTAAATAAATAATGAAAGAAACTATTTTTCTTTTTATATAGAACCATGAACAGTAAATTTTTTATACTTACTTTGATAGTTACATTGCCTTTGGTAATTTTACGCATATTGAAACCAACAGTTGGGATCATATCTTCACTAAACTGTCCAGACTGAAATTAAAAAAAATGTGGATCAACAAAGACTTCAATAATTCTAGCCTTTATTATACTAGTTGCAATGAACATATTTCATAACTTTGTAGGACTACATGTGTTCTTATTAGAAAATCATCAATATTGATTTTCATATGAGGTTTTTTATTATTATGTCTTACTGGTTGATGAGTCATGATAAAAAACAATGTAATGTGATGTCAACAATTAGTTGTTTTAAGAAAAAGAATGGTACTGGTGGTAGCACTTTAATATATATTAGATGTGTTCGTGAATAAATGCTCTATTTAAATTACATGAGCAATTTAAAACAAAGGCAGGAACTGTAATATTGAACAAAGTGTTATACAAAAAATAATATATCATGCATTTATTATCAGTATATAAGGTCTTATGACAAGTTTGTCATATATTCGCAATACTTACAATTTTAAAAGCTATCTAAAATGTGTAAAATAAACAAGAACCTATGAAAATATCATTTTGGGAAGCCTACACAATATAAATAACGTGAGTATATTGGATTTGGCAATAAAATTTTTAAATATATATTTAAAATATAACACGTCATGAGTGGTGCTTATGTATTTCCAACAAATTAAATCAAATATTGATAATAGCATATAAGTGCGGCGTTTTAGTATACAATGATTGTTTTGTGATAATACATACGGCAATGACGTTAACAAAAGTTGTTTTCCCCGAATACTGTAGGCCGACCAATGTCAGCTCCATCTCCTCCTTCCAGAACAAGCTTTTAATCCAATCAAGGATACGATTGATCAAAGCCAACATTTTTGTAATCTATCCACAGTATTTTATCAGAAAATATTAAAATTTAATACGCCTTTTACGAAAAATCGCTGGTCCTAACAATTTGACAGTCACCGGTTGCGTTTAGTAACATCGTGGAAAATACAGTTAACATTTCTTGATTCATCAATAACATTTAACTTTTATTATTATATCTTGCATAAAGTGACGAATTATATGTTAATGTGATTGTAATCTTTTTTAAAGACAAGTTTTCATTATAAAGATGACTTTTAAATATATTAAAAAGTTTAGATTTTTCTGAACGAAATAAAATAATGTTGCTATTCATTTTTACTCTTCTTGCCATAGAAGAAAATAACTTTTATTTATCATCCATGAAAATAACATTTATATGAAGCATTGAAGTGAAATATATTTTGTATAAAATAATCAATACAAAATATCCAATTTTAATATAATCACAGAAAAAAAAAATCACTTCCGCTAATAACAATATTGTTTAATATATAATTGATAACATATTGTTTAAAATATAAAATATATAAGAGCACCAAAGAATAAAAGAAAAAAAAAGAATATAATATGTAGATAAAATATCACTAATATATACATTTATAAATAGTAAATATGTATGTAATTTTTATTTATAACAACTACCGGCTATTAAATTAATATGTTGTTACTAACGAGTTACCCTCGCTTTGATCGGGTATCTCCCTAGGAATGTTTAAACCGCAGATTTGAATTTAATTTATTAGAATTGGAAGGAAATAGTTTCAGCTTTTAAAAAGAGATGAATATTTATTGCGAGTGTGACCTAAGAAAAAGATTTATGCTATTGCAGATTTTTCTGTAGGCCTTATTTAAGACCTATAATTTTCTAGTACATTGTTTTGAATTTTGATGTATCTCTTAAGGTTTAGCCAGCGTTAAACATCTAAATTTCTAGGGACCTGAACCAGTTATTGTTTTCCCGTAGGAATGAACTATTTTCCTGTAGTAAAATTCATTCTCAATGTTGACCCGATTAATAAGTTATCACTACACAAAATTTTGTCAAAATCGGTCCAGTACTTTTTGCGTGAAACACGAACACACAAACAGACAAAAAATTTAATTACTATTATTATGAGATCTATATTGCGTACACAATATGTTAGTCATTGCTTTTAGAAAACATTTCATGTACAGATTTCGCTACGTTACTGCAGTTTTATTATATAGAATATTGTGATAGATGTAAGTATTTCATCATAGTAATTGATATATTGAGTGTTATTATGTAGTTCTACGTTTAACCGTAAACAACAATCTTTAATCGTAAAATAGTTTATTGATCTTAAGAAATTTATAGATCAAGAATAAGTAAGAGTGTAAAGAAAAGTTAATAAAAAATAATTTGTAAAGACATATCTATATGAAACATGTACATTGTACACGTATATTTTAATAAATCTTTCTATCCTTGCTGCGAGAATGAATGTCTCCGCCTGCAAAATACTATATCCCTTCGTGAACATGATTTCATCTTTTGAGTTGGCGTTTTACGCAGTCGATATTTTTTATTTTTTTTTATCGACTTCTGCTTATGGCACGGATCCAGAGTTAAATTTTGGGGGGGGTCATAGGCTGAAATTATGACCAGGCGCAGATCTAAATTTAAATGGGGGGGGGGGGGGGGGGGGGGGTCAGATCCTGAAATGTTCATATAATAAAATAGTACTTAGCAAAATCTGTACATGAAATATTTTTAAAAACATTGACTTTTAAAAAAAATAATCAAGACCTTAAGTTTTATGGCTTTAAAACTTTAAAACTTTAGCAGGTATATAAGGAATAAAAATCCGTACACTTTTTCAATGATTATAAAAAAAATGTAGTTTATAAAGTAAAACTTATCGATTTCTCCAGTTTTTATTTTTCATTTTTAAGGCTGTTTTACAGGACGACCGTACAATGTTTTTATTTCTTCAGAAAGTAGAGTGAAAGTAAAGTGAAGATGAAAAAATGAGTCCTATCTGAAAATTGAACGACAATTTTTTTAAATGATCCATCCACTTAAAATTGGGGGTCATTTTAAGCCTCCCGAGAAACGGCTAAACATTTCAATTTCAAAATATTGGTTATTATATGTATTTTGAAGATTATATTCCTATAGTTTCATGAATATCAAAAAGTTTTTGCAGACATTAAAAATAATAAAAAAGAACAAGAAAAAATTAAAAATAGTTTTTCTTATTAAATAAATAGTTTATTAAATAAATAGTTTTTCTTTGGAAATATGTCGACAACTTTGAGGTTATTGTAATAGTCGTAGATTTTTACTAGACCTACAACTTTTGTAAAGAATATTTTACGATAAGATGTCACAACAAGCCAGAAATTGAAAAAAAAAATAATTTTAAACGGTTTGCTATACTTGTCTTGTTTGCTATAAACATCTTAAAAACATAAAACTTCCGGTTTTATTTTTTTGTGTAGCACATCGCGATCGGACTATTTGTATATCTCTATTTTAAATTAAAGAAAAACTTAATAACGAATAAAACTTAATTTGTTTCGAATTAGGTACTCAAAAAAAATTGTATTATTCCATCTTTTCTTAGACTTCAAACTTCTCAAAAAAGTATATTTGGCTTTGGGGGGGGGGGTCATGACCCCCATGACCCCCCCCTGGATCCGCGCTTGCCGCCAGGAAAGTCAGACGATTAGGTCATTTATGAAAATCTTGTAATTGTGTTGATGCAGAAACCCAATTATAAAAATCGAAATGAATCGATATTTTTATATACATTTTAGAGGATCAATAAAGGTGAAGGTTTTTTATCTTGATCTGTCTTTATATGTTACTTACGCTATTGGTTTATTTTTTTAATGTCATAAAGTATATATATTATATAATTTACGAGTATATTCAATTGCTTCGCTTATAATGGTCGTAATGTCAGATGAAAGTTTTAAAATGTCCTTTACAGTGCAAAAAGTTTATTTTAATTGTCCTGCCAGTTCCAGAGATTGGTGCGTTCATACATATAAATAATACTTAATTAATATCTCCAGCTTCGTAATATTATATTAATTGGAAGTAAAGGAAGAATTTATACCAGTAATACTCCAGACTCCTTAATAAATGATTTTGTATAGATAGATCCCATTACGATCAAAATGTTAATAGAAAAAAATACATATTATATTAAAATTTAGAACGTATCTACTACACATTTCCTTGGTTGCTGAAATGACTTCTCTTTGCGTATTATGTAGATAGAGACGTATTTTAATTGTGCTTAGATTAATCCGTTCTATAAGTGTTTTTTTGTTAGCTTTTTATATCTAAAATATTTTATTTATTAAAAGTTAAGTGATACGATGTGAACAAACCATCTCATGTCTAACGATGTAAACGCTCTAGGACACGTCCTATAGCTACCGCGATGTTGGACAAAATATACCAACCTACCTCTTGGCTCTTATTTAAAATCAGTTTTGTTTTTGTAGAACGTAACTTGCTCGAAATAAAAGTTTGTGTAATTTGATAAAGATTTATATTTTAATACCAAAATTGATGACGCTTAACTTAGTTTACCTAATTACTAATTAGTTAATTCTATTTTATAATTTAATGCTAGTTTGGACGAACCATTTGTAGACATAGTCTTGGAAATACCTAATTCCAATAAAATTCTCTAGTTACGAATTATTTACCATATACCGAATTATTTACCAGTATACACAAAAATGCCCCTACAATGCACAAGTATACTGTTTTGTAGGGTCTCCATGAAACTTATTCAAAATGTCTTTATTCGATTAGTTTTTTACGGCTGAAAGTAAAATACCGCTGCGAGGATCGAACTTACGACCTCCGATAAAGCTAACAGTGCCTCGTCTACAAATCACACTCATGAGTCTTGATACATTTGGTGTGCTCAAATTACAGATATTAAAAGATCCTAAAATATCAGTTAAAATCTTTACGTTACATGCAATGAATTTGGTTTTATTGTTTTAAAGTATCTGACTACATCAGTCAGTGAAACATACGCATTTACATTTACGTAAACGCATCCGTTACGTAAAGATATTGAAGTGCGAGGGCGCGGAAGGCGGGGAGGGCGTCACGTGTGCGCGAGCGTGGCCGGTAGCGCTCACAGTGTAATACTTCGCAGACGCTCTATTGACTCACTTTCCAAATATTACTTTTTATACGTATTGTTTGTTTTATTATATTATGTTTGTTTTATTATGTTAGGTTTTATTATATTATGTTTGTGGTCTCTATGTCAGTGTATTAACTTGTTATGTTCTTTTGTTTGTATGTTATAACATCTCAATTATTTTGTATATAATGTATATTTTGTAATTTTGTGTTTTGTTTTCTATGTAGGTAATGTGAATGGAGCTCGGTCGTTTTGGAGATAATGTGAAGCAATATTTCCAACTCAGGGTCCTCCCTCTGACATTTTAATGTGCAAATCTCATTTTCAACATGATTACCATTTGTAAATACACGTACTAAAACCTAATGAGAAAACCTGCACGTCAGGAAAAACCCAACTAGATTTTTAACGTCGCGCATTTAAAGTCCGACATCCGGCATTAGGCCGGCTTTGGCTAAGTAATTAAAGCCTACCTATTAAATACATACCTAATCAAATATTTTTGAAATCGGTCCCAGCCCATACAAAGCAAAGCACACCGACTTCGAAAATATTTGATTAGGTATGTATAGTAAATGAAAACTACCAATCAGTTATTTTTCACTTTTTAGTGCTTTTGTTTGAAGTCGGTTTTTATTTTTTTGTTAAAAAGTTTTTATTTTTCCTTCGTTTTAGTGTAGACAAATAGTAGCAAAGTAAGGATTTTAACGTGTTAGGCTTGTCAAATCAAACAAAATAAGCCCAAACTCAAAGTATCTACTATTAGCCGTTGAAGAGTTCCACCTATCCACCTTCTGGCCTTACCATCAGATCAGGTCAACAACACCGAACCACTGTACTATCAACGGAAATAGAAATACTTGCAAAGTTTCAAGTCAATATGACAATTAGAAGTAGGTAAAATTCATCATTAGTTGTTTTTCCACCCTTAGGGGTGGTATTTTTTTTTTGAAATTTAAATGGGAGCAATCTGGAAGTATACCCTTTCAAACAAAACAAAAATTGTCCAAATCGGTTAATAAATGACGGAGTTCTGAGGTAACAAACATAAAAAAAAAAAAAAAACATACAGGCGAATTGGGAACCTCCTCCTTTTTGAAGTCGGTTGAAAAGAGAACATAATTACTTGTTAGTTGTTAACTTAGGCAGCATTATTTTTCTTTGTACTGGAAAAATATAAGTAAATATATCATATTTTTAAATATTTATTATACTTTTATTCAAAGGTGTCTATTTGTAGCGTCTCTATACCGTGTCTACGGGCGTCGGGCGTGGATGACGGATCACAGATGAATAAAGAAACGTGGACTGCCACGGTAAGGTATAAAACATAAAACAAAACTTGTAAATTTAATATTTTCATCATAAGAAATAATATATCGTTTGATTTAAGACAAATGTGAACAACAATAATCTATACATATAATAAAACTGTAGAGGTCGAATGTCTGTCTGTACATAAAAAAAGCTAAAAACCAAGTTAGGGGGATGTAAGAAGAGAAATAGAACAAATGCATTTTTTTATTTTTTTTTGTTTCTCTGTTTGTTTGTACGGGCTAATCTCCTAAACTGTTCGACCGATTTGAATGAAATTTCGCATGGTGGTACCTTATATACCCGGTCAACATTTTAGATACTTTTCATCCCGGAAAATGAAAGTGTTCCCATGGGATAGTAAAAAAACTTATAGTAACTTATACAGCTTAGTACACAACAACTTATGCGCCTAATTTAGTATTTGGCATGCTAATACCTTATATTGCCGGTCAAACAACAGGTTAATTTTTATCCCGGAACAATGAACGTTTCTCGTGGGATAGATCTGTTTGTACTTTCCTAGAGGCGAACCCGAGCGAAGCGAGGGTGAACCGCTAATTGATAATAGATTGTATGTTTACAAAATATTAATTGTTTCTTAAGATATATACTTCTATATAGTAACATCTATCTAATCACGTACGATGTGCTCGTACATTATAATCGTGTTAGTCATCAATTATACGCATTTATAATTAAACTGTAGTACATCTGGTCTTTCTACAAAGTATGAAATTGGTTTTGTCTACTTTTATATTGGCCACGAATTTTTAAATTGGCACTGTAATATAGAATGCGATAAAAATTATTCTATTATGTATTGTACTATGTGTAATGTATGTAATGTACCTATTCTATCTAATAGTACAATGTATATCCAAATTCTAAATTAATTATTATAAGCTTTTAGATTTATTTTCTTTTTATAACACACTAGCGAGTCACCTCGTTTCGCTCGGGTTCGTCCCTAGCTTGCTTCCCATTACAAACTTTCATCACCATTTTCACCCCCTTAAAGGATGATTTCCGGGATAAAAACTATCCTATGTCCTTCACAGGGTCTCAAACTATCTTCTTACCAAACATCTAAATCGGTTCAGTAGATCCAGAGATCACCCCTATAACGTCACAATCTCACAAACTTTACTTTAAATATAGATTACATTTACGTCATCATGAAGAAAAACATTTATACTAGGTATCTAGATATTATATTTGTTGTTTGTTGTAATCAAACGTTTTCAAGTCACCTGCGACCAGTAAGTACATTCTCGTGAAACCCGTGCCGTATTCTCAATCACATGACTAAACAGCCGGCCCGACCGAGTCGCCGATTAGTTCGCCGCGAGCCTCTCACGGTGTTGACGTCTGCGATAAAAAATATATAACATCTACAAATGTTGTTTACAAAGGAGCTTACCTAAATAAAAGTGATCAGTGAGTGAATAGTGTTGTGCCCAAACGGGAACCATGTGATAGATTTAACTAATTCAGCGAGTGTGCTTGTGATATATCGTTTTTGTGACACAATTTGAATATGGAAACACGTCACTATTGGGAAGAAAACGGACATCCCGTTAAATATGACAAGTGAGTGCTTATCTAAATTTAATATAACATACGTTATAGATTACGTATTTATTTCCTATAAACTATAAATAGCATGCTAATATTGTGTCTAGCCAGACATTGTTTACCAATATTACCTATGTTTGGTTTCAAGGTCGTTCTTTTACGTGGCCCGAACTGTCGAGACCTATGTACCTAGCAATTTTATTAAGTTTCACTCTATTATTAATATTCTTCGTATTATTCTATTGTTTAGTATTTAAGTGTTATGTATCTATGTAATAAAATAATTCTATCTGATGCGTTTCACGAAGAAGTAAGGGCACAAATTCAGGATTGGGGACTTTGCCCCTAGCGGAGTGGGTGGTATTTCTGGATAAGGGACGTGATAGGGAGTCGAAATGTTAAATAAAAATTGTCCGCGAACGTATGAGTAAAAAGTTATTGAGACTTAAAGTTACAACATTTCCATACATTTTCATATATTTCTTTACCACCATTCGGAGTGGGTGGTATTTTTAGATAGGGGAGGTGACAGAGAGTCAAAATATATTAAAAATATTTGGAGGAAACGTACGAGTAAAAAGTTATTGAGACTTACAAGTTATAACATATCTAACACATTTCCATACATTTCTTTACCTAAATAAGTGATTACAACAGATAAACATACCTTTAACGAATAGTACGCATCCTTTTTTATGTACATTACACATTTTCACAACAATTAATGCTTTATTGTATTTAATATTTTAATAATTTCACAACACAAACAAACGATCTTACATTTTGACAAAAGCCAAAACTGACACTTGTTTTATATTACCGCTTAAATGACAAACAGATTATATTTGATTATTCGTCATATCTTGGTTAGGTTAGGTTAGAAACATTTAAGATTATTTATTTATTTATTCCTCATATCTGGGTTAGGTTTAGGTTAGAACATTTAAGATTATTTATTTATTATTCCTCATATCTGGGTTAGGTTAGGTTAGAACATTTAAGATTATTTATTTATTATTCCTCATATCTTGGTTAGGTTAGGTTAGAACAGTTGCCACAACGCACGAGCCGAGCGAGCGAAGCGAGCGTGCCGCGGTAGCGGCCGGCGAGTGCCATAAATGACTAGAGAAAACTAGAAAATTCGAATTTCACGCAAAGTACAAATAAAGACAATCATCTGGAGATTATTTTGACAATTGAAAGTGCGTGACGTTTTGACTCCAAGTGTTCTAAATGGTAGTAAATGTCAAAATAATGTATGGAAATGTTGTAACTTTAGTCTCAATAAAATTTTTACTCATATGTTCGCGGACAATTTTTATTTAACATTTCGACTTCCTATCACGTCCCTTATCCAGAAATACCACCCACTCCGCTAGGGGCAGAGTCCCCAATTCTAAATCGCAGCCGAAGTAAGTACTAAAATCAGTAATATAATAATGGTTTGTAGATTATAAACGCAAATTGTAATAAATATTTAGGTAGGAATTATTTTTAGGTGCCTCTACCTCATTTTGGAATAGAATGGCATTAGCCATTAGTAAAGAAGAAAGATGACGAAAATGATTTAAAACAAGCACGTTTCGCTCATATGCGACAAGAACGTGTTAAGTCAGAAAACCTAATTTTTCATAAAACGACTTTAAAAATTTTAAAATTGTATATTTTTGAAACAGTTGGATTTTTTGTCTAACTTTCATAACACAAAACTTTGCCCAATTTTTCTTTTTGTTTTTAAATATATTACTTTCAGATATCAATTGTATTGTATTTATTAATTATTTAAGTTTAATTAAAATAAGTCACCAGTTTTTTTTGTAAAAACTAATTTTTTAATAAAATATATTCACGTTACAACTGATATATTTTTTATTATTTTATCTTCATTATACGGGATAATTAGATTTAAATACGGTTGTAGCAAATTAAAATTGTTTTCATTGTTAAATAAATTACAGTAATAGGGTTACAAAAGTTCATTTCTGTAATTGCTTATTGGTTAATTTTAGATATTATCTAAGTTTACTGTTAAATTAATCTGTTGGAAAACTTCTTATTTCTAAAATTGCACTCACATAGGAAAATAAAAAAATACAGGAAGCGTCATTAAATTATAAAATGTTCGAAAAAATTAAAAATGATACCACAATCTCAGTTACATAATTTCATGCTTAGTATTATTAAGGTAATTGCAATACATCATTAAAATACAAATATTAGTAAAACGATTTGTACTAGAGCAAGTCACTAGTTATTTTTATAATTTTAAACTCACTCTTTTTATCGGTGTGCTCACGTCGTCGTTCTATATTACGAAACTCGGTTGACTGCAAACATTTTTTCAATCATAACAGCTCTTCATATCATATTTGCTTTACTCTAAATGGGTTCTTCCATGCATTTGATATTAATAGCTATTTAGATTATACACGGGTTCTCCTCCTCAAAAATACTTATCAATGCAAGTGTTAAATACAGTCCAGAATAATAATCAGACTTGAATATCATATTAGCGCCTCTATCAGTTCAATAGTTTTTTTTACAGTATACATAATCGTCGTGAACATAATAAATACTCCTACCATAAGATACCATTCATAATAAAATGATCCTGAAGAACTGCTCCTCGATGAACTAATAGAATCATGACGAGGATAACTACATTTTAGGTATTCTTTTATAGTTTTCTTCAGCATCTGTTTCTCACGCCATAAAAAAATAGTTAATGAAATACATAAACTTTTTCTAGCACCTACCTAATTAATTGTAGCACTTAATTGATTTACAGATAATCTTAATTTACACTCAGACTTGGAATAAATATTTCTGTAGATAATAACTCTACGTACAGTAAGTACCTAGTTGTCGTACCTACAAAATATGAGGATTCTCACAAACTATTGCTAGATGGTGGTAGGTGATGATGAGTGGAAAATAGAATTAGAGTGATAAATAGACTTACTAATTTCTTGGTCGTTCTGTTTCACCGTTTCTTTCCGCACTTTAGGCCACGTCCTAAAGTCGGTGTCAAGACCTCCTCATCGGCTACGTCACCCAATCTCACTGAGAATAGCCAACTGCGTAAATACTGCATTATGATTATGCAATATTATTATATTGTATATGCAATATTATTTATAAAATATTAAATTGGGTGTTCTCACTCGCAATTTATATTTAAGTTAACTCCTCTTTCTTGATTGGTTTCTCTATTCTAATACCTAAACGCCTCTCAAAAGACCTCGCAAGGTCGTATTCTATGACGATACTTTAAGCAGATAATACGTTCTTGTCGCAAATGAGCGGTTTGGTGATAGTGAGCTTTTAAGTTTGTACTTAGTATAGACTAACTTTAGAGATCATATAAAATGAATGATGTCATAAGCGTTTGAACAGTTAGATTTCAAACGAGTACAGTACAAACATGCTGTTATAGGTTTATAATTTTTAGAGGTTAAATAAATATGTATCCGCAGTTATATTTTATATGAAAGACCATTTATTAGTGTTCTAGTAGTTAAGATTATAGTGGTTTTTTATCCTTTTACATCCAGGAATTTCCATGGGATATTAGTGTAGTACCAAAAAGAAGAAACTAGAACGTTCACTCGTTACATAGTAATTATTAGAAATCGAATAAGAATTATAATAAAAAAGGATGTAATCTGTTTGTTACTTACAGATTATTACTATTCGATTAAGAAAACGATATGAAATATTATTGTAGATTCTGAATTTTACATGTATTTTTTATACCATAATATTGTGTATAAGCCAAATGCGTTTATTGAGTCTACGTGGTACCAAAAATGCCATATTGTTTGGGTTATGTGGAAAGGAACCCATATACCTTCTTGATATGTGTCGTGACTTGACCGGTATTTCTCTTATTATAGCCATGCCCTCGAAAATTGCATTTTATTATGTTTGATTTACATTATGCTGATGTTACACGCGTTGGCATAAATACTTCCTTTAAGCTTGCGGCTGCGTCGAAGGATGCGCTCACTTACTTATCATACAGCCTTGGTGTAGGAGAGAAAAATAGTTCTTTCTTAGTTATAAGTTTATAGAACAATGTGATTCTTAAGGGAAATCGTTAAACTGATCATGCATTCAACACTATCAGTCACGCATTCTGATAATAATTTACTACTATTATCTACACATAGGTATAAAATTATGGATTTTTTGTCAATTTATTCAGTGTACTTTAAATATAATATGTACGTGAAACAATAGTTTTTAATAGTTTTAATTTTACCTCTATGAAAGAAACGTCATAAGAAACTAGATCGACTAGTCTCGTCGCCACAAACGCATGTTATGAAGAATACAAAAAAAAGACATTTTAAAATATATACTCGTAGGTCATTTTATTTGTGAAACTTTTAACGTTTAATTATTATCGTGAATTAATGTGTTTTGGATAATTCCATTAATGTTATCGAGTATTTCATTGATAATGTAGGTGTAACGGAAAATATTGATGTTTATTTGTTTCTTTCTTATTTTATTAAACCAAGGCATGGGTAAGTATACATTTATATAGTAAGCGAAAGCAAAAGTTATTCTGCCTCTGCTTGGTTTTCACGGTTAAATGACTACAGCAGTTTTTTGATCGACTTCAAAAAGAAGATGTACTCTATTCGGAAGCACGTTTTTTGTGTTAACGTTTTTAACGTCGATGTCTTCACCAATTATTGTGAATCGATTTTTAAAAATTCCTTTATGAATGATTAGATTACATCTCAAGGGTAGTTCCATAAAAAATATATAAAGAAGATCCACACTTAGGAATCGATTTTTTTTTTAGTTTATGGTAGAGTCATATTTTTAAGTTATTTTGAAGTTGGCATGTGTGTGTCTTTGTAAGAAAAAAACACATGGAAAGCAAAATTACTTAAAAGTTAAAAGTAATTAAACAACCCTTAGCTTTTAAGTTCTATAAGCTATGCTTTTCTTTTATCGTCCTGTTACAAAACTAATTTAGATGCAAATAATTACGTTTCTATTATCTCTATTGTTATAGCTTTTTCAAGTTCAAGATGAAGAAAACTTAGCAATTTTTTTTTTGATATAATACAAAATAGTGAAAACACGATACTTACTTACCTAGTAGAATAAATAATGTTCGGCTTGACTTTTGCAATTTTCGTTTTTAATACAGAGATTCTTGAAAACGACAATGTATTGAACGTTTTCTTGTTTTTTTAAGTATGTTAACTAACTTTTACACTAGTAAGTACTGAAATCTCTATAAGCAACTTTTTTCAAAAGAAAACCTACGAGAACGATTTAACAAAAAAAAATAGCCCAAAAACTAGGTATACTAAGAAAACATAGCTTAAATGACTGAAAAGTTAGGTATCCGAAACAATTGATCTCGATATTAAGAAAATAAATCGTCTGTATTATTACAAACGCTTACTAACAAAACTATCATGTTGCTAGCAAGAATGGACTTTTTATAATTTCTGACATGCAGTAAATTAACGAATGTTCGTTAAATAATACAACATAGCTTACATACGAGGTGCGCTAATTGAATTTTACTAATGAATTGGGAACGGTGACGACCCTCGCTATTGCAGTCGCCATCAGTCTAACATGAATTATAAATTAAAATTAAAAAAAAACCCTACGCTATGATATGTACGCGTTAAATAACAATTAATTTTAATTGTCATTTAACGATTACACTGGCACGCGTGAAGCACTTAATCGAATAATCATACGCCAAAATGCCTTACATCATTTTGGAAAAGAGCTGATACTCTTACACTGCTGGACCGATATTAACCAAACATAGCTAAGAACCACCGCAAGAAAACTGGCTTTCAAATGAAAAAAAACCGCATCGAAATCGGTCCATCCGTTTGAGAGCTACGATGCCACCGACAAACACAACACACACAGACACAGACAGACATTGACGTTAAATTTATAACACCCCTCTTTTTGCGTCGTGGGTTAAAAAGGAACAGTGTACGAGAGTAGCTCTTCAGAAGGTTAAAAATGGTGCGCAGAGACATTATATAATATTTTTTTGAATAACAATAATTTATTTATTGACTATAAAAGCGACAATATAAGGGGTTAAATAATATAAGCAAGTTGTACAAAAAGAGTCAAACAAATAAGTTGCTGTCTTCTAAACTAAGCCATAGCACGGTACTATATACATTATATTACCGTGGCTATAGCCTGTATTTTAGGTAAAATTTTATCTCTCAAAAGTCTAACCGAAGAGAGTCATGTCTCAGACAAAAGTACAAGTTTCAAACTGTAAAAAGTTTTTGTACCTCTGTAGTAAAAGAACAATAAGTAGTAGTAATTACTGACCGAATTTTTATTTGAAGTGATATCAATCAAGAAGGTCCTGGTGTGTTGTGACCTTGAGCAAGGGTGTGCCACGTGCCAGAAAGGTCAAGGTCACTTGTTTTAGGGACTAAATGAACTTTATTTTTTATGTAATACTTATTTATCTATATCACGGTAATGTAATGCATAAATGTAACGGTAAGGTAATGTAATATTACCATGTCTATATTCTATACTTTAAAAAAAATGTGAAAGCGATACTGAAATATTATAATTTTGAATGTGTTTTTTTTTCAACTAATTTCATAAGTTTTCTATTAATCAATAAGCTTTAAATTTTTATTTCTGGGGTATCCCCGGTTATAGAGGCTGAAGCTGCTAGAATCGACTTTTATGATTAGCAGGTGTATCATATAAATTATATATTGTGTTAACCGATGAAATGACAATTTAAAGAACACTAGCTCTTCCTATAACCTGTGAACACTACGCAAAAATATGATGTTGGAATAAGCTTCGTATATTTTTGTATAAACGAGTAGTCTAAAATAAACACATAAAATCAAAAAAGACCATTTTCGTTTATTAACATAAAAGTTTCGTTCAAAAATATCGCCTTAGTTTAATAATTAAGTACTCATTTATATAGTTTTCTAGTTATCCTACTTTAAGATATTTAAAAATCTGAATGGCGCCTATTGATATGGTAATTAGATCATGTAACTTTGTTTTATTTTTAGTTGATACTATTTTTACTTGCATAACAACAGCAAAGCATATAAAATTAAATTTGACCTAATGAATGCTGTAATAATTAAAAACATTTTCTGTTTATCGTTTTTTTACATTCCAAAGTTTAAGTATATAATAAACTTTTAGATAAATATCACATTTACTTTACACTATAATCGATTATTTCTTATCTCTGTTTATCATTAGCTAGTGTAAAAAGGTGTGCACAATCTCCTCCAGAAAATCTAGCACCTTAAAAACAATAATTATTGAATTTAATTACATATTTATTTATTATTTATGCACCTTAAAACTTAAATATAACAGTATATCTAGTGAAATAACTCTAAACTAAGCTGGCCCTTTCTATAGGCATTCCAGAACTTTTTGCTGCATTAAAGAAGTTGACTAATTTAAAAAATTGATTTCAAATTAGGTAAATCGATTTTGAAACTGATAAGCGATGGCGAAAGCGAGAGCCGGCGAAAATAACTGAACAGTGAACACGTGACTCTGCAACTGCACGCGTCGAGCGCCGGCCTCCACACGCCGCGCGAAACGTGACTGCGCACACATACGCACTCTCTAACCGACTACACAACGTACCGTACACGACCCGTCTATATGGGACAATTCATACTATGGAACTCTGTTATTGTTAGAATCTCTTGTTGGTACACCCATACGTCATTTTTTTAATTGGTTAATTTAAAAATGCTGTTACACAATATTAATAATTCTTTAACGTCGTACTGCTAGGCACGGAGCTCACTCCGATACGACTCGGATCCATTGTTCATACTGGCCAATTTCGTTTTAAAAATTACACGACGATAAATATTAAATAATAGAAAATGAAAACAATAGACAAAAGTAATTTAAAAGCATTAAAAAAATTCAAATTGACGTTATGATTATCCTATTCTAGGTCTGTTTACTCCTTATGAAACGTACACTGAAAATAATGCGTATTGGACCTAAAACTCGCCCACGACGCTACTATGTATTTAAACACGTCTGCACGCACACAGAAACTCCTCACGTTCGAACTTCGAGTCGCCCGACTATGTCGGGCTACTTCTTCTGGGTTGTGCATATTTATAATCTATATTTTTAGTGCCCTAAATGCTTAAGAAATTAATCATTGTTAAAAAAGTAATTAAAACCTTAAAAAATGTGTTTTTAATTGAAATGCTGTTTATTTTAAGTAATTTTAAATATTAAAAACACTGATCACCAATCATGGTTATGTTCGAAAATATTTCTTCTCCACGTATATGTAACTAAAGATTACCATGAACGTATTATGATAACGCATCGACGTAATAACATACATTAAAATTAAATAAACGGTTTTAAATGCACCTATTATAATATCCTGTACATTCGAAAACATAATAGTTAACAAGATTTTAATGTACAGCAAATAACAGTCATAGAGTTTAAACTTACACGTGCGCTGTAAATAAACAAAATAATTAACGAAGTACCTGCGGTTGTATCGTGGTGTTACTAAGAATTTGTCAATACTACGTATTTTATTTATTTAGAGCGTCTGACTAAGGCTGATGTACAGAATAATCCAGCGTGGTCGTAAACGTGAGCCATTGTTGTAGTACTAAATGATTCAACGACGTTTCCATTTCTATTCATCACTATAATTCGTTCATTCGATTGCTAAACCGAATAATAATATCGATGTTTTCATCTGCATATTTAGTTTAGACCTGCTACTGCGTGTTTATTGTGTCAATTGCAGTGCACAATGTATTGATGTATGTTTATAATTTGATATTCATAATTTTTTGTTGCGACATAGCATTATCATATTTAGTCATGTTGATGTCTGTTCCTGATTACTTATTATTTTTACTTTACTTTAGATTTATAAGTTCATAAATAATAAAATAAATTTTAGAAAATGTCCTCGTATCAAGAGAATAAAATGCTTTTATTAATTTACTAGCAGCTCACCTCACCCTCGCTTCGCTCGAGTTTGCCTCTAGACAACCAAAAACAAATCTATCCAACGGGAACCGTACATTTTTCGGGATAAAAAGTAGCCTATTTGTTATTCTGATGTACATGAACTTTATTATTGGAAAGTTTCATTAAAATCTAATCGGCATTTTTTGTGTACTAAGCTGTATAAGTTACTATAGTTATTTAACAATCCCACGGGAACTCTTTAATGTTCCAGTATGAAAAGTATCTAAAATGCTGACCGGGGATAACAGGTACCAACATGCAAAATTTCATTTAAATCGGTCCAACAGTTTCGGAGATTAGCCCGTACAAACAGACAGAGAAACAAAAAAATTGAAAAAAATCTGGATTTGCTTTATTTCTCTTATCACATCCCCCTGATACTTGGTTTTTGACATTTATTTTCTATGTACAGACATTCGAACTCTACAGTTTTATTATATGTATGGATAAAGTTAGTCAAATTCTGCTTGGTCATTGTACTTTGCAATGTCACTATAATGTACACGTGTACGGCTGTCTGGTCGCTTGGATCATGTAATCACGTGTTATAATGTAGCTCGTAACATGCTCATTTAGTTTTTATATTTTTAATTATATATTCACTACTAGCAACACACTCGCTTCGCTCGTGTTCGTCCCTAGTAAAAAACAAAAACAAATCTTTCCCACGGGACCGTACATTTTCAGAGAAAAAGTAATGTAGGTATGTGCTATTCTTATAATCTATATCTATGTTAAATTTCATCCAGATTCGTTCAGCCGTTCTGTTGTGATAGAAACATCCATCCAAACTTTCGCATTTATAATATTAATAGGATGTTAATAAAATATAAACACTTTATCGACTTTATTTTTCTTTAGTTCGTAAGATAAAAAAAGATTGGCCTATCTAAAAAAGAGTTTTTTTTTTATCTTGTACATAATTATAATACATTCTTCGTGTATTATAAATACTATACCTATGTTATTATTATTTATAAAATTATGCAATCAGTGTAAGTAATATAATAATTATTCTGTATGAGGAAAACTTTGAAATGAATTTGTATTCTAGTAACAGACTAAAATAGTTAATAAATATGGTTACTAAAGAATACAATAAATTTAGCGTTAATAAAAAATACCTTTGTGCAATTTAATTTAATAAAATTTAAACAAAAGTTGTATAGATAGTGTAACTCTCCAGACAAATAATTAACTTGTGAAATAACAAAGATTGGCATATGAAATACATTTTAATAATTGTCTAAAATTGAGCAAAAAAAAAAATTTATTACTAGTAAGTAGTACCGTATGCGTGTGTAAGTTTGTGTAAACCAAAACTTTTAAGGCCGTATCTAATGGTCACACTTGTCAATATGGATCTAGTTTAAAGGACATAGTTATTTATTGTTCGCATAGACGAGACCAGACCGGGCACTGTAGAAATCCTCTTTATGCCGCATAGCCCGCCGCGCTGAGTTTGTTTTTCCGTACTAATGTCAGATAATATCATGTCAGAAACTACTATACTGATTTTAATACAGTTTTCACTGGAAAAGAAAGATATTTAAGCAAGGATAAAGGCTGTATTTTATAAACATACTAGGGATTTAACATCGCTGCGTTCTAGGAACGTTTTAAATAAATAAAAATAGACATTAGCTAGCGTAGCCATGTAAATTTTTTTTTGTGAATTTTCTGATATTTTAATAGTTATTCTGCTATTCGGTGCGTAAACAAATCCAACAAATCAAAGATCGTTAAAATCGGTCCTGTTCTTGCATTATTAACGACTACTTAGCCTAGTCGCGTTGTGCATTATAAATGGTGTGACTAACCCGACTTTGTTTTATTATTATTATTATAAATTAGGAAAAATATGAGGAAGTTTTTGTGTTAAGTCGAAAAAATTTTTTTTTTCTGAAAATAATATTATAAACTAGCATTGCCCGCGGCTCCGCCCGCGTTCAGATGACTAAAAACCAAATTCTTAGGTTTTACATAGTAGTATACTCTTACAATGCAGTTTTTGTATTTTTTTTTCAGAAATAAGATATTTTCCCACGGTAAAAAGTATCCTATATGTTGACCCGGATAACCAGCTATCATCATACCAAATTTCATCAAAATCTGTCCAGTGGTTTTCTCGTGATGCGGTAACAGACAGACAGAAAAAAATTCTAAAAACTATAGATTCCGACTCTGTATCGACAATAATGTCTATTTCAATTAGATTTTCCAAAAAATATTTAATGTACAGATTCGACTCAGTTACAATTTTATTATAAGTATGTACCTATAGATTAAAAAAAATAAAAACAGCAAACAATATAAAGGCCAGTATAAAACTAACAAACCTAGCTCAGCCCGTCGATGACCTTAGCAGTTAGCAGTTTCCTAGCTACATTTATATTAAATGATCTTGGCCGTTGGCCTAGGTCGTGTTTACCGCCATGCAATTTATACGTTTAGTTAGATTTAGCATCACTTATTATAATTAGAACTGCTAGTGACATTGTGCGTATTTAAATAAACTATTACTATATAAATGTCTGTATTTTAATACATTAACACAATTTCTACTGAACCAACAAGTGACCGTCAGAATTAAAGTTTCTCCTTGAAAAGTCCGCAGATTCTATCGTAATGGCGCAATAGCAATTTTAAAGATACAACGACTACACTGCACTGATATGACGAAGCGATCATTTTTGGACGTTTCAAATAATATCAATCAAACAGAGCATTGCGTAGAGACTTCAGTTATTAATATTTAATACTGATATACTAATAGAACCCGCGGCTACGCCCGCGTTCAGTCTACAAAAAAAAAATCATTGGCTTTATTTTAAAGTGTTATGTATGCTAAGTGCCATGTATTTATATAATATTGTTCATACAAAAATACTAAAATCGCGATTGAAAAATGGGGGGTGAAAAATATTTTACGATCTATTCTCATACCTACCAAACATACAAAAAAAAATCATTAAAATCGGTCGAGCCGTTTCGGATGAGTGCGACCACAAACATCGCGACACGAGATTTTCATATACCTATTAGATTATTCACATTTTAATTCTAGACAATATACGAGTAATCTTATAATCAATCTAAATTCTAATTTCTTTTTGGAATAATTTTTATCGATAAAACTAATTACTAATATCCTTGGTTGGCTTATTTAATAAAAGTATTTTTTAAATAAAATTACTTATCATACTTTGTATTTAATGATTATTATATAATTATGTGACAAAGCGTAAGTCACGTATTATACGTATTTATGTTTTTATGGTATTTTGTTACGGGCTATATCGTAAGGTTCGTACAAAAGAAACCTTATCAGGTTGTACAAATTAATAAAATCTTCTATGAAGTCCATATGTTCCATCACGAGCCATCTGCAAGGTAAAGGAAAATCCTGCCGGAGAAACCCACATATTACGTAATAAATTTATAGATACCAAGGCCTAACAAAATATTGCACAGATTAAAATAAACTATGATAATTATTATGATTATTTAATACATTATCGTGATTGATATTTTTACCTTTCCACAAAATGTATAATGTAAAAAATCGTAACCAAAAAACAAAAAAATCATTTCTTTGCTAAAAAAATGCTGAAAACCGAGATTTTTTTGTTTCTCTGTCTGTTTGTCTGTTTGTGCGGGCTAATCTCCGAAACTGTTAGACCGATTTAAATGAAATTTTGCATGGTGGTACTTTATATCCCCGGTCAACATTTTAGATACTTTCCATCCCGGAAAATTAATGAGTTCCCGTGGGATAGTTAAAAAACTATAGCAACTTATACTGTTTAGTATACAACAACTTATACATTTAATTTAATAAAATTTGGCATGCTGATACCTTATATTTCCGGTCAAACAACAGGTTACTTTTTATCCCGGCCAAATGAACGGTTCCCGTGGGATAGATCTGTTTATAGTTTTCCGCTAGTGTATACGTATAATATATAATACAGTCTAAGTCTATGTATTCTATACTAATCGTTAAAACGCGAGGGTGAGTCGCTAGCTAGTTTTATAAAAAGTGTGTTAACAAGATAAGAACAATAAAGAATGATGTTATCGTGGAAAATGCCTATATTCATACGAGTATAACAATGAATCTTTTATTCACGCTTAAAAGAGATAAGTAAATAAAACATGTGAATCATTATGAAATACCTAATAGTTTCAGAAACAACTTTATCATCAGTGGATAAATTACAATATAGACGGAGTCCGTGGAAATAAATGTTAAAATATAATATGTTTTAAATAAACAAGGGAAATTTTATAATTAAAATATTAATAATAAAAATTATATTAAATAATATATTATTTTGTATTTTTAATCTTCATTCTGAGAAGTTAACTAAGTATCTAGACGTTATAAAAATCGTACCGTACAGTAATCTTCCGATCGAAACTGTCATACATTTCTATATTGAATAGTCCAATGTTATCGAGTTGTTACGTCACATCGACATTCGCCTCGTGTCCCACAACGTGACAGGCCAGCACGTGCCTCACCACACTCGAATCTATTGGTGTGATTAATACTTGTTTATTCGGCCCTTTATTTTGCTTAACTTAATGATTAATTTAAGAAAGTTGCCAATTTTTATATGCGAACAAGCGACTCACCCTCGCTCCGTTTTTTTACGTTTTTAACGTTTAGTATAGATTTCTCAGAGATGAGACTTTTCTGCAGTAAAAAGTATCTTATAAGTTGATACGGACAATCAGCTATCACCATACCAAATTTCATCAAAATCTGTCGTGGTTTTCTTGTGATGCTTTCCAGACAGACAGACAAAAAATCTAAAAACTACAGATTCGGCCTTTGTATCGATAATAATGACTACATATTTTAATAAGGTTTTCAAAAAATATTTAATTTTAGAATTTTTGTCTGTCCGTCTGTCTATCTGTCTGTCTGTCTGTTACCAAATACAAAAACTGCAATGTAAGAATATACTTAATAAGTAATCTGTAAAACCTAAGAATTTGGTTTTTGGTAATCTGAACGCGGGCGGAGTCGCGGGCAATGCTAGTACTTTATATACCATCACACTATTAATCATTTTTCATATGATTATACATATAAATCGATTTTATGTAAAAAATAATCATTTTTTACATTTCTTTACTGCTTGCATCTTCGCATTATCGCATTGTGTGACCTCATATTGCTCACGTGATGCCTGTAATGTTATCTGACGGATATTATTGTTCTTATGCGAAGTAGATAACATTGGAGACAAGCCCTCTTTATTTTTTCAATTAATAATTTAAATTATTTTTTCAAGTGTCGCAATTTATTTACTTATTTTATTTTATAATTTTGTATTTTGTATTTCTTGAAGCTATTCTGATATATCGATTCATATAATAAAATTCTAACTAAGCCGAATCTGTACATTAAATATTTTTTTTTAAATTCTTATTAAACTAGATATTATTTTCGATACAGAGGCCGAATCAATAATTTTTAGAATTTTTGTCTGTCTGTTACCGCATCATAGAAAAACCACTGGAGGGATTTTGGTGAAATTTGGTATGGTGATAGCTGGTTATCCGGGTCAACATATAGGATACTTTTTACCGCGGGAAAATGTCTCATTTCTGAGAAAAAATAAAAACCGCAATGTAAGAGTATACTAATATGTAAAACCTAAGAATTTGTTTTTGGTCATCTGAACGCGGGCGGAGCCGCGGGCAATGCTAGTATCATATAGTATTATCACAGCAGTCTATTACTAATACGTAAAAAACTAAAAACCAATGAGGTATCGCCTATTAGTAAATCTATTTCTATATTATTCTTTTCGATCTTATATCTAAGACCAAAAACGTCTTAGAACTACAATAGCATACTTTATATTTTATTTATAATAAATCACCGTTAACATTACCATTACCTTTGCAATGTCACTGTTTGTAACAAGTCTGCGTATTACTGTTTGGTAGTTGTGAGTTGTGACGCACGACTTCGTGATGAGAGTCATTAAAATCAATGATATGTATTTTAACACTTATAGCAGATATTTTTATAATTTATATAGCTAATATGGCTCATACAAAGATGAGTTTAAATTGTAATTTTGTATTTACATTTTTATTATTAAAATTGTAACTAAGCCGAATCTGTACATTAAATATTTTTTGGAAAATCTTATTGAAATAGACATTATTATCGATATAGAGGCCGAATCTATAGTTTTTAAAAATTTTGTCTGTCTGTCTGTCTGACGACTTAAGACTCGAAATCATATTTGCAATTATTATTAATTCTAATTATAGTTATAGTTTTGATATTTAATTTAATAATAAACTTGTGTGTTCTTATGACATGATAAAGCGATAAGATAGCTTCTATAGCGTGAAGCCAAAACAGGTGACAGATAACTGCACATTTCATGTGACGTGATCTAACACGTGTGTTGCTAAGTAACCATTATCTTATATAGAAATGACTAGCATTTCCCGCGGCTCCGCCTGCGTTCAGATGACCAAAAACCTAATTCTTAGGTTTTACATATTAGTATACTCTTACAATGCAGTTTTTGTGTTTTTGTATTTTTTCTGAGAAATGAGATATTTTCCCGCGGTAAAAAGTAGCCCATATGTTGACCCGGATAACCAGCTATCATCATACCAAATTTCATCAAAATCTGTCCAGTGGTTTTCTCATGATGCGGTAACAGACAGACAGACAGACAGACAGACAGACCGACAGACCGACAGACAGACATACAGACAGACAGACAGACAGACAGAAAGACAGACAGACAGACAGACAAAAATTCTAAAAACTATAGACTCGGACTCTGTATCGATAATAACGTCTATTTCAATTAGATTTCCCAAAAAATATTTAATGTACGGATTTGACTTAGTTAGAATTTTATTATATGTATAGATGATTTAATGAAATTATAAAATTATTGAAGTGAAAACTTCTATAGGCAGGTTTGTATGGGCAGTCAATTCATGTAAGTCGTCATCGACATGGTCACGTGACGTGTTAACGCCTACACTCAAGAGTGCGGACGATGTCAAAACCAAATGATAAATGTAAACAGTTTTAATTTACAAATTTTAGTTAAGATAAAACAATTAATTTCATCAGTCCTCGTGACTGATGATTTTGGTCGAATTTCGTCAACTGGGCGAACAATAATATTTATTTATATATACTTTCTCAATTCAATTCAATTTTTTAGTTTCGTGGCTTCTAGGAACCTAACTTTCTTCGGAATTATCCATGCAAAAGTAATGTCCATTTTATCATCAGGCCATCATATAATTTTGAATTTTTTAAATTAATATGTGACATTATATTTTTGCCGTTCAAGTGATTGGTTTTGAATTTTGATCTATTAAAAAGCATTTCATAAAATCTTTTAAAAAAAGTGTCTTGTATACTATAAATGCATACATATATTATTATATATCTATATCTATACATACTTATAATAAAATTCTAATTGAGTAGAATCTGTACATTAAATATATTTTGGAAAATCTTATTAAAATAGTCATTATTATCGATACAGAGGCCGAATCTATAGTTTTTAGAATTTTTGTCTATCTGTCTGGGAACGCATCACGAGAAAACCACAAACTAGACAGTTTTAGATGAAATTTGGTATGATGATAGCTGGTTATCCGGGTCAACATATAGGATACTTTTTACTGCAAGAAAATATCTTATCTCTGAGAAATCTTTTCTAACCGTTAAATATGTATAGCAAGCGAAGCTGGATACAAACATTTGATCAAAAACGACGTTAGCTTTGGACGGGGGCAATTTACCTCTCGTATAACGCGTTTCGTTTGACCTATGATGTCATTATTGGCAGTAAAGACAGCCTATTCATTAAAAAACAATCATAATAATCAGTTCACATAAAAATCTTCATGCGATTGAAGTGTTCGAGTCGGACTCGTGATTTAAATCATCTAATCTATACAGATAAATAAAATTGAAGTGACTGTTTGTAATGGCAAAATAACAGCGTTTTACTAAATGCATATGAAATTATATACGGTACTTATAAGAAAACCACAATGTTTAAAATTTTTGTCTATCTGTATGTTTGTTCCTGATAATCTCGGAAACGGCTGGACTGATTTTGACTGGTCTTTAAGTGGAAGACAGCTAATGTTATAGGGTGTAACATAGGTTACTTTTATTTTAGAAAAAAATGAGGGTTCCGCTCAAAAATAATTAAAACCTATCTAGGGACGAACCTGAGTGAAAAGAGGATGAGTCGCTTGTTTAGTTTATACGTTGGAATGTAGAAGCGAAAGTCAGGTTTATATTGAATGAATATATGACAAAGACATTAAGCATTCACCGCGCGGCCATTTATTATGTTTCTTTACTAGCTGTTGTACTTAATTACTATCCAAGTGTATATATTAGCAAACAAAACTTTATTTGCAATTTCGAACTAGTTTTTCTTACTTTAAGTCATAGATATTATTTATCTATAAACTAAAAAATAAAAACAAAATAACAACGTTTTGTAAATGCATATGAAATTGTGTTTAATATTAGGTAGGTACTTATAAGAAAAACACAATTTTTAAAATTGTTGTCTGCCTGTCTGTTTGTTCCGGCTAATCTCCGAAAAGGCTGGACTGATTTTGACGGGACTTTCACTGGCAGATTTCTGCTGTTATAAGGAATAACTTAGGCTACTATTATTTTAGAAAAAGAATTAGGGTTCTGCTGAAAAAAATTAAAACGTACTTAAGACGCACTCGAGCGAAATAAGGGTGAGTCGCTACTCGCTAGTATTTTAATAATATCTATGCTTTAAAATTTAAATTATATCATAACTAGCATTGCCCGCGGCTCCGCCCGCGTTCAGATGACCAAAAGCCAAATTTTTAGGTTCTACATATTAGTTTACTCTTACATTGCAGTTTTTGTATTTTTTCTCAGAAATGAGATATTTTCTCGCGGTAAAAAGTATCCTATATGTTGACCCGAACAACCAGCTATCATCATACTAAATTTCATCAAAATCCCTCCAGTGGTTTTTCCGTGGTGCGGTAACAGACAGACAGACAAAAATTCTAAAAACTATAGATTCGGCCTCTGTATCGATAATAATGTCTATTTCAATAAGATTTTCCAAAAAATATTAAATGTACAGATTCGGCTTAGTTACAATTTTATTATATGTATAGATTCTTAATAGTACTTTCTTTTTAGGTATTATTTGACTTTCATGTAATACTCGTAGACCCAAATTTTATTTTCCTTTATTTTATTTCCTAATGTTAAAAACTTGTTATTTGAAATATTATGTTGGTCCCATTTAGTTTTCTTCTTCAGTCACATAAAAGTAGTATATATTTTTTTATCTACACATACATACATAATAAAAATTCATGCAACATTTTTGCTAAAGAACAAGTTGGATTAAATATGAAAATAAATAATTCAACGAAGTAACTTGTTTTCGTCTCAGTTGTCGTCACAGTCACGTTTTAAACTTGGCACGTGACGCGTGACGTCCCTGCTGGTGAATCAAATTGTACTGTAATCTATGCATATAATAAAATTGTAACTTAGCCGAATCTGTACATTGAATATTTTTTGGAAAATCTTATAAAATAAACATTATTATCGATACAGAGGCCGAAACTATAGTTTTTAGAATTTTTATCTGTCTGTCTGTTCCAAATGGAAAATGTCTCATTTCTGAGAAAAAATACATAAACTGCAATGTAAGAGTATACTAATATGTAAAACCTAAGAATTTGGTTTTTGGTCATCTGAACGCGGGCGGAGCCGCGGGCAATGCTGGTCTTATCTAATTTACTGAAGACTAGCGATATATCCTCACTCCGCTCGGATGTGTCCCTAATTATGTTTTAAATAAAAAAAAAAGAAGTTTTTGCGAGAGTACCTTAGGAGATAGACATAGGTATGCCATTGTTGACTTTTCCGTAGGCCTTATAAGACCTAAAATTTTCTAGGACATTGTTTTGATGTATCTCTTAGGGTTTAGCCAGCGTTAGCTATGTAAATTTCTAAGGTTGACTCGACCGTAAAATCAATAATCTATTGTTTTGAGGTCTATTGTTTAATAAGTATTAACACTTTAAAGGTCGTCCATTAATGACGTGATGTTTTTAGCAACTTTTTAACTCTCCCCTCCCCCCTGGAGATACGTGGGGACGTGTGAGGTTTTAGACTAACAACCCCCCCCTCCCCCCTCCCCCCATCTAAAATCACGTGGTTTTTTTGGTACAAAATATTAAAAAAAAATCACAATATAACTTTAAATAAAGGTAATTAATTTAATTCTACAAAATTATGCACCGTGATAAAAATGTCCAGAGAGACATTAAGGTTGCAGTACCTGCAGCACCATCGGGCTCGAGATACTCTGCTACGACGTCATGGTTGTGAATGACGAAGCTCAACGAAGAAATAAATACACGTCATATCTCACAACACCTCACTCACCCCTTGTGATGTTTCGTGATTTTTCCAAACCTACCTCCTCCCACCCCCCTTGCGAGCCTCACGTGATTAATGGACGACCCCCAATCGATTTATTTACCTTCGTTTTCCCTTATTCGATCTCACGCTCAACAAATTTTATTTTGAACATTCAAAATTCATATTACGTACTACCAGTACACTATGTATGAAATGTATGAATTTTGACGTGGAACGTGGAAAGTTTTGTGAATTGTGCAACTGTCACGTGGACGTCCACGAGACGAGCCTGAGTTGCGAGCAGTAGGTACATCTGTATGACGGAACTTTAAGGTCACATTGTCACCGACACGTTTTCGACTTTACATCTCTTTTAAATTGTTACATTTAGAAGAGGATAATGTTCTAACTGTTGCAATTTAGTGCTAATATTGAAAATTTTTAATATATATATTTTCATATAGGAAAAACGCATTTTGCTAATGCAATTATAGACTTTAATAAAATAAGTATTACAATAGCTTTTATATCTGGATGTCAGCTTTTGGTATGATTAAAATATAGTTAGTTATATATTTGAAAAGTTAATTATTTCATTAAAAAGGGTTGTTTGGATTTCATAGTCTTTCGAAAACTTGCTAGGTTCTCTCAGGTTTCCTCAGAATGTTTTCCTTCACCATAAGATAAGTGATAATCGTGTTGGAAATTATTCGCACATGAAAATATCAAAGGTGGCAGATCCGGGATTTGAACCCGCTTCACTTCGGGTTTTCCATGCAAGCGTGTTACGATTGGGCTAATATTTTTTAACACTTTAATGTACAAAGAATGCGCTTCCTAGAATAATACATGTTTTTTATCGTATCGCTCTATCAAGTTTAAGCTTCGAAGTAAAGCAAATAATTGATAAATAAATTAAATAATAATAATATTTAATAGACAGTGGTAGCCCAGTGATAACGCGCTCACTGTCACCGCCAACCCACACTTGGCCAGCTTGGTGGACTAACCCCCTCGTAGTAAAGGGAGGCCCGTGCTCAGCAGTGGGACGTTGAAAAGGGCTGAATTATTGAATACAATAGAAAATAAGCAAAGAAAGCTTCGCAAGTTGATTTTATAGTAGAATAATTCAATATAAAATAAAACTATATAATTTATTCTTTTTCTGGCGAAATAGCAAAATAAATTTTTATGGCGGCGACAGATGAAAGGAATGCAATGTGAAAACAAACAAATGAATTTCAGTGTACTTTTCTTTTTAGTATTATATGAAGGTTAAACTATTAAATGAATTGTTTGCGGGTTTTGGTTTCTTTAGAAGCTTTCCTGTGTGTAATGTGTACATATGTCGCATAAAGCTCATAGTCGTGCATCGATTTGCAATAGTCGTTTCAGCCTCTAGTCCGCTCGACGCATGCAAACTACTAATCTATACATATAATAAAATTATAACCAAGCCGAATCTGTACATTAAATATTTTTTGGAAAATCTTATTGAAATAGACATTATTATCGATACAGAGGCCGAATCTATAGTTTTTAGAATTTCTGTCTGTTTGTCTATCTGTTACCGCATCACGGAAAAACCACTGGAGGGATTTTGATGAAATTCGGTATGATGATAGCTTGTTATCCGGGTCAACATATAGGATACTTTTTACTGTGGGTAAATATCTCATTTCTGAGAAATCTATACCTACTAAACGTTAAAACGTAAGTAGGGACGAACCGGAGCGGAGCGAGGGTGAGTCGGTAATACTATTAACAAAATAACAAACAAACAAATATACAACATTAATTGATTACATAGTTCTCACGTTAATGCATTTTCTTTGGTTGAAAGTATAGTAAATGCAACGTTTACAAATGAAATGTCATGGTCAATTTGAGTTGAAGGAAATTACATTGGAACGAAAAGTCGAAACTTATTGAATACAATAATTGTATCTCCTGACACAACAATATAATGAACTTGAAATAAATTTTGTTCTATTAACAGTTAACACGTGTATAATACTTATTTTGGGTTTTATTTCACAACTAGCACTGCCCGCGGCTCCGCCCGCGTTCAGGACAGATGACCAAAAACCAAATTCTTAGGTTTTACATATTAGTATCTTTTACGTTATAGTTTTTGTATATTTTCTCAGAAATGAGATATTTTTCCGCTGTAAAAAGTATCCTATATGTAGACCCGGATAATCAGCTATGACCATACCAAATTTCATCAAAATCCGTCCAGTAGTTTTTCTGTGATGCGGTAACAGACAGACAGACAGTCAGACAGACAAAAATTCTAAATACTATAGATATAAACTTGAAATAAAACTGTATCGATAATAATGTCTATTTCAATAAGATTTTTTCAAAAAATATTTAATGTACAGATTAGACTCAGAATTTAATATATGTATAGATTTAGCCTTAATCACTTTAATTAGGCAAAATAAATAATGCCTACATAAAACGTTCCTTTGATAGATTGAATAATCCACTGTAAAAATGACTTTTTATTAGGTATACACTAGCAACTCACTCCCGCTCCGATCGGGTGTGCCCCTTGGAACGTTTTAACGGTTAGTAAAGAATTCTCTGAGATGAGATATTTTCCCGCAGTAAAAAGTATTCTATATGTTGACCCGGATAACCAACTATGCTCATACTAAATTTTATCAAAATCTGGTTAGTGGTCTTCTCGTGATGCGTTGCCCGACAGATAAAAATGCTAAAAACTATAGATTCGGCCTCTGTATCGATAATAATGATTGTTTTAATAAAATTTTCCAAAAAATATTTAATGTACAGATTCGATTCAGTTAGAATTTTATTATATGTTTAGAATACCAGCAGAACCCGCGGCTTCGCTCGCGCTGAAACTCATCCCCTATTTTATCCCCTTATGGGATGAATTTCGAAAAATGCTAAAACATGTATTTATTTAATTGTATTGAAGAGCGTAATTACCAAGTTTCAAGTAAATCCGATCATAAATATTTTTTTGGAGTGTATTATAACGTGTTTTCCCGTGGAAATGAAGTAGCTTCCCGAGTAAAAAAGTAGCCTATGTCACTCTCCAGCCCTCCAACTATCTCTGCACAAAAAAATCACGCCAATCCGTCAATCCATTTCGACGTGAAAGAAGGACAAACAAACACACTTTCACATTTATAATATTAACTATGGATAGATAATTATTAATTACAATGTAGACTATGACCCCACTGACCACTGCGTGCATAAATAAAATTTAATTCAGCTAAAATTAAGTTCCTCGAAATTGAAACACGATAGTGAGTCCACGTGGTCTGTATTTCGCCTGCTAACATATTGGATATTTGAACCTTTGATATTTTCATTTTTTCATTAGTGTTTATTTGACTGCTACAAGTGCTTCATCACATTGTTTGACATTCCGTGTAAAATTACAGGTATTTGATACATATTTAAGCGATTATTTAAACGTTACTTACAATGCAAATAGTAGCGACTCACGCTCGCTCCGCTCGGTTTCGTCTCTAGTTATGTTTTAACGTCTAGTAAAGATTTGTCAGAGATGAGATATTTTCCCGCAGTAAAAAGTACCTTTAAATATATTGACTCGGATAAATAACTATCATCATATCAAATTTTATTAAAACCTGTCCAGTGACTTTCTGTCCCCAGACTGACAAAGAGACAAAAATTCTAAAAACTATAGATTCGGACTCTGTGTCGTATAATGCCTATTTAAATAAGATTTTCCAAAAAATATTTAATGTACAGTCGATTTCGACTCAGTTACAATTTTATTATAATATGTATAGATTATAGAATAGATTTAAAAAAAAACTATTTATAGAGAGCTCTATTAATTAATATACCTACTATCATTTAAAAAATACACGATCGAATAGTTTAATTATGTAAAATGTCGGTTACATTAAATGCAGAAATGAATCAGAATAATGTGGTTATCGGGTAATGGATCATAATATATAAAATTGATAAGTCATTTTAAAATCACCTTCACCTTTGTAATTTATATAGGTGAGTCAATTAATAATATAAAATATACATGTATGAAGTCACGTGCGAAGACAATGATAAATACATAATACATTGTACTGGTCGCGATCTCATTTGTTAATTTTCACGTGGACTTTGCTATGTAAAAGAAAAAACGTGTGTGTATACTTATGTACGCGCGTAAGAAGTTATACTTCTTTGGCGTAACAAGACAAAAATAGCTAAAGATTTCATCCCGTACGTCACGACTCTGTTTGTAAAAGGAATGCAGCTAACTTCATCATGTCGTTTTTTGACTGTCGGTGTGCGCGCGCATCGTTAAAATTTTACTCTCATATTTTTTTCCAAACGTGCCAAAAGAAGTATAACTTCAAAAAAGAATGATAAACTATTATCAGTTTCTAGGCTAATGTTTTTAAACTATATACTTGTGAAATAAATTAATGACATAAGTAGCGTAGTGGGGACTGGGGAGTGTGCCCGATGTAAAGAACTCTGCCTGTTTTGCATCCTTTATATTAGAAGATGCGATTCCCGGTTTTGTTTCTGTCGTTAAACTGTGTAGTTCGATAAAATGCACGAGGTTTCGCCTTCCATCGTTAAGTGTTACGATGCTAGTGAGAACTAAGGAGCAGAAGTCTCTCAAAGAAAATGCTTGATGCTAAAGAGTAAGGATCGCTACTCGCTATAATGCCGATCACAGTCCGTTCTCGGTACAATATCAGTCTGGTAAAGTATTATTATACAATTCACAATGAATGCATTCACACTATCAGTAAGACTCACGTTCGGGTCGAATCACGCTCCAGCAACGTTTCTTGTATAGAAATACTTTACCAGACCGAGAACGGACTGTGACCGGCACTTCAGTGTGGAGCAACCCTAAAGCTATACAATTTCGTAAAAGAATACACTAGATATTTTCAACTGAAATATCACTTCTATTCAGAAATGTGTCTAAACAATTTAAACGTGTATTGAAATCGATCACATGTATACAAAAATTCATTTTAAAACGAGTATCCCGATCACGTGGCCGTCAAGGTAAATTAAGTCATAATATCCCATATGAAATTTATGAGCAAACGATGTATTCCGGATCGTGGAATTTTTATATATGGCATTGTTTTGTATTTTTTTACAAATTGTGTTATTTTTCCATCAAAGACAATGCAAAGAATAAAAACACTTTGCAATTATTATAAAAACTAAAAAATATCTGATTGGTAGAACTTTTTCATTTACTATAGATAGTAGATACCTACCCAATCAAATATTTTTGAAGTTGGTGTGCTTTGATTTGTATCGGCTGCCAACGACTTTATATCTGAATATCTTTTGTGAGATACCTATATCTATATTTAAGAAGTTCACAGAAAGACTAAGACCTAGAGTAACAAATATTTAGTTCATAAAAATAACTAGTAACTAGGATAAGTAAGGATAAGACTAATAAACAAATAGGTAATAATGTTATTTTAAATAAAACTATCTAAAACCTTAGTTTCTTTCGTGGCCCATAATTGCTGTAAGTAAAGCATTCGAAACGTCGGGAGCCAAAAATCAAAATACCTAAATCCGCGAAAAAATACGAAAAGATAGTTTTATTTGAATCTAGCAGAACCCGCGGCTTCGCTCGCGCTAAAACTACAAAAATTCCTTAAAAATGTAGTTTCATACAAAGTTTCATCTCCTATGTTACCCCTTTATAGGATAAATTTCAAAAAAATGCTAAAGTACGTGTTTATTTAATTTTATTGAAGAGCATTAATATCAAGTTTCAAGTAATTCTGATCGTAAATTTTTTTTTGGATTGTATTATATATAATTTATAACCTTAGATTATTATATTAATAATCTAAGTTTATAACGTGTTGTCATGTAGGAATTAGATAATCTCCCGCGGTAAAAAGTAGCCTATGCTACTCTCCAGCCCTCCAACTATCTTCACACAAAAAAATCACGCCAATCCGTCACTCTGTTTCGACGTGAAAGATGGACAAACAAAAAAAACACACTTTTACATTTATAATATTAAGTATGGATGTCAAATATTTGCTTAAATATAAGAAAATAACAATGTTAATTTAACTTTTCAGTTACAACTCAAACGACGGCTTCGGTCGCGCGGGGGAGCTCAACTTCGCGGCCCCGTCTGAGGACGAGGCGGAATATGCTTCCGGCACATATAAGAAGGGGAAGGTCTCGAGGGCAAGTCATACTGAATATGCCCGATTTAGTTATTGCCTTTTTTATTGTCTTTGATTTTTTTTTAATAGTTCATATTGTTATAAGAACCCTATTTAAAAACTCCAATAGGATCCCATCAAAAGCGACAAAAGCCACATATAAACCAATAAATATTTATTGCTCTTTATATGGCTTTTGTCGCTTTTGATGGGATTCTATTGGAGTTTTTCAACAGGGAATGTAGTTTTTTCTAGTAATGATCGCGAATTTCTGTAGTAATTGTCTTTGGTCTTTATAGTCTTGTAGTGGAACTAAGTACAAGAATAGACAAAATCTCAGCGTTATTTTTTTTAACTTTGAGTACATATATATATATATATATATATATATATATATATATATATATATATATATATATATATATATATATATATATATATATATATATATATGTAATTGCTAATTAAAAAAAATGATCACATTTAATATTATATTTTTTATACTTATAGAGACAGTACCTAAGCGAAAGTTTTAAAATACGACGTAGAGCTGATTTTTCAATAATTCAGTAAAAGTGACCCATAAAATAAATTATAACATGACCCAATACAAACGTGTAACTGGACTGAAGTATTTTATTCATACAGCTGTCATTTCTAATTTGTTTGTGTTGTATGTATTTTATCCATAAATAACTTTTATTCGGCTATTGAAAAATCAGTTTTTAATTTAAAGAATATATTTATCTAACAGTTTCCTTTCTACAGCAAGATCCGATGTCTCATCGAATAATCGAGAAGCGTCGCCGTGACCGAATGAACAACTGTCTTGCCGATCTCTCGCGGCTCATACCGACCGAGTACCTTAAAAAAGGTCGTGGCCGGGTCGAAAAGACCGAGATAATAGAAATGGCCATCCGCCATCTCAAGTTCCTACAAGATCGCGTCAACGGTTTGTTATATTTTGACCTAGTTTTTTTTTATATAAGTAAAATACGCACTTAAAATATTTAAGGAACTACCATTTTAAGTACATAACTGTCTTTAAAGGGCAGATGTAATTTGCTTTTATGTGAAGTGAGAGTCGCTCATATTAACTGGTAGTTGTATCCCATAAAGTACTCATAGTTTGTGACACAATGTCTGTTCTTAAGTATTTGACGTATATAAAAATTATGTTCGAACTTCGAAATAAATTACCTAATTCATTTGATATTTTATGTTGTTCCATTGATTAACAATTATTATTATACCGACCTTGCTCCTCTTAAAGGGCTGGACCGATTTGGATGAAATTTTGTGTGTATGTATATTTCAATGGGCTCCTGGATGGTTTAAAAACACAATTGGACCCGGTAGGTGGCGCTGCTGTCGGTGTGTCAAAGAGTTTTTTTTTGTAGTTTGAACGCGAGTAAAGCCGCGGGTACTGCTAGTTAGTAATATAAATATTAAAATATCTTTAGCGTTGGTCCCAACTGTCATAAACATAGTCTTCTTCAGAAGCTTTGATGCGAAAATATGGTAACATTTAATACGCCGTCATTCTCACGAACTGTTGGCGTGTAAGCTGTAAAGTTTCAAAATTTTACTTGAATCTAAATATTATCATATTATTTCCGCACTCGGTGGCTGATCTCGACTTTTATTGTCTTTAGTTTGAAAATTATTTAAACATACAAAATTTTTGTTTCTATTTTAACAATTTCGATTTCATAACGATATTTGATAAATTATGAAACGAAGGATTTTATTTGATATCTTCAAACATAAAAAGACAATTAATATCAAAGACATAGTATGTCATACAAAAATCGAAACGGAACAAAACCTTGTCCATAAAAAAGTAGCAAAAAAGTCAATAAAAGTGAGAAAAGCGAACAATCGAAGCACTGAAGGCGATGTTTTCGGAAGAAGACGTGTAGCATCTCGTGGGTGTTCTAGCGGAGCGCCACGGGGCGGAGTTCCGGAGTGGGTACCAGGAGGCTGTGGCGGAAGCGCTCAGATTCTTGGTGGAAGTACAGGGCTTCGGCCCGGGAGATGGGTTGTGCGTGCAGATGGCCTCGCATTTGCAGAGGCACTGTGAAGTTGTTACTAAAGGTTGGTTTACTTTATGTTAACTACCATCGTTTTATAAGTTTGTTTGAGTATGTATGTATGTATGTATGTATGTATGTATGTATGTATGTATGTATGTATGTATGTATGTATGTATGTATGTATGTATGTATGTATGTATGTATGTATGTATGTATGTATGTATGTATGTGTGTTACTCCTGAAACAACGGATTTGGATGTTTAGTATACAGATAGGCTATGACATGGAGTAACAAAAGCTAACCAAAACGTCCAAACCAGCTAAATCGCTAGTTATTTATAATACTATAGAAACAAACAAAGTCATATTGAAATTAAATAAGTTTTTATTACACCCTCGCTTCGCTCGGGTTCGTCCCTCGTTACGTTTTATTTTTTTTAAGCGGAACCCTAATTCTTATTTTAAAATAAAAGTAGCAAATGTTACTCCTTATAACATCAGCTATCTTCCAGTGAAAGTCCCATCAAAATCAGTCCAGCCGTTTCAGAGATTTTCCGTAACAAACTGACAGACAGACAAAAATTTAAAAAAATGTGTTTTTCATATAAGTACCGTATATAATTTCATATGCATTAAGTAAAACGCTATTATTTTGACATTACAAACAAGACACTTCAATTTTATTTATCTGTATAGATTTAAATACATATAATATATAGTTTAACTAATGTCAAATTCCCTTAATGTTCACAGTAGAGCCAGGAACTCGAGAGAAGCCGCGGTCCCACATTGGGTCATCATCAGAGACCGCGAGCTCGTCCAGCAGCTCGCACGGGTTCGCGGTGAAGGTGATACAACGGCCTGAGCCACCGCCGGCCTTCTCGGAGCCCTACGAGGAACGCCCAGTCGAGCCTTATTCTATGGAATGTGATAGAAGTAATATGCTCCTTTTGAATGGGTTTTTTTTATTTAGATATTGATTGTTTTGTTTGGGTTTTTTCATTTATTTATTGATTTCGTTCGTCCCTAGCTTGCTTCCCATTACAAATTTTCATCCCCATTTTCACCCCCTTAAGGGATGATTTTCTGACGCTTATTTTCTTTCAGTAAATAACTAAAAGTTTTAACTAGATAGTTAAAAATGCACATATTTAATGTATTTTTATAATGTTTTCTTTATTTTTTCAGTGTCTATGGCGTTGCAATGCGCGGTAGGTGAAGAGACAGACGCACGTGTCTCGCGCGACGCGCTGCGCAAAGTGCGCAAGCCAGAACACGGCGACGACTATCTACACTCCTACAAGTTTAAAAACTCCATTGAAAGAAGGTTCTCCAGGTCACAGGACTCAGAGGTAAATACTTAATTTACTAATTTACATTGTATTCAGTCCTTTTTACGTCCCAATGCTTGGCACGGGCCTCAATATGACGAGGTCATAGCCCACGCTGGCCAAGTGCGGGTTGGCGGACTTCATGTCTTTTGAAAACTTGCTAAGTTATTTCAGACATGCAGGTTTTCTCACGATCCTTTACCGTAAGACAAGTGGTAATCATGTTGGGAGTGATTCGCTCATGAAAATATCAGAGGTTGAACCCGCTTCACCCGGTTTCTCAAGCGAGCGCGTTACCACTGGGCTAGCACAGCCTCAGTGATTTACATTAATAAATATGAACTTTTATATTGTCATTATTGTTGTCTAAATAAGCTGAGTGTTTGTGGTACTGTAGAGTAAGTAATAATTTTTACAGTTTGTGTATAAAAGCACTGGAATGTCTTGAAAATCAGTAAACGTCTAGCCAAAACCTGTTCAATTATTTTATTTTATAAAGAAACTAGCGACTCACCCTCGCTTCGCTCGGGTTCGTCTCTAATCCGATTTAGATGAAATTTGGTAAGAAGATAGTTTGAGACCCTGGGATGCCATAGGGTACTTTTTATCCCGGAAATCATTCCTTAAGGGGGTAAAAATGAGGATGAATTTTGGTATTGGTAAGCAAGCTAGGGACGTATCCGAGCGAAGCGAGGGTGAGTCGCTAGTTCTGAAATATATGTATTTATTTGAACCTTTTCCCGGCAGGTGGCAGACCCGCGATCGGCCGCGCCACACAAGGCGTACTCGCACAAGCGCCGGCGCGCCGCCAAGCCCGCCTCCACGTCCGCCTCCACTTCTACCTCTACCTCCAACTCCAACTCCGCCTCTAACTCTGCCTCCAACTCTGCCTCCAACTCTGCCTCGGGCTCCACGGAGGAGGCACGGGACACCTCGCCACAGGTAATATTTGGCATATACACCCAGGGCTGCCAGTAGAGCCAACTTATTTTATACCGCTGGGTCACTCATATTATACCAAATCAATTTTTTTATTACACAAATTCACAAAACTGTTCAGAAATAGTCTGTGATTAATAAAAAAAATCAATAAAAATACGTAATATCTTAAAATATACATAAAATAACCATATTTTACAATTTTTATATCCAATAATACGATCTGGCAGTCCTGTATACACTTCTTAGGGCCGGTGCTCACTGACGTCGCGGCATGGCATAGCTGGGCATGTTTAGGCAGCTCGAAGTATTTGGTATGACCCGCGTCTTGCCACGACGTACCACGGTATATATTGTGTCGAAATAAAGTAATATGAATTCTAACCTCATTGAAATAAGAATAAAAAGAAAATGTTTAGAAATAAAATCCTTTACCGTGACATGACGTCAGTCAGCGCCGGCTCTTATGTGAACCTCCACCTCCACCTCCGAATTCCATGGAGGTACGGTCTTTTGCATTATTTCACAGATTTATTTTGATTTTTGGTTCCCGACGTTTCGAATGCTTTACAGCAATCATGTTCACAGCGTTATATTTTAAAATATTTTGGTGCCATGTTTGAATTTTTGAAAGCATTTTGTAGGTAGGAGCTGTTTGTAATGAATATATGACGCCTTTGAGACGTCTAAAACCTTAGTCTCTCCCGTGACCATGTTTGCTGTAAAACATTCGAAACGTCGGGAACCAAAAATAATCTAAAATCTATAATATAATAAATCCGCGAAATAATCTGAAAAGATAGTTTTATTTAAAATATTCTCAATAGTAGCCCGGAGTTGTGAAGTTAGCGTTGTTATATCTCCGTGCTTCGGCTCTCACATGTCTGTGATCTGATCTCTCACCTCAAGCGTTGAAATATCATCATAGAATAGAGTGCACGTTGTGTCTGCACTATAATCTTCTGTGTATCTGGCTAATCTAAAATGGGTGGTTTTAATGGCTTTTCAGAAAAAAATTGACAACATCAAAACAAAATTTATTGTGTGTGCAAAATGATTCGCACATGACAATATCAGAGATGCGAGACACGGGATTTGAACTCACTTCAATCGGTTTCCCAAGCGAACGCGTTACCACAGGGCTACCTACATAATATATAATATTAATAATATTTGACGTGTCTGTCCGCGCAGGAGCTGTCGAGGTCGTCGCCGCACCAGCACCAGTACGACAAACCGCCCGCGCAGTACGTGCCCGTGTTCGCGCTCAACGCGCTCGGTAATACTACACTACATACATATTTATATAGATTATAGGTAATAACTGGAATTATTTAGAGCGTTTATGTATGTTGAGTTGTCCTATTTTTAAGCAGGAATTTATATGATTATAATATATGCAAATAATTCAGCGAACATAAGGTTTTTATTTCGGCACGTGAAGTGGTTTCCGTGAGGTTTGTTATTTTGTTACTAAGAATTAATATTTTTTAATGAATCTAGTTTTAGTAACGTTATACTATATTTTGTTTGGGAGCTACAAAAAATATTATGATGTATGGATCAAGATTTTACTTTTTTTATTTTTAGATTTAAAGAAAATCTAGAAAGTACATAATGAAAATATTTACTAAATATGAATAAATTATTATAAAAAAATATTCCATCATGATATCAATTACTAGCGACTCACACTCGCTTCGCTCGGGTTCGTCCCTTTTTTTTTAACGTTGGGAAATGCATTTACGCACGAGGTATGGGACTCAGCGGCAAAGCCAGTACTACCCACTAAAACCCAACAAAGCTTTCCCCCGTCTTAATGGGGCGTCGCAGGATCGCTTACGCATTTAACTACGACGCCCCGACGGCAGGTCTGCCGAAGCAGACCACAACAACCACGGGGTTGCTCCAAGGTCCATTTTCACTCTGCTATCAGAGAAGTACCAGGAGCAACCCACATGGTACACCGCCCTTCGAAGAGGGCCGCCTCCCACCGCCCACCGAAGTGGGCCACCTCCCTAAGCATTTCTTGGCTTCGCGCCCGGCTGTATTGCCGGGCACTACTGAGCCCCCCCACCACGACAAGTTAAACGCACGTTGGGGAGGACTCGGGTTCGTCCCTAGGTTGATTCCCCATACAAACTTTCATCCCCATTTTCACCCCCTTAAGGGGTGTTTCCGGGATAAAAAGTATCCTATGTCCTTCCCAGGGTCCCAAACTATCTTCTTACCATATTTCATCTAAATCGGTTCAGTAGATCCAGAGATTACCTCCTACAACGTCACAAACTCACAAACTTTACGTCTTTATAATATTTTAGTATAGATTTAAACGAAACCCAGAAAGTACATATAAGTTATAAGAAATATTTACTAATATGAATAAATTGATATAACATAAAATAATCCAACATGACATCAATTATAATCACATACAAGCACAGGCTCGGCCTAGTTCAATCAGACGTTAGTATACTTAAACAAAGATTGTACTAATTAGGTAATACAGTTTTAAAAAAACGTCTTGTAACCCTTTTGTATTTACGTCATTATAGGTATTATTATTATTATACCATTCCTACAGGTAAGTACTACGTGCCGCTGAGCGTGGAGTACGCGTGTGTGGCGCGGCAGCTGGGCGCGCTGGAGGAGCGCCCGCTCGCCGCGCTGCACCCCGTCACCATACACGTCAACTTTCAGCCCTGCCTCGACTGCCGCGTCAAGCGCGAGCCCGACGCGCGCTGGCGCCCCGCGCACTAGCGGGCACGCGCCACGAGCCACAGTGTAGTGATGACGAATTATAGTGTACACACATTCTAATTAGTGATGTGAACTATCATTTTTAATGTCATCTCGCGCCAAACTGATGTATGACTAAGTGTTCGACTTTGGAGAAACCGTTTATCTTCGTGAGCGTTCGTGTATCTTCGGTAACGATCGGAGTAGTGAGGAGTTTAGTTGTTGAGTGAAAATAGAAGATACAAACCTAGCTTCATCGTATATGAAATATTTATATTGATAGTTGTTTGATTAATTAAAATATTAATTTGTTATGACTTCTATGAAAACATACACATGTTTAAAACCAATGAATTCTTAGAAAGAAGTTTCGGTTACAGCTGCGTCGGACATTAATAATGAACGAAACTTAATTAATTTTAATTTTAAAGTTTTTAGTGTTTTTATATAAATGAGGTAATTTATAAACTTAGTCGGTTGTTGTCTTTATCGGTTATTACTTTATAAAGGTTTCTATTTCGTGGACAATTCTTAAATCCTTGGAGATATAAAATGCGATAAATTGTCATTTTTTTTCTCAAAATAACTTTTTTTAACTTAAAAAAATTAAGTAATTAGATATCAACGATAGCAATGTATAGCTTTTGATTTTTGAAAGATTTTATTTAAAAAAATACTAAACTAAGTTTATGACAGGGTCAGTCAGATGAATACAGGTACTGGTCAGGACGAATTTTATTATAAAATAATAAATATATTTGAAATACTAATAATAAGAAGAAATTACGCTGATTAAAAATATATCTGAAACAAACTATAATAAGCGATATATTTGATATGTATTTTTCTACGATAAAATCATAATTACTTATACTTAAAAATGTACTATAATGCCTATGGAAAGATATTTATTGTATGAAGCCAGGGTTTCTCAAAGTGGGGTACACCGAGCCCTAGCCTACAATCATTAGGGGTTCACTACAAGAATTACTTATTAAAAACATATATATTTATATTCTATATATAATTTGTCAAAACTATTTTACTCACAACATTAAAAGAACATAAAAAGTAAAATGGGTTTGATTGGTGTTTAAGAACCCCAATACCTAGGGTTTACAGTGATCTACTAAAATGGGGGATTTACTAAAAAAACTTATCGTATATGTATACTATAAGTTTGTGTAACCTTGCATTATATTACCTATTTGTTTCTCCACCGTCACAGCAGCTACTTAGAGCCCTATTAGAATATATGAAATTATGTAAATTCATATACATTCCATACTTAAATCAAATATATTGTTATAAAATAAAGCAAATGCAACATGTTATATAAAATGTAAGTATAATTTTATTTTTAAGTTAAAAATAGTGAAGATTATATTATGTTTATTTCAATATATTATGTTGAGTCATTTGTAGTTGTTTACAAGTATGTATTTATAAGAGTAGTTATGGAGAAGAATGGAAAAGACTTGGGCGTCTCATTGTAAGTTTCGGCTGTGATAAATGAATGTACCTAGTCAAGTGCACCCGATGCTTGACAAACTGATTTTATAAAATAAATAAACATATCTGTATGTTATTATATTTAGTTAATTAAAATAATAAACGCCACCGCCATATTTTGTTGTCTGGCAACATTATGATTTTATAGCAGATTTCTAAATTGTCTTAAAATGTTACTTTTAAATGCGATCAAACTGGAAATCGTATAAAGACTTAATAGAAATTTGTTATTTTTAATGTTTATCATTGTTTATTTTATTTACTCATTACTGTTGTTTGTTTGCTTTTTGTTATATAACATAATAATAATTTTTGAATTGTTATAGAAATTATTATTGTTGTCAAAAATAAATCTAAATATCTGCTTCATTTTATTTCAAAAGGTGCTAACTTCAAATCATATGTCGCTATATACATTTGGATATTGCGTCGCTTTGCTCGCTCTTATCGTTCCACCTGGGACTTGTAAGTATAACTTGAAGATGTAATATTTTTATGAATAAATAAAAAATATATTAAAAAAAGTATAAACCTAGTATGAGTGCCAAAATAAGTACAAAAATATAATTTAACCGCAGGCATTAATTATGTTATTTACTAAGCAAATTTCGGCGAAATAGCGTTCTTATTCTTGTGTGAAGATGAACAGATGATTTTAATAACAAATAAAGTTATGCGGGGCTTACTAATATTTTTCGTATTTTGTAATAGTAAAGGTATAAAAGCAAGATGCAAACAACAATAAAACAGCACTTTTATTAATTACATTAGAACATATGACAAGTAAAATATTTGGATGGAAATGTATGATTTCAGCGAGTATTCAAAATTAAAACACTTATTTAAAAAAATATTAACAAAAAAAAGATATGCATTGCGCAAAACTTAAATGAGCTTGAGTTTTGTTGACCCATTGACTTTGCGCAAATAGGTACTATCGAGTGCATAATTTTACTGCGTTATTTTATCTATACTAATATTATTATAAACAGGTAAAGTTTGTGAGTTTGTAACGTAGGAGGTAATCTCTGGATCTACTGAACCGATTTAGATGTTTGGTAAGAAGATAGTTTGAGACCCAGTGAAGGACATAGGACAGTTTTTATCCCTGAAATCACCCCTTAAGGGGGTGAAAATGGGGATGAAAGTTTGTAATGGGAAGCAAGCTAGGGACGAACCCGAGCGAAGCGAGAGTGAGTCGCTAGTCCAATATATTTATGCAGTTGTTTTGTGTGCACTTGCCAGCCGAGTGTGCGCCGACTTGCGACTTCCCATTTTGATAATAAAAATAGGTGCATTTTAGTTTTACACGAACTACGTAACCATATTTTTTTGTTATTTGTGTCAAAATCTAATTAGAAGTGCTGTATTTATCTTTTAAATTAGTTATTTCCTAAAATATCTTTTAACATCCATGTTGTAATAATAACAGTATAATGTCTTATTCATTGACGCGATGTTTAAATAATTATTTTACTCCTAAAATTGAGGCGAATTTAACGACATGTCGTATTTAAAATTTAAGCCGTTTAAACTATAGAGCTTGCCAAAGAAATAATCATAAATATTATAATATATGAAAATATTAACCCATTTTTATGGGGTTTTCGGGAAAAGTAGATTTGATGCATTTTGCTTTGAAATTACGTTCTAACGTAATACGTTTAACGTTCAAAAATAGTTTTATTCTAATTACCTTATAACTGGATGTACATTTTATATCGACAAGATATATTTACGTAAAGCAATTCATGTAATATTTTGAATTACAATAAATAATGTTGGATAACTGTTTCATAATTGTGTACTTGCTACTGGATTCACCTCGTCACAGCACGATTTACGGCTAAACGTAATTATCTATATTTGAATTGGTTAAGCCTGTGGTCCCCATTTTTTTTGGTCACGGGACCCCGATTGATAGTTTTTTTTAAAGAATTCCCATTTTGATAATAACTAAACTGACTGTTGTAGTAAGTATATTTTCTTGTTTGGCTTGAAAGAACAAATCAAGAATGAAAAATATAAATATATTTTTTCACATATTTATTCTTTATTGCTAACAGCACTAATATTAAGCTTCATATCATACGTTTTATTTAATTCTCGGACGGAACTCGGAACCCCTGTGAGGTTCCGCGGACCACCATTTGGGTACCATTGTTTTAAGCTATTGGAGATAGAAATTTTAGATAAAGCTTTATAGAAATTATATCAAAATATCAATCTCTGGTAAGCTAAATTTTATTAGTAATTACTGTTAGCCGTAAAAGAATAAGCGTAGAGCTTAAACGACTATTAATTAATATATTTTGTATATACTTGTGTAAGAAATAAATTTAGTTATTTTATGGTTATGTGTTTCATTTATATTTGAGAAGCTTCGCTGGCGTTCTCGTGAGTAAATACGCACATCGTTCTTATTCGATTCATCATCTGCTTAGCATGTAAGTATAATTAAATCGATTAATGTTCTTCTTATTTATGATCAGTCTATATTATTTACTCGAATCTTCCTTCTCTCGAACTTTCCCAATGTTAATGGCGTAGGTACCTACTATTTAGGTCATGGTTTCATCAGCCAGATCGTATTCCCCTTCGTCATGGCACAACCTAC